>OY754307.1:60151129-60751129 GCA_963573325.1 Astragalus glycyphyllos
ATCATGGTCTTAAAGCAGCTTGGGAGAAAGGCTATACAGACATTATTTGTTATTCTGACTCAACTCTGGCAATTCAGTTAGTTCATGCACCAGTGAATCCTTGGCACCACTTTGCATCAATTATTTGCAATATTCAGGATCTTGTGCAAAGACATTGGCGTATTCAAATTGTCCACACTTTGAGGGAGGCAAACTCGGCTGCAGACTTTCTGGTGAAGCTTGAAGCATCTAGTTCGGATGATTGACTTGAGTTCTTAGATCCTCTGGATGGAATTTCACCCCTCCTGCAAGCTGATGCCCTTTGGGTGCAGTTTGCAAGAGGCTAGTTTGTTTTAATTTTCATGTTTTTCTTTCTTTGTATCTTTTTCTTTTATTTTCTCATCTTTCCCAAAAAACAAAAGAAATCATACTTTTCCTCAAATGTATAAGCCTCCTTTCTAAGATAAAAAAAGTGACGTGGATCCTTGCATAAAGAATAAATGACGTGGATCCTACTATTGTCCCATCCAATCTCAAAAAGCTGGGCAGGCCTTCTAGAAGGCCTTTCAAAACGTACTGTACCATTTGTTCCACTCTCTTTTTTTTCAACATACCCCACACAGTTAAACACTCATGCCTCGTGGCAAACGAAATGACCCTTATACCCTTGACTTCCTCTCTCTTCCTTTGACCTCTATATAAACCTTCTGTCACCCACACTTCCCTCACCACAAAAAAGCAGAGTTCTATAAATTCTAATATCGCACATTCCCATTTTGCCCTTCATTTCAAAGAAACATATCAATTCTCCGATTCAATATGCCGATTCCGGCAACTCTCACCCTCGCCGCTCCTTCGACCGTCGGGTCACACCGCGACTCCGACGACGTCTGCACCTCCCCTCGGTTCCTTAGACAGCCAAGTTCTTCTAACCTCATGAGTAGACGCCGGATTTCCATTCAAGCGATTGCAACGGCGGTCGATACACGACGGACGGCGGCGAGTCTCTACGAGGTTCTTCGAGTTGAACAGAACGCATCACCAACAGAGATCAAATCCGCTTACCGGAACCTAGCGAAGATTTACCACCCTGACGCGGTGGCCCGCCGGTCACCGGTGTCAGACGATGGGGATTTCATCGAGATCCATAACGCGTATGAGACGCTGTCTGATCCATATGCGAGGGCAACATATGATCTATCGCTTACGGCGGCGCATGGAGGAAGGCACCGGCGGTTTGGGTCTCCATCGACACAAAAAGGGTATTCTGGGTTTAACCCGACCCGGAGATGGGAAACGGATCAATGTTGGTAGAGAGCGTTTAACCTGTTTTGGCTATTGCTATCAAAAAAAACTTGTTTTGGCTATTAAGTCAGATTAACGAAAACGGTGTCGTTCTGGATTGGTTAACGAGAAATAGAAAGTAAAAATCATTGAAAAAAAGAATATATTTAGGAAGAGAGTGAAGAGGTTTGGAAAGTACTAACCTTTATTTAGCATCTAGAAGCTAGAAAAAAAATGAAAAACAAAAAATTATGTCAAATTCGTCTCTTGTTCTTTTTGTGAGAATTGTAAATTTTTTCTCTTGTCAAAAAAAAGAAGAGAATGTAGTTTTTTTTATATAATTTTGCTAGAATGTGTTTCATCTCCTTTTGTTTCGATTACAAAACGAAATAAAAAGAACAAGCAAGATACAACAACCTTTCTATTACCCTGATGTAAAAAATCATTAGCACCAAAGAAATATTGACAATTAAAGAACATTGAAATGAGTTTCTTTTCTTATAATTGAAATTTCTTTTCTTTAAATTGAAATGAGTTTCTTTTTCAATCGACCAAGAAATTGGAAAAGCGATAGAATTAACCAAAATCAACCGTCTCAAAATTAGCGAAGTTTAAAAAAAAAATTATCCTTTAAAACTAAACCAGTGTCGTTTTGGGACTTTCTTCTTCCTTCCTCAATATAAAAGCAGTGTGAGTATTGAAAAGAAACCCTAAGAATACGGTTGTTGTGCCCTTCGATAGCATCTCGTGCTCGTGTTTGTCCTGCTTGTGCTCGTGCTCTGGTGTCATGGTCGCGCATGCTCGTGCTTACACACTCATGTTCTTTGTTATCCCAGTCGTGTCGCCTCTCCTTTGCTCAGATCTCAGGAATGGCTAATCCACTAGGTAACACATACAGATTCGCATCCCATTTGTTATTCTCAGTTGACATGACTTTCCATATTTTAACATGATTCTGTTTAATTGTAGACCTTCTTATTGGGGTATTCGTTTGTCATTGGAATGATCTGAAACTACAGTACCAGTAGTAAAGTCAAAAATATTTATTGTGCACATGTGAATTCACCAAGTTAGCGCAGATCTAGACTTCCTTAAAATATTATTTTGGTGTTGATTATATATAATATGCGTTTGATTCAAAGTTTATTCTGTAAAATTATTATCAATTAGGAGATAAAAAGAATGACGGTCAAATGAGTTACATAAAACAATTACCAAGTTCATTTGATACTTGGTCAAAGAGTATCAAAAGACAATTTTATGAGTGGAATTTTCAAACTAAGCCTATCAACATATTAGCTTATTGTTGCATTTGTTGCCAGTTTAATGCATGGTCCTTTTAAGAATACCAAATTTTGTTTCAAATGCTGCAAATGCAATGAGTGTCCAAGTCCATGCATATATGAATGTCTACACAAAGTTGTTGAAAAGAACATGTTGGTTCGAACAACAATTCATTGGTTTGACGTTTTGAGGATAATAAAGCAACAGAACATTTGTCTGTTAACTGTTTGTTCAAGTGTGCATGATGTTATAAAATATCCAATAACAGAAGATACACACTTTCTCAAGCAAGACAAAAGAAGAACAAGAAGATTGGTCAGAGCTACTCAACAAGAAGATTCAACGTCAGAAGATCAAGACAAGTTGAAGTCAAGACCAAGTCAAAACCAGAAGATTTGTGACTACAAGAAGACCGACCAAAGCATCAAAAGAAAAAAGGCAAGTTGAAGCGCATCATCAAGTCTATCGAAGACGATGCATGAATTCAATGAGTAACTTTGCTGGAGAAGCTTGAAGCATTTGTCTTGAAGACATCTAAAGATATCTCAACAAGCACCTACACTACAAGAAGTTATGTTACACAAAAGCATGTGTTTTATGAAGCACAAGTCAAATCATTATTGAAGATAAAGAAAGCATATGCTTACACGCTTAACGCATTCATCAAGATCGCGGTATGCAAAGAGAGTCTGATAATCAAAGCATCTGAAAATTACTGTATCTTCTGATCATCACGACAAGTTAATAGAGAAGCAGTCAACAATCATCTGTCAACATGATGACTCAGCATTCTCTAGGAAGCTTGGCCAGCACAATAGTGAACGAATAACAACTCTCTCTCTCTCTCTCAAATACAATACTGCCTTGACATTACTTTATCCATCTAAATGGCAAGTTTGTACAACGATCAATTTCTCAACTGTTATATAATATCTCGTCCATTTAAAGAAGTTTATTTGAATGGTAGAGGTCTTCAGCCTATTGGCAAAACGACCATTGTTTGTGTTTTGCCTATTTGCAATGACCAAGTAAGGTTGAGAGAAACAATGAAGTCGAATTCATTGAATATCAAATGACTTTAGTCACCAAGAGTTTGTTCACATCAAACATCCATGGAAGAGGAAAAATAAAAAGGAATGTTCTAAAGAAAATAAATATTTTGGAAAAGCCTAGAACATATCTAAGAGATTCAAAACGTATATCCTCTCTATGAGATCTTAGATGAAATTTTAAATTGGTCAAGTAGTCAAAAACACTTGAATTGATATAGTATTCAAATTGTAATATCCTCTCACTAAGAGTTAGATCATATGTAATGAATTTGTATCACACAAATACATACTCAAATTGTTGTTGTAATCTTCCCAGTAGTGGCATTCAGTTTTGTGAAACAATCTGGAGAGACGAATAAACACTTAGGTTGCTGGAGAGGCGATAATACTCTAAGCTCGAAGAAAGAATACACTAGAGCTTCGTGAAGTTCGAAGAAAGAATACATGGTTCCTCAATGACGGTTTTCAGAATGTTAGACGACTAGAGAGGTCCTCTAGTGGGTAGCCTGGAGAGGCAGGTAAAGAATACTCTAGAGCCTTGGGAGGCTTGAAGAAAGAATACTAGAGCTTGGTGAAGCTCGAAAATAACACATCGGACGGGAGAGGCATGTAAAGAATACTTACAGTGCCTGAAGAGGTAGATTAAATAATAGTTTGTAACGGGTGAACTAGATATAGCAACAGTTGTTTTGAACTAGGATTAATCAATTGTGTACATTTCTCTACTTCCTTCTCTTTTCACTTTGTTATGTTGCTACGGTTTAACTTCATTTTCAATAACTTGTTCATAAACGAAGTTGAATGTTTCGATAGTCAACATCTTTTAACACAAAACGAAAATATTAATAAAAATGGTGAACACGATTTCAAACCCCCCTCTTTATTGTGTTTTCAGCACCTTCTATTGTCACATAACTCGTTGTGGTATGGTAACTATGCTTATGGTAACTATGCTCGACGAAATATATGGTGTGTTGTTATTTGTGATACTTAATATACACCGACGTGAGGAAGACAATTTGTGGATTCTCCTACAACTTATTGTGGGAATACTGATTCGTCATGGGACTATTTTGCGTAAAAAAAAGGAAGAGTTGATGCATACACTTGCATGTAGTTCATAAACTTATAAAGGATGGGGTCTAAATAGAATGAAACAATCTCTTGTAGTTGTAAGAGTGTTCCTCATGATGTTTGTCATTCAATGTTGTAGTTATTGAAAAGTATTGTAGAGAAAAAGAGCATCATGACCTCATTTATGCATATGATGATTAACATACTGAGGAAGAAGTTCTAGAAATTCAACCTCGTATGATACCTACTCATGTGTCCAACAAGGGAAAAAGAAAAACTAATGTTTCAGGTTACAGTTTTTTCTCTAAAGACAATTCATGGCTCCCAGCCAACCATAAAGTGTATTATCTAACAAGGAAATATTGCAGGAAGCTAATATGGAAATTGCCAGATGGTTTTCTTATTCTAACCTTCTGGTTCATGCAATAAAATCACCACACTATCAAGTTGTTGTAGTTGCAACTGTTGTTATTGGCTCGAGAAAGCTGTAATAGGTGAGGAGACACAAAGACGAGGAAAGGCGGGTGAGGAAAATAATTTTCTAATCATATCCTACTACTATCTAACTAGTCTTTTTTTTGGTCGAGACCAGGTATCCACCGCCGAACGCAGTGACTAATCCCCTCGCTAGATTGGAGGCACCTCAAAGGGTGGGACAGCTGGCCCAGGGATTTAAAGTTTCTCCATACCCAAGGGGAGGATCGAACCTTCGACACTTGGTTAAGGGAGGATGAGTCTGAACCGTCCGACCACACCCGATGGGTTTACTTTCTAACTAGTCTCTACTTGGGATAGAAATTACAAAGAAATATCATGATAAGATAAGTGACATAATTAGTTTATCCTTGTTTATTAGTGCATCAAACAATAGATTAAGGTTATTTCAAAAAACAATAGATTAAGGTAAGATATTATTCATTCCTACCTCGAGAGAATATTCTCTCTCGTGGAAAGTTCGCAATATTTCTCATGTTGAGAACTCTCTACCCTTAAAAACAACTTTTCTTATTCTTTTTAACATTTCATTACCCTCTCCTCTCTTTTATTTTTCTAAGGATCGGATCTCACGAGACCCTTTAATCACTGAAGAGGATCTTGATCTTCCTATCTTTTTATCCTAACCATCAAAAGTATCCTAAGTTAAGAGATTTTAATCCTCTCATGTGAATAGTGAAAAAGACTACAACTCGCGGTCCACGCACTTAGAGAGAGAGTCCTCCTTCTCTCTAACCCACGTGTCGTCAATCCCCATCTGAAACCTAGGTTTTGTGGTGGTTTTCGCCCCAATTTTCACTGGCTTTGCTCCCTTTTGGGTTTGCTCCTGCTTAGGTGGGTTTTCGTGGCTGTTTTGTTTATTCTAGTTCGATGAAGAAACTGAAAGGGCACGAATTTCCGGTAGAGGAAGATGCTCTATTGATTGTTGACGACATTGAAGCGACTGGAGAGGACGCTTTTGAACAGTCTCTTGCCGGCAAGCTATGGACTGAGAACCCTTTCAAAACAAGGGCTTTTAAACAAACTATCGTTGATACTTGGCGATTGAAGAAACCGGTGGAAGTGCAAGAGTTAGGAAAAAACCTCTTCCTGTTCATCTTCTCCACTAAACGGGATTTAGAGAGCGTTTTGAATTTGGGGCCATGGAATTTCGATAAACATGTCCTAGTTCTAAAATGAATCTCTGGAAGTGAACAACCTTCGGAGATGGCTCTGGACACAACATCGCTTTGGGCGAGAGTGTACGACCTTCCGTTGAGACTCAGAACGGAGATCATGGCAACGAGACTGCGTAACATGATGGGTACGTTTGAAGAGGTAGAGACTCGGGACTGCAATAGACTGGGCAAATTTCTGAGGGTGAAGGTAGCTCTGGATCTGAAGAAACCTGTGAAGAGAGGGACTGTTATTCGATTCCAAGGCAAAGATCTAAAAGTATACTTCAGGTTTGAACATCTCCCAGCTTTTTGCTTCAATTGTGGCAAACTAGGGCACCAAATGAAGGAATGTGATGATAGTGATAACCCAAATGATGAGGGATATGATGATTTAGAGGAAAAAGACCTCCCATTTGGACCTTGGCTTAGAGCCTCCCCTCTACCTAAGCCAAACTATGATAATAGGAAAGAAAGCCAACCTAGTTCCTGTAGCAAAAGTCTTTTTGTGTTCTCTAGTAGTAGCAAAGTTGAAGGGAGTGGTAAGTCCAAAGATGACATAGAGAAGTAGTTCAACCATCTATTGCAAATGAACCGAAAGAACCTACTCTGGCTTAGATTGTGAGTAACTCTAAAATGGGGGCTTAGGAGGTGGAATAAGTGGCTGAAACTTTGGGATTCATTGAGCTCATCCCAAAAATCCCTCAAAATAAAAAAGTTGTCAAAGAGAGTGCTCCTAGTAAGCCTAGTTGTGCTCCTAGCAAACCTAGAGCTAAGAGAAAAGCTTGGGTTAGACAGAAAGGCAGGAAGACTAATTTGGAGGTTAATGTAGCTCCAACTATGAAGGAAATGGGGAAAAGACAATTGTTTGAAGTGAACAACTAGAGACTGCTAGCAAGAAAAAAGTAACAAGGATGGAAGTTGATGGTGCTAATGATGAACCAGAGGGGGTGTTGGTAGACCAACACCTCCTACACCAATGAAAATCATTAATTGGAATTGTAGAGGGTTGGGGAATCCCTCTGCATTTCGAGCCTTGTTGAGGCTCCTCAAGCTTGAAAATCCCTATTTGGTCTTTTTAATGGAGACCAAGTTGAAGGGTTCGGAGATGGAAGCAATCAGAATAACATCTATTGTAGATTAGACAGGGTCAGTAGCAATGATGAATTTTCTGCTAGATTTTCCACTATCCAGGTGACTCATTTGGCCAGATTTGGGTCGGATCATGCTGCTATCTTGATCAAACTTGAGGCCATTATTGAGGAAAACATAACGAAGAGGCGTAGAATCGTCAGGTTTGAGGGAGTTTGGGCTAAAGATGAGAAATGGGAAGGGAATGTTAGAGGAAACTGGGGTCTAGGCCAGAGCAGTTGTACTAAAAAAATTGAAAATTTGAAGGGTCTCGACATGGTGTTTGATGAGTACAAATTGAGTAGTCTTAAAAAGGAGATTAACAACATTGAAAAAACCCTCAAAGAGAGCAGCATGTGGGAGGGAAGTACAGAGGATATTTCCAGATATAAAGAGTTGAATAAGAAGCATGAGGATCTGTTGAAGACTGAGGAATCAATGTGGCGTCAAAGAAGTAGAGCAGTTTGGTTGAAGGAGGGAGACAAGAACACAAAATTCTTCCACAAAAAGGCTAACCAGAGAAGGAAACCCAATGAGATAAAGAAATTCAAGGATGATGATGGAATTTGGTGGAGAGGGGAAGAGGAGGTGGAGAGGGTGTTTGTGTCTTATTTCTCCAACTTGTTTGCTTCAGCCAACCCAACTGATATTGATATGACCTGCCAAGTTGTGAATGACAAACTGAATGCGGATATGAAAGTTGATTGTAGTGTTGTGTTCACTGAAACTGAAGTGCATGATGCTGTGTTCCAAATGCACCCCCTAAAAATCCCTGGACCTGATGGCCTTCCAGCTCTGTTTTATCAGAAATTTTGGGGTATTGTTGGTAGAGATGTCATGAAGCTTGCTCTAAGTATCCTTAATAGTGATAGGTCTCCTGAAGATATTAACAAGACTTTCATCGTGTTGATCCCCAAGTGTAAAAATCCTAATTCCTCTAAGCAATTCAGACCCATTAGTCTCTATAATGTGGTGATGAAGATAGTCACCAAGACAATTGCTAATAGGCTCAAAACAGATTCTTCCTAAGATAATTGATGAGGAGCAGAGTGCTTTCACTTCTGGGAGGATGATAACTAATAATGCATTGATTGCTATGGAGTGCTTCCAGTGGTTAAAAAAGAAGAAGAAAGGAAAGAAAGGAACTATGGCTCTAAAGCTTGACATGTCAAAGGCCTATGACAGAATTGAATGGAAATTTGTTGATGGTGTCCTATCTGCAATGGGTTTCCCTACTCAGTTTGTCCAATTGATCAGCAAGTGTATTTCAACTGTAACATATCAGATCCTCATCAACGGTCAACCTAGCAGCAACTTCAACCCTGAAAGGGGTCTCAGACAAGGTGATCCTCTGTCACCATACTTATTTATTCTGTGTGCTAATGTTTTGTCTTGGCTTATTCATAAAGATATTTCTGAGGGTAAAATTCATGGTATAAAGATAACTAGAAATGCACCACAGATATCTCACCTTCTTTTCGCAGATCATAGCCTCCTTTTTATTAGGGCTAACATAAATGAAGTTGAGAATGTGCTTAATATCCTGTCTGCTTATCAAAGAGCTTCGGGTCAGGTTGTGAACTTGGTGAAATCAGAGTCTCCCTTTAGTCAAAATGTACTTGAAAGAGATAGAAACATTATCTGTAACAAGATGGGAGTAAAGACAGTGGAAACTCATTGCAAATACCTTGGTTTACCAATCCCTTTTGATAGATCAAAGAAGGTAATTTTCTCCTTTGTGATTGATCGTATCTGAAAGAAATTGAAAGGCTGAAAGGAGAAAATCCTCTCAAGGGCAGGAAAAGAGACTCTGATTAAGGTTGTGGCACAAGCAATCCCAAATTATATCATGAGTTTTTATAAGCTTCCTGATAGTTGCTGTAAAGAGATTGAGGCAATGATAGCAAGATTCTGGTGGGGATCTAGTGATGAAGGTTGCAAGATCCATTGGATGAGCTGGCAGAAAATGGCACAAAATAAGCAGAGTGGTGGGTTGGGGTTTAGAGAATTTAAGGAGTTCCATACAGCTCTTCTTGGCAAGCATTGTTGGAGACTCATTTCTAATGAGGGCTCTCTAATGGAGAAGATTTTCAAGGAAAGATACTATCCAAGAACTACCTTTATGCAAGCTGCTGTGGGTTACCAACCTAGTTATGCTTGAAGGATCCTCTTCAATGCAAAGGAGGCTATCCAACTGGGAGGTAGATGGCAAATTGGCAATTGTAAGAAGGTGAAGATTTGGGGAGACAGCTAGTTGCCTGAACAATCTGATTTTGCGGTTAATAGCTCAGTTTCTGTTATTGGTCCTCTAGCAACTATGGATGAATTTAATGATACTACAATAAAGAGATGGAAGAAGGAAACAATTCTGTCAGTGTTAAATCCAAATGAAGCCAACCAAGTTCTGAAAATTCCTCTGTCTTTTAGGTTGCCTTATGATAAGTATATATGGCATTGGGAAAAGGATGGAAATTACTCGGTCAGATCTGCTTACAGAGCTCTGTGTATCAAAAATAGCAGAAATTTGCCAAGCTCATCTAGTTTAGCCACTGAACAACTTTGGAAGCAAATTTGGAAAGCTCAAGTGCCCAACAAGGTAAGGAACCATCTTTGGAGACTATCTAGAAATATCCTTCCCACTAGATGCAACCTCAGCAGATAAGGAACTCAATTGGATATGCAGTGCCCTCTTTGACATGATGGGAATGAATCTGTGGAGCATATGCTGTTGGAGTGTAGATTCATGAAGCTAGCCCTTTTCTCTTCATTGGCTTGCAGGACCAGAGGAAATTGGTTCCCAACTTTTTGCTGTTCTTCTTTGGCAGGTCTAGTATGCTAGAAACCAACTGGTTTTTAAAAATACTGTCATCAATCCTATGCAGGTGGCTGCAGCTACTCTGAGCTTTGTTAATGAGTTTATTGATGCTAACAGGAAAACAAATGATAGGCAAAGAAATGTTGCGCAACTGAGCATGGATTATTCCACATTTTTGCATTCATCTATCAGAGTTGATGCAGCCTGTTATGGAGATAGGAGGACTGGTTGGGGCTTCTTAGCCAGAAACCATGAGGGCAAGATCATTGCAGCAGCTTGCAAAGTGGAGGACTGTTCTCACTACAAAAAAAACACGGATTAGCGAGGGATATTTCCCTCGCAAACTGACCAAAATCCCTCGCTAATGGTCATTTGCGAGGGAATTAGCGAGGGACAGGTTCCCTCGCTAAATCCTTCCTCGCTAATCCATTTAGCGAGGGATTTAAAATCCGTCGCTAATTAGCGAGGGACTATTCCCTCGCTAATTCCCTCGCTAATTAGCGAGGGATTTTAAATCCCTCGCTAATATTGAGAGACACGTGGCCAATCTCTGACAGCCACGCGTCCACTATTCCCTCGCTAAATCCCTCGCTAATCGTTTTTTTTAAAAAAAAAAAAAAAATTTCCCTCGCTAATTCCCTTTTTTTTTTAAAAAAAAATTTTTTCCCTCGCTAAATCCCTCGCTAATCCATTTTTTTTTTGTAAAATTTTTTTTTTCCCTCGCTAAATCCCTCGCTAATCTCTTTTTTTTTTTTAAAAAATTTTTTTTCCCTCGCTAAATCCCTCGCTAATCTCAATTTTTTTTTAAAAATTTTTTTTTTCTCCTAAACCTATTTTTATTTTTTTATTGATAGACCTGATTTTATACCTGATTGAAATAGCTAAATCAGTTTTAATTCCATCCAAATCAACATAATATAAATCCAAATCAACATAAAATCCGAATTAAAACAACATATTATCCGAATAAAAAATAACATAATATCCGAATAAAAAAGTACAGAAATGTCAAACTATCCTAATAGCTGCCGTCAGACTCCTCTGATTCCTCTGACTCCTCTGACTGCTGAGCTTGCTCCTGATCTTCCTCCTCATCTGGAAAAATATTCTTGCTCTTAAAATAGTTATACATCAGCTCCTGTCTCCTTAGCACCTTCGCATGGTCTGCCCTCCAGCCCCTAACCTCCGCTTGAGTATCCTCCAGCTGCTGTTTAGTAGATTGCAGCTCCTGCCTAAGCTGCTCTGTCTCCGCATCTGACTTAGTAGAAGCTGGTCGACTGCGTCCTCTGCTGCTCCCGGCCCTAGACGAGCCCTTAGAACCCATAATAGGAGCCATTGGCCCAGTACCATACAGACGACCCTTGTACCAACCAATTAATTTCTCCCAATTGACGTTTGCCAGATCTCGCATCTCAGGAGGAAGTTCACCAAGTGAGGCAGGGTCCCAGCTCCCCTGAGTCAGCTGAGACATGATCTCATTAATTTGCTCCTGTTTTGCATAACCACAGAACATAGCATAATTAACGCTCTATTTTAACAAAGCAACTTTATATAATACAAATCAAGCTGTATATTTACCTGAGTAATCCTGGCGCGGTCATCAACATACTCGTTAGTCCCTTTCCTCAAATGGGTGACTCTATGCAGCTCAGGAGCAGTGATAGGGCGTCCTGCCTTCAAACTCTATAAAATGAAATACATTTTCAAATATTGCAAACTAATTAACCAATGTAAAAATAACACAAAGAATTTACATTTTGCCCCTTTACGATCGTGATACCTCGGTCTTCCACAGAATTTACATTCAAGTAGCTCACCATCGTTTTTACCAAATTCGTTGTTGTAAAATAACATGTGCCCTTCTGAACAACAATCAATCTTCTTAAAATTCAATCCCAGCTTCGAAACTAACTTCTTTGCTTCATAATAACTTTTGGGCAAACTATCCTTATTAGGTGTCGCTTCCAACATCATTTCAGTCACATAGTCTAAACCCACCTCAGAAATATTACTCATCGACTTGAGAGATAAAAGCTTCACACACATAGATAATTTTGACTGTGGGGAGTCTTCAAACAACGGTTTGTTCGAATCTATTAACAAGTTATAAAATCTTTGTGCTTCTTCATTTGGAAGTTCATCATAATCGTCATATTGAGGCTCATCAAATGGCACATTCACCCTAAGACCATCACAAATCATGTTTTCCATCGACTCAAAAATTTCATTACGTGCAACACCAAAACCAGAACTGCTTGAAGCCCCTGCGTCAAAATTTGGACGTCCTTTTTCTCCATGTTCCACCCAAATCCAATAATTAGGCTTAAAACCCCAACGATACAAGTGTTCCCTAATTTCATCATCGGTCTTAATAGGTATTCCGTCGCATTTTAAGCATGGACATCTAACCCCCTTTTCCCGTCTAGCCAATTCATGTCGCCACGCTACAACAAGAAACTGTTCAACCCCAATTACAAAACTTTGCTTTAAACCCGCTCTTCTAGGAAATAACCGATCATACACCCAATCACGATTAAATTCATACCAATTCATCTACACATATTTAAGAAAATGTGTTAGATTCCCATAACATTCCCAATAACCTATCAAGTTAGTGGCATCGATATGATCTCAGTGGAGATGATTCCGAGCCGAGTATGGGGGTCAAGGACAGCACAAAACCCTTTTCCATCCAAGTAGTGAAGGAAGTTATTTCATATAACTCCCAACCTTACCGTTGTTAGTATCGTCTCGCAATTATCTCAATGGAGATGATTTCGAGCAAATTATGGGGGTGAGGGACAACACCTCACCCTTTTCCATCAACAACACACAGTCATCTAACCTAGGGTTCATCAAAACAACAATTAAACAATTTTCAATTAACAACTCTAAAATAATACACTTTTCAATTTCAACTATTTGACACAATTAACAACATACACAATTTTTAATTCTCAATAATTTTCAATCTAACTCTTCTCAACAATTTCACTTTAACAAATTTATATTCATTTTTCAATTACTAACATTCACATTTCACAATATTCACTCAATTTTAACTCATATTTCACACTTAATCCTACAACTCACATTTTACAATATCACTTAACCAATCCTAACCAATTCACAACAACACACAACAACAACAACAAATAATTCAATCCTAACTAATTCAAAACTTAACACACAACAACAATAACAACAACAAATAATTCAATCCTAACTAATTCAATCCTAACCAATTCAATCCTAACCAACAACAACAACAATTTATTTTAAAAACAACAATTTATTTTAAAAACTAACTGTTATGAGCGAGATTGACGTCCGGTGAGGTGGTTCGGTGACGGTGCGCACTCCGGTGCGATTGTAGGCTTCAAACACCAAATTTCAATCCTAACAAATTTCAATTTCAAGCAAATAATAAATAAATTAAAACAACTTCAATAAATCAAAAATTAAAATTATATCATAAAAAGTGCAAATCAAAACTTACAAATTGAGGGAAATGGGAGCTCCGGTGGTGGTGGTGGTGGTGGTTTCGTGGGGGGTGATGGTGGTGGAAGAAGAGGCAAATCGTGAGAGAGAGAGATAGAGGAGAGGAAAGGAAGAGGAGCTCCGGTGGTGGTGGTTTCGTGGGTAGTGGTGGTGGTTTCGTGGGTGGTGGTAGTGGTGGAAGAAGAGGGAAATCGTGAGAGAGGGAGAGAGGAGAGGAAGAGGAGTTCCGTGGGTGGTGGTGGTGGTGGTTGTGTGGTGGTTGTGGTTGTGGATTTGAGAGAAGGGGGTGAGAGAGGGGAGTATTCGGATGGGTGGTGAGAGAGAAGAGTGAAGAGTGAGAGAGAAGAGTAGTGAAGAGTGAGAGAGAAGAGTGAGGAAAAAAAAAGAAAAACGGTACATTTATTTAGGTTAGCGACGGATTTTGCGAGGGACAGAAAATCCGTCGCTAATTGTCACGTTTTGCGAGGGACATCAAATCCGTCGCTAACCTCCTCGTTTTGCGTGCCACGCGTCCCTAGGCACTGCAACGGTCAGAACGTTTTGCGAGGGACATCAAATCCGTCGCTAATCCGTCGCTAACCTCCTTATTTTGCGTGCCACGCAATTTTAAATTGGCGCCCTGTGTTTTGCGAGGGAAATTCCGTCGCTAAACGTGCCCATTCCGTCGCTAATGTCCAGAAAAAACGAGAAAACCAATTCCCTCGCTAATGTTCAACCAATCCGTCGCTAATTCTTAAATTTGCGAGGGACCAGGGTTCCCTCGCTAATGTCCCTCGCAAATGAGCTTTTTTTTTGTAGTGTCTTTTGATCCCTTAACTGTTGAAACTTTGGGAATTCGGTGGTGTATGACCATGTCTAAAGATTTGAACCTGTGGCGACTTCTGTTCCTATCTGATTCTGCTGTGGCTGTTAATTGTATCCGGAACAAGACCAACAGAGCTTCCATTCAGTCGATTGTCCAGGACTGCAGAGATCTTCTAAATGAGTTCCATGGAGCCTCAATCTATCACATTGGGAGGAATTATAACCTTGATGCTCACAAGCTGGCTGGCTTAGCTAGAACAATAGGAGACCATGTTTGGTCCAATGCTTCTCAAGTAGATGATTTAGTTTCCACGTTTCGTTTTAATCTAGTTTGTAATGACTTTACCGTTATTTAACGAAAGTTTAAAGTTGGCATAAAAAAAAGACAACAAAAATTACATGAAAATCTCTTGTTAGATGGTTGATCTATTTCACTCTTAATTAATCACGTGAAACTCATGAAAGATGGTTGATCCATTTCACTCTTAATTAATTTTGTGAAACTCATGAAAGGATCGTGATCCCAACATTTTCACATAACAAGGGAATAAGCTAAGTGTTTACTCAATTTGCGGTAATAAAAAATTGATATAGCAAAATTTATCATAGTATTTCTAACAATCAATGTAACGTTTTTTCTACTAGTTGAGAATGGTGCAGCACATGAAAGGTACATAAATTCTTTAGTAAACCTTATCTTTTTTATGAATAGCACACTTTATTTTCAGACTTCATATCCATTAAACCAAAAAATGACACACAAAACGAGTCAAAAGGAGAAAATGAGCTTCACCTACCTAGTTGCTCCTTCTCCTTCTCTCTCCTTCTGCGTTTTGTTTTTACTGAGAATGGTCTCTGATTTAGAAACCAAAAATTTGAGGAAGAGGATGACTAGGGACACACTTGTCCCAAAATGCACATGGATTGATTTGTCCTTTTTTAAAAAAAAAAATTAAAAATTGTAAAATCAGAGATTAATTTGGCCCAAAATAATGTCTTGCGTGGCGTTTAACAGGACAGGGTGGCACTTAATTAACATGACACAGTGGCACTTAATGTACCACGTAGGAGGCGTAAAGTGAGTTGTCAACAGCTAAAGGGACGGAGGAACTAACGTGCCCCATTTTAAATATGTTAGGGACTAATGTGTCCCAAAATATTGTCTGGAATGAACTTGTCCCATGAGGAAATTGTTCGAGAACAATTTGAGTCTTTAGTCTAAAAAAGTAAGAACATGTTTAAACTCTTATATATAGCAAGTGATAATTTATGATGACAACTGTTTTGCTTTGAAGACGGTGAACAACGTGTTGGTAATGCCTCTAATTGATTAAGTGCCTGTTTGGTTTGGCGGTGGAGCAACACAAACTTGCGTCTATGATAACAGAAGCGCTTCCTAGGGGTGTTCAAAACCGAACCAAACCGATAGACACACCGCAAACCGAACCAAACCAAACCGAAAACCGCAAAAAACCGCTTTTAATTGGTTTAGTTCGGTTATTTTCCTGCTGAACCGAGTGGTTCGGTTCGGTTCTCGGTTCTAATCACAGGAACCGAACCAAACCAAACCGCTAACATCTCATATGCTGTTTTTTTTAATAATTATATGCCACCAAACAGTCAGCCCAACCCAACAAAACACAGCCCACCAAAAATAGTAACCCTAACTTATCTCACTCATTTCACGATTCACGCTCTCACTCACAGGCACAGCCGCACAACACCATCATCTCTCTCAGAGCTTTCACTCACAGCGCACAGCACACCATCATCTCTCTCAGTTCTTTTCAGCTCTCACTCACAGCGCACACCATCATCTCTCTCACTCATCTTCCATCACCGTTCCGGCGTTCCATGACTGCTCGCCTCTCACTCATCTCACGCTCTCACCATGACGAAACGCACAGGTTTGCTTCTTTTTACTGCGTTTTACAGATTTCGTTTTGCTTCTTTATATGTACGATACTGCGTTTGAATGATTTCGTTTTGCTTCGTTTTGCTTCATTTTATGATACTGCGTTTTGGTGAAATCATGTAATCAAAGATACTGCGTTTTGAACTACTTGCATCTATGGGTTTTGCAGCTTGTTGGAGTCTTGATGAATCTGATTCTTTGAGAAAAAAATAAGGAATATTTGGTTGCAATGGATTGTTTAATTTGATTAATGTAAAAAAAAGTTGTTTAATCTGATGAAAGAAGATTAAACAAAGTAATCCACAGTTCTTGTTTTTGTTTTCTTGCTTTTTATATATATATATTATAGGATTTTGGTTCATTTTTACCTAGTCAGTTTTGTGATATATTTGATTAGATTATAATGTTTTCGTGTATTTTCGTATCTTTTATTTTTAATTTTAGACAAGACCGTTGTTACCGAAGTGAACTCTGTTGCTGCCGCTGTCACTGCCCCCGATGTTTCCATGATCGAAAATCAGGTAATTGCTCCCATACCACAATTTAATGAATCTGAATAGTAATTTAGAATGTATTGTCATTATTACTTCATCTAATGTTCTATTTTATGCCATTTGTAGGCTGAAAATAGCCCTTCAATCATGCCAACAACGGAACCGCAAACTACTAATTTGCAAACTATGGAAGGTTCCAATCCTCAAAAGAAGAGAAAAACCAGAGAAGCACCTACAAATGATGCAAATGAAGATCCTAATGGTGGAGATCCAGGTAAACGAAGAAAACCTTGTAGGCCTAAATCTTGGGTTTGGGATCATTTTACAAAGGATGCTTCAGGTAAACGGGCTAAATGCAATTGGTGTAGGGCATCTTATGCATGTGATTCACATATAAATGGTACCACTACTTTAAAAAAACATTTGGAGAAACAATGTAAGAAGTTTCCCCAAAATTTGCGTGATCCTACTCAAACCACTCTTAGTGTATTGAAAAAAGATGGAAAAGGAAATGGTAGTGCTCTTGTTGGTGTCCATTTTGATCTTGATGCATGTAGAGAAGCTTTAGCTAGAATGATAATTGTAGATGAGTTGCCTTTTTCGTTTGTTGAAAATGAAGGATTCCGTCATTTTATGAGTGTTTCACAACCTAGACTCCCGATTCCCGGAAGGATTACAATTGCTAGGGACTGTTTGACTCTTTACACAAGTGAGAAACATAAGTTAAAAAGCATGTTTACTAAAACAAATCAAAGTGTTAGTCTAACAACTGATACATGGACTTCTGTGCAAAATATTAATTATATGGTTCTTACTTCACATTTCATTGATCAAGATTGGAAGTTGCATAAAAGAATTCTTAATTTTTGTCCGATTACGTCTCATAGGGGAGAGATAATTGGCAAAAAGATTGAGAAGTGTATAGAGAGTTGGATAATTGATAAGGTTTTCACTATCACAGTTGATAATGCTAGTTCTAATGATCTTGCTATACGTTACCTAAAAGGTAGAATGGAGGATTGGAATTCACATCCATTAAAATGGGAACATTTACATGTTAGGTGTTGTGCGCATATTCTTAACCTCACTGTCAATGATGGATTGAAGGACATGCATTCTTCAATTATAAAAATTAGGAGTGCAGTTCGTTATGTTCGCCAGTCAGCTGGTCGTTTGGATAGGTTTAAAACATGTGTTAAGGAAGTTAGGATACAAGACAAGTCTACAGTTCAGTTGGATTCTCCTACTAGGTGGAACTCCACGTACCTTATGCTTGAACGTGCATTGATATTTCAAAAGGCCTTTAAGAGATTAGGTGAGAAGTGTGTTGAGTATGCGACGTTGCAATGTGGTATACCAAAATTAGAGGATTGGGAAAATGCCAAGTGTTTTGTGAAAATTTTGAAATTGTTTTTTGAAATCACTACGAAGGTGTCGGGTTCAACCTATGTAACATCTTCCGCATATTTCATTGAACATTGTACTATATTGGATGCATTCAAGAATTGGATGAGACTTGGTGATCCATTACTGGCAAAAATGGCTGAAAAGATGAAGGCTAAATATAGTAAGTATTGGGGGGACGTCTCAAAGATGAATATGTTGGTCTTTGTTGCTGTGATTTTTGATCCTCGGCGTAAGTTTCAGTTTATTAAGTGGGGCTTGAATAAGGGATATGAGAAGGAGGTTGCTGATTCTTTGTGTGAAAAGGTAAAGGAAACATTATACAAAATGTTTGAGAGTTATCGGGATTTCTATAATGAAGGCCAAGCTGAAATTGCTACAAAAGGATTGGAAATATCAGATGTTGTTACATGTTCTGATCAAATTGATGATGAATTTGAGAAGGACATGGACAAAGATCAAACTCTTAGTAAAAATGAAGTGGATATGTATCTCACGGAGCCTAGGGAGAAGAAATGTCCAGATTTTGACATCTTGAATTGGTGGAAGGTAAATTCTACTAAATACTCTACTCTTGGTCTTATGGCTAGAGATATATTGGCTATGCCCATATCTACTGTTGCTTCGGAGTCCGCTTTCTCTACTGGAGGTAGAGTTCTTAGTTCTTATAGGAGCTCTCTTACACCACAAACTGTTGAAGCTTTGATTTGTGCACAAAACTGGCTAAGATCCTCCCCTTTGTCGGTGGATATTGAAGAGCTCTTGGAAGACTTGGAAAAGCTGGAAGAAGGTATATATTTGATACAATTATATATTTGATTTGTGCACAAAATTGGTTTGTAAATTTTGTTTTTGTGAAATTACAATTATTTCTTTTGTGTAATGTTTGTTAATATATTTGATACATTTGTAGAACTTGCTCCGATCCCACAACTAAATGAAGGACTTTCTGATATTGAATCTAATGATGATTAGATGTATCAAATGAAATGGTATGTACTTAAATCCGGTTGAATTGCTTTATCATTTGTTGATTTTAGTTACTTGTTTTATTTATTGCATTACTTTGTAGGAGTGGAGAAGATCACTGATGTTGTGAGAAGGAAATGTGTTTGAATTGCCTCAAAGGATGCTTTCATTTTGTTGATATTGTGGCAGACTTTATGCGCCATTTATGTTAGTTATTGGCAGACTTTATGTGTTGATTAGTTATTTTGAAGACTTTATGTGTTGATTTTAGTTATTGGCAGACTTTATGTGTGGAGAATTTATGTTATAAATTATTTTGAAGTTGTTTGCCAGAATTATTGGTTCATATGTCTTTTGGTCTTTTTATAATTCCTTTAGGATGCTGAGTTTATGGCAGAATTATAGTGAAAAGTTTTGATTTGAAGTACTTGTTTATTAGCTATAAATTTTAATTATTGGCAGAATTCGGTCTTTTATAAATTGTGTTTTGTCTCATCAAAAACCGAACAAAACCGAACCAATCCAAACCGCTTTGGTTTGGTTTGGTTTGTTTTTTTTTTTTAAGCAAACCGAACCAAACCAAACCGCATCTATTTTTACCTCGCGGTTCGGTGCACTTTTTTGGTCAAAACCGAACCAAACCGCACCGCGAACACCCCGAGCGCTTCCTTCATGTTTGGGTGTTTTTCCAACTCAATTTTCGTCGTACGGCAGCAGTGAAAAATCACGGCAAAACTGAAGCAACAAATCGTAGCTTCTGCGTTCTCCACAATCGATTCTATATTTTGATTTCTCTGCTGTGCCAATTTTACCCTCTCTTATTTCTGTCAGTTGCTATAACATGAATTTTTCCATGAATTTCTGCTAGTCAGCAAATAGTTTCGATTCAGATCTTTGTAGAGAATAAAACCGTAAATTGAGGAGGAAGAAAGAAAAAAAAAAGTGACGAAGAATGTGTAAAGAAGAAGAGAAGAAGAAATAAGAAAAACGGGAGGAGCAGCTTTTGGGAATGGAGTTGCGGCGGCCAGGAGGGGTAAGGGAAAGGAAGGGAACACGTTTTTATTTTAGGGTTTGGCATATGGGCTGATAATGGATGATGGGCTTTTTGTTCTTGTTTCTTTCGACAGCTCTTTGTGTTGATGAAAATAATGGGCTACATAATACTAATACTAATAATTCACATTAACATTAACATAATTTTACATTAAGTAAATATAAACATTAATATAAAATTATTGTGTGTAATTTTAATTTAGATATTTTATATGCTTATTTAATATTTTTGTTGTCTATTGTATTAAATTTTTAATTTTTAATTTAATTTTAAGTTGATATCCATTTTGGTAATTTTACACCTAAAAGTACTTTTAATCTAATCTATCCAAACAATATTGATTGGTGAAAATCACGTTTCCGTAAATGTACCCAAACAAAAATCACGTTATGTTGAACTCACTTTAAAATAAAATCAATTCTACAAACTCAATTCTGCCAAAATCAATTCTCGTCACTGCCGAACCAAACACACTAACAAATAACAACAACAACGACAAGACATTATTATTATTATTATTATTATTATTATTATTATTATGGTTATCTTTACCATTATGCAACTTAATTTCAACAAAATGAATAATATAATTTATTATTATTATTATTATTATATGTCAATTGAAGATGAAAGACAGCGTACGGAAGAGAGAAATAAGGAAAAAATCAAGAAGTGGTTTTCAATGAATAATAATTAAGTGTCAAATGATTAAAATATGGTGTAGGACCCACAAGAGAAAAGGCAACGTACTGATCAATTTGTTTTAAAACAGCATTGAATTAAAAAAATTGCAAAAAGCCAAAAAATAATGTGTGTGTGTGGGGCACTGTAGTGCTATAGTAAAAATGGTTGATCAACCTTCTTAAATATATAGATTCTTTTTTTCTATTAAATTAAATATATAGATTCTAAACCAAGAAGGATTGGTCCAAGTAGTAACTGGACTTGGATCTCACCGTAAAGTCTCATGTTCGAATCTTGGGTGTGACAAAAATTTTGTTGGGAGGGGAGAACCACACGGACCGGCAAAGCCAAGTATTCGTGGTCAGCCAGGTTCCCCGGCATAGATTAGTCATCGGCAAAGTTGGTGAAAACTGCGCACCAAATACATGGCAACAAATATCAATATATATATATATATATATATATATATATATATATATATATATATATTCTAATATAATTGGTCCAATCTTTAAAAATAATGTAATCGGTCCAAGTTGGGCCTCATAACAAACTTAAATTAATTAAATCTGTTACTGTACAGTAACCACGTTCCCAAAAAACCTCTGTTAGGGTTTAAGGGTTTTGTTTCCTACGGTATATCTCTCCGCCTCTCCTCAACCTCACTCACTTGCATCGTTCTCAGTCACCAATCAAGTCATCGCAAGAACACGTCATTTCAACGACATAGCTCAGAAAACCATAATAGTTACTCAAACAACCTCTTTTATAAAGCAATCACAAATACAAACCATAAGACCTCATTACCCAAACAGTTCACCCTTATAAAATCCTATTAACCAGACCCATCGCCCTCCCGTCCCACCCTTCCATCCAACACCATCCCAGACTCTATCTTCATGGTCTCCAGCATGGCATCAAGCTCCTCTAGCCAACGACACAACAATAATGGAAACTAGAGCTCATAAAGAGCGTGTGTAAAGGGTAAAAAGAAGGTTTAGATTCCAGCATGTGTTTTGTGTGGAATCTGTAGGCACTTCATGAATTTGTTGTTCACCTTCTTCCAAGATAGCAATAATTGACCTTCACCAATCTCACGAACACTCTAAACTAGACGATGAAGAGGATGAGTGTTTGAATTCCCATCAGCAAGAAGAGCAATAGCTTCTGAAGAGTCCGATTCCACAATAATTCGATTGAAACGTCGTTGCCAAGCTAGACGAAGACCATGCATGATTCCCAAAATCTCAGATTCCAGAGCCGTGCAAGCTTTAAGGTGACGAGAGAAAGAAAAGATGAAGTAACCTTGCTCATCACGGAGGATTCCACCATAAGCAGTGTTTCTGCCATTGTTGTTAACAAAGCCATCGTTGTTCAGCTTCCAAAAGCCATGAGGAGGAGGGTTCCAAATCGCACTGCTATTCTCGGTAGGGGAACAAATCTGAGGGCGAAGTATCGAGCGCGACTCAGACAAGCAACAATTCCTTCAACTTGGATCTTGATTTTGATAATTGACGATTGTGTCGTGTTCGATTTCTGGGCGAAAATGAACTCGTTACGATTTCGCCAAATAATATCCAAAGTAACACCAAACAGAACACTCCAATAAGGTTCATCATTCCTTTCCTCTTTTTGTTTGAGATTAGATTCTAACCATGGCTTCCAATTCATGTTACTGAAAAATCTACCTTGTTTTCCAACTGTGAAGCAATTCCAAATGGCTAAGCTTGCATTGCAGTCCCTGAAGCGATGCAGAAGAGTTTCATCCTCATTTCCACACACTGGGCAGGTGCTGGAGGTAGCCATCATGGGTATCTGTCTTTCCATATTTGTAACTTGAGTTAGAATTTCTAGATGGTAGTGTAACTTGAGTTAGAACTTCTAGCATTAGAGCCCAATTGTAGTAAGTACGCAGACTTGGTAGTGAAGCTTCCATCGGGGGTAGCCTCCCAAGTGAATTCATCCTCCTGATGTAAAATAGAAGGAGCAGGGTAATTGTAGATTTTCTGAATCACTTCTGCTGGAAGAATATTCTCAAAAAGACCCCAATTCTACTCTCCACTATAAGTAGTATGGATATCTGAACAGGTTTCCAACTGTCCTCTTCCACTTATTTCTCAATGGCTTGAAAGAGTCTTTCAATACACATCACAAATAGATAGGGAGAAATAGGGTCTCCCTGTCTAATACCTCTAGACGGAGAGAAAGCCTCCAAAGCCTCACCATTCCACAAGACCTGCATGGTGGGAGTGGAAATACAGTGGCAAATAATAATTACTAAATTCTCCAGAAGACCAACGTCTTCTAGAGTATCTCTGATAAATTCCCATTGGAGCCTATCATACGCTTTCTCAAGATCAATCTTGATTGCCATCCAACATTTCTTACCCCCTTTACTTCTCATTGAGTGGAAAATTTCTTGGGCAATGATAATGTTGTCATGACGTTGTCTCTTTGGAATAAAGGAACATTGAGCTGGGCCAATAATACTCTGTAAGCTGCCCCTCAATCTACTAGCTATAAGCTTGGTGAGTCTTGTAAGCCACATTACAAAGATCAATTGGACGAAAATGTTTCATACTAGTAACACTATAAGTTTTAGGAATTAATGCTAAGAAAGTAGCATTAATGTCCTTTATCTTCCACGGGTTATCCCACACGTCCTTAATCATTCGACAAAAAGAAGGACCAATGGTATTCCACTAATTGTGATAGAAGACAGCTTGATAACCATCAGGTCTAGGAGCTTTATAAGCTCCTATATTTCTGATTGTGCTCTCAAGTTTATTATCAGTGATCCGTCTGGCCATATCACTGACAGATTGTAATTCCAACCTAGGAAAGTCACCCTCGAGCATGTAAGGAGTGATAATTTCATTACTTGAAAACAAGTGTTTGAAATAGTCAATAGCTAGCATCTCAAGGTGTCTAGGATCTGATATCCAGACCCCTTGCTCATTTTGAAGAGAGGAGATATGATTTCTTCTTCTTCTAATAGCAGTCACTCCATGAAAATACCTTGTATTTTTATCCCCAAATTCAATCCATTTCGCCCTAGATTTTTGGAAACAAAGAATCTCTTCCATAGCTAGGATGTCCTCATACTTCTTCCAAGTCTCTTGTTGAAGTTTCAACAGATTACTACTCCAACCCTGGAGAAGCTCTCTGTCGAGATCTCTGAGCTGATTAAATTGCATATTCTTTTGATTGAAAATATTACCAAAAATATCTTTATTCCAATCTTTCAACTCTCCTAGAAGTTCTTTCATCTGCAAAGGAAAATCAGTAAGATTATCTCTCCAATTGTCCATGATCAGTTGGTTAAAAGAATGGTGAGTGAGCCATATAGCCTCAAAACGGAAGGGCCTTATCCTTCTATTAACTGGTCTTCTATGTTCCAAAGTGAGCAGCAATGGAGAGTGGTCATATTTAAGCTTTGGAACGTGAGTAATCTCAGAAAAATCAAATTTGATGCGCCAATCAAGGTTACAAATTTGATGCGCCAAAGTAGCCTGGAAACCAGCTTCAGTGGGTTGAGCACGAACATGAGGAGGACCAGTCCTTTCATTTTCACTTAAAACAACATTGAAATCTCCTAGAAGTGTCCAAGGTCCATCGACCTCAGCATGTATCTCCTAGATGTCATCCCAAAGAGATTTTCTAGGAGGGGGCTCCCATAGACAATGGTGAGGAACCAAGGATCAGAGGTAGGGAGAGACCTTAACATGAACCAATTGATTAGAGTCTATAAGGATTTGAATATTCCAATGCTTGCTATCCCAAAGAAACCAAATACCACCAAATTGACTTCTAGCATCCTTTATAAATTGGTGCTCGAAACCAATCCTTTTAGCAATTCTATTAGCTTTAAAACCACTCGTATGAGTTTCAAGGAGTGCAATAAATGAAGCCAGACATTCACGTTTCATGTCTTTAATTAGGCTAGCAAAGCCTTTAGATGTCGTATCACAACAATTCCAACAAATGAGATTCATAAAGAAAGGTTGGAGTTGTGAGGAATTACTTCCTCAACAGCATCCGTGAGACAAACATCTCCAATATTTTGTTTGACAGCACTACATTCTGATCACCAACATTCTTGGAAGAGTTATCAACATCCATTGGTTTTTTACATAGAGTCTCAACTCTATTCTTCTCATTGTTATCAAGTTGCCCTAGAGCAGCTTTATAAGTTCCATACTTCTAAACTTGTTTAGAAGGTTCTCACCATGAGTCAAGTACATGGTTTTCATGTAGGCCATCACAGCTTCCTCTTCTATCTTCTTGATACATTAATTAATAGATTAATGCTTGTTGTGGGAATATTCTCCTTCCCTGGGTCATGTGGCTGGACCCCCTATAGCTTTTCCTATAGGTTCTTTAACAACCTTACCTTTAGTGATGTCTTTATCTTTATGCACCACATTCTTGACAGGTTTACTTACCTTCTTCCCTTTCACTAACAATTGTGGATTCTTTCCACCCAAAGGGTTTTTAACCTTTTTCTTGATGGTGTTCATATTTGTAGGAGAGTTTTAAACCTCCTTATTTACCTCAACTACCTGTTTAACCAAATTATGCTCTGAACTAATTATTCCAGAATCCATAGGTTCCTTGCTAGCCTTAGTTTGAGTCTTACTAGTTCCTCTAATGGAGCTTTCCAGTGGACTAATCTTCTCACTGCCCTTTTCAACTCCTTTGACAAGATTATTTCTTTTCTTCCTTGCCACATATTTTGGGATGTTCCAAGGCCCCATATTTAGGTCGTCTTGCTCTTTTGTACTTTCTTCCTGTTGGATTGTTTGAGGTATCTGCTCCTGTTGTTCAGGCACCATTTGAACATGATGAGTTTCTAGTTCTGGTCTTTCAACAACAGTCGTTGTAGCTGTATGACGTTCAGTGTCCAATTCAAACATCTCTCTACACTTATCTTTTTTGTGACCATATTTCCCACATCTAAAACAAAGAGTGTAACCCTTCATATTCAAGATAAAGTTTCTGCCCTCTAACATATGAGAATCCAAAGGCTGGTCTAGGTCAAGTTCCACGCATATCCTCGCAAACTTTCCTCTTCCATGTAGTAAAATAAGCTTGTTCACTTTGAGCCTGGTTCCCAAGGCTGCTCCAGCCCTAGAAAGGAACCTCTCATTGCGTAGTTCAATTGGCAGTTTTGGTATCCTAATCCAAACAACTACTTTCTGTGAGATTGATGCATTAAGAAAGAAAAATGGCCTCCATCTTTGAACTATCAAATAGTGGTCTGCAACTTTCCAAGGGTCCTCAAAAGGGGCATGTCTATAATCCTCCATAGATGATAGTTGGACTAAATAAAAGTCATTTGCCATATCTATTATTTAAGTGTGCCTTCTTTCACCCACAAGCGTGATAGCTTGTTTTCAAGGAGTTTGAAATTAACCCTTTTACCCAAAACCTTCACTATTAGAGCATTTTTCCATGGTTTGGACCAGCTTTGAAATTCCTCATCTGTTACAGATATAGCAGGGTTCAGAGTACGTTTTTTCTAACCTAGATTTTCTTCATTTGCAGGTTTCTTTGTACCATTTATCCTCTAGAAGGTCTGGATTAAGCAGATCTCGCCAGCATTCATCCACGAAAACTTCTTCACAGTTGGTTTCCAGCAGAACATCTCTGAAGGTTTTTGCATTTTGAGCTTCAGGAACTTTCTCGGTCATACTCACTTCGTTACTGTGAGCAGTTATGCTAAGATTTTCTATCTTGCTCTTCTTGTTATTTCGATGCAGGGGGTCACTGGATGCATTTGGGATTGTTGTCGCAGCAGGGGAAGCCAAGGAGGGCTGTGTTACCGTTGGGTGGGCGTTGGGCACACTCATGCCCTAGCAGAACTCTTTTACGATTACAACTATATGACACGCTATTTATATGAAACACGCATTTGAGTAGTATTACGTGGCATCCTTGGTATGTTATATTTAGTTGCCGTATAGTAATTACTTGACGATCAACTAAACATTTTAAAAGCTTTTTTCTCTCTCATTCTTTGCAAAAGATAAACCAATAGACATAAAATTATGAAATCTGACAAACTAATAAGAGGCAATTCCCCAAAAAAAAAAAGAATTGAAAAACAAACATAAAAAAAAAATGTGGGGACCTTCCGTATAAATTATTTAAATCATACACGGCACTTTGAACCCACAAAAATCAATTTAGTTTACCCATATAAGCTCCCTCCACTAAAGATGCTCTTAGAACTAAATATATTGACTTCGGTTGATCAACTTTTGTTAATAAATGAGACAAAGGAAGTACTCCCTCCGTCTCAATTTAAGTGTCCTCTTTGCTACTTTTTCTTGTCTCAAATTATTTGTCACTTTAGAATCCCAATGCAACACTTATTACTTTTTTCCAACAATACCCTTACTTTTATTTGTATTTCCAACTTTTCCATTCCTCTCTCCTCATAATAACATAGGGGTACTTTAGTCCTTCCATACTTTTTAAACATAAAAAATAGCATTTCCAATCATTTTCTTAATACCCGCACATAACCTTAAACGACAGTTAAATTGAGACGGAGGGGGTACAAACACTAGGAAAAAGTGGGTGAAATGACTGGTCTCCCCATAATTTTAAGAACAGATAGGTTTTACTAGCACACTCACATGTGTGACGTGTTTATGTTTTCATTTTTCTCACTAGGAGTATATGGACAAGTGACAACTAAGTCTACCTATGAATCTATGATTCCAAAACTGTTGAGATATTTGGTGAAAGTCTCTACTCTCTCTTGAAAGAATTTTATTTTACAGTATCGCTATTTAGTACGAAGGATCTCATGTACGAAACATCCGAACGTTTTGTTGAACATGTAATTTTGTGTGGTTTTTGCCGAAAGCAACCGATGCTGATTTTGAAAATCTGAGTTACACACATGCCACATCATTCTTTGAAATTCTTTTCTTATGATTAAGCATTTCTCTTTATCTTATGATTTTGAAGTGGATAAAAGAGGATAAGGCTTGGTATGTACGGAGGTAAATTCATGCAGATTTGAAGTATGCATCAATGAAATTAATGTGGTATAAGCTGCCATATTTTTGTATTACTGGTAGCAGGACCTAAGATGTCTGAATATATCAGTTGCCAAGGTTTATCGTTCATATGTGGTGATGAGATTAGGAAAAGGCAATATATGAGATTTTCACATTCAACAAAATTCACAAGCACTTGGCACTTTTTTTTTATAAACCAAGTATCATCTTTGAGCAAATGCAGAGACTAATCTTTCGAGCCGACTGCATGCCCAAGGCTGGATTTGAACCCAGGACCTTGATTAAGTTGGAAAAGACCCCTACAAGCTCATTTAAGTGTTCGTGCATCAAGCACTTAGCACTTCATTCATTGACAAAAGTATCTTACATTTTTAATACAAGGGACATAATCTTGGATGAGCCTAGCATATTGGCATTTTATTCAATGAAAAGGTAAATATGTCATTTTAATTATATTTTATTTTTTGGATTATTATCTCAATTTATTGGCCAAAAGAATTTTAAAAAAGCAAAAATGAATAAAAAAGACTTTCAACTATTGAGTTGATAAATGATTCGTAAAAAAAATTGGAATATTAAAATTATAACTATTTTAAAATATAAATAAATAACTATTTTAAAATTATAACTATTGAGTTGATAAACGCTTTTAGTAGCAAATGTGAAAACACGCGTAAATAGAACGTCCGCACCTTCATCCTAATCCTCGAGGAGTAAATGCATGTCTGAATTATGGGACAAAGAACGTGTAAATTGACAACAAAAAAAACATCATCGCTGAATATTTAGACATGAAACTTTACCAATATAGACCCTTTCAATGAAACTCACAGCTTTGTACAAAATTTCAATTGTATTAGAAGTTCAAAATGTAAATTTGCATATTTCCTTTCCTGGAAGAAAAATCATTTACATGTAGTAAGCATAGAATTGATGACATGCACTAAAAGACGGATACTTGAAAGATCAGACCCAGTCATTGCAGGCAAGCTTCGTTGATGATTCAGTATCTGATAAACTTGCTCAAAGATGGGTCGTGTGTGCATTGCAATCACGGGATCTGTGGGATTTATGGCAGCAGCGACGTCTGTCATCCACGCTAGTTTTCGCGATGTATCGTTGTTGATATCACAAGCCAGCTGCTGCAGAAGTGAAAGTACTACACCTTGGCTTAAAGGAAGAGGCACCACTGCCAAAAGTCCATGTAAATCAACCTGCTTTGTAGAAACAGAGAGATCATCTCCATGGTTAGTCAATTACACATACACAACAGCTAGAGCTTCAACTAATGCTTGGCTGAATTAAGGACTGATGAGAATGAGGGTAAAGATGGAAAGAAACAGTTATTTGGTAAAGTTTACAAGAGAAAGGGCAAAAAGGGTAATGTTGCTAAGTAGTGGAGTAGTGGAAGGAATCTCATAACCAACTCTGCTGAGTTGGCATGAGGGGGTGAACTTTCTGTCCGTAGGTGTGCTCACACTTTTGTGATGCAAGGAATAAAAGTAGGGTATCATGCCATTTTGTTTCTTAGGCTGGTTTTTACCTAATTGGCTGGGCTGGGATTGGGAGTACAGTATCTCACTGATACTTGTACTATTTTTTCCTCTTTTATCACTTGTAATTGTTCCCTGAATTATATGCAATACAAGTACTATTCTATCAGCCATTTTACTGTTCCATTGATTCTGTCACTTTCTTTCCTTATTGCACTTGGTTCTCATCAAGGACCAATAAAATGCCACAAAATAAGCTAATGCTCTCACAAAATTAAGTTCAATTAAAGCTAATGCTAGTCCATCAGGTCAGTGAGTTTGACTTTTATAACCTTGAGGGACGGTAAATTTCAAAACTCGTCGTTGGTTGTAAAATGACCATCTAATAATTCCCTGCTCCCCAATACTTTTATAAAATAAAAAAATAAAAACTAATGCTAATAGTTACAGAATTGCATTCCAACAGAGCTTAATAAGGAAATATCTTCAGCATACCTGAGAACACAACCAAGATACGATAGATACATCACTTCTTTGTAGAGCTGCGATGAATGCCTCCTCATATTTCCGTTCAGAAATCAATCTTGCTAGCTCTTTTGTAGGATCAAGTGGCACCTCAACCTGATATGTAAATTGTTAACAGTATACTCAACAGGATGGGCTTCTTCTAACCCTGGTCTACATTCTACAACAAGAACCAACAAGTAGTTGGCGGCGAAGTTCTTTACCTTTTCATGAAGTAAAGGACCATTGTTCAGCTGGATGGGCAGAGGACTCAATGTGCCTGAGTTTGTTCTTGTGGTTGCAATTGCCACTAGCTTTCTCTGACCCTCAAGTACTTCTCTACTCAAGGTTTGAGTAACTGATGATGCTGAATTAATGGAATCCTGTAAAATGCATAAGGAGGAATACCAAAATTTTGAGACAGCAATGTTGCGAAGCCAAATAAGCGCCATGTTCTAAAAATTTATCTTGATATCACTTGGAATCAATCAGTTCTACTCAGTTGAGTCAGTTCGTGAGATGTATGCTACTTTGTGAATAAATTAAGAAATTAAGGGTATTTATGCCTCATTATAGTTATTATAGTTATTAGAAATAGTTCTCTATTTTAAAAGTTAACAAAGAATAAAATCTTTTCTTTCATGCTTTTTTAACAACATTAAACTGTTATTAAAAAGCTAATCAAACATAACCTAAGAACTTTTCCTAGAATCAAACAGCAAGCAAAACATGTAAGTCAACAAGCTTCCCTAGGTATGCTAGGTTGGGCATGAATACCCCTAGCCCACTCAGCAAGTGGCAGGCACAAAAAGATGCAAAATTGCTTTTTAGTTAAAACAAGAGGCCTCCTAGCGAGTGGATCCACCTCCTTCCCTGTTCCAGGGAGGATTTATTCAAAAGTTCTCGGTCACTATACTGCCTTATCATAAAGAGAAACAGAAAACTTGGGGAATAGAACAACTCAAACAGGAGTGGTTCCCAAATCCCCTGCAAGTAATTCGAGTTTTTGAAAGTATCGAATACGAAACATCAGTTGAAAATGTCTTAAATACCTCCGATTTTTTGAAAGCCAACTTTTTTGTTTTAGAATGAAAAAAAGGTAAGGTTGCTACAGAAGACCTCAAAACAAAAGGACAAGTATACTCGGTTACTCACTCTTAGAGTCATTGCCAACGAAGTAGGCACAGATTCAAGGCGTTGCTGCACTGCACTTGAATGTTCGGCCATGCCTTTCTGGAACGTAGCATCCACTTGCTCAAACATGGCTTTGCATGAATTCTCAAATGCAGGAACCACCGTTGTTTCAAAGCTGGATTTGAGTGCATCCTACACAGGAAATTAATTTAAAGAACAAAATCTACCACATGAAATCTCAAACACCATGGACTCCAGGATTTTTTTATATATTTTCACAACTGACTACAAGAATAAACTAACATGGAATTCAACACATTTAATGTGAGAGAAGATGAGTGACATACCTGAAGCACCTGTTTGGCTGTTGTCTGAAACTGTGCTTGGATTTGCCTGGCTACGGTAGCTTCAAGTTTTGAATTAACTGATTTTTCAAGTTGATTCACTGCCTTATCACCCACTCCTCTCTGCAGCATAAAGTGCCAATTAGATCTCAGCAATACAATTTCAACTGTGTTCATTCAGATTTCTACTATTGTTCAAGAGTAAAAAATTCTTATTTCTATATCAGAAATAAAGTACAAACCTGGAAGGATTCCACTATAGAAGAAGATATAATTTTCTCCACAGCAGGAGACAATGAACGGATTACAGCTTGGCCAACTGAACCCATTTCCTTCTTTATTGTTTTCTCCAATATTGATGGTAGATCCTTATTCATGAAGTTGGTAATTAACCCTGTAACATTTTGAATACGGTCTCGCAACAACTTTTCATTTTTTGCATTTTCCTCTTGAATTCGACCCCACAAATTATCAGCATTAGTCTTGACAGCTTTTTCCATGCTTTTCCCAAGGGCGGCTTCAAGCCTTCTACCCTCTTTTGTAACTGGAACTGCAACCATCATTGTCATTTGCTTCTGCATCTCCTTTTGCATTGTCACTAACTGCCATATAATAAGACAATAAACTACCAATGAGTGAAAAAGCCCAAATACGGACAATACAATTCCGTGACATTACTTGATTACAAGTTGTGTATTCTCCTTTATCCAGAAAGTTAAAAACAATATGTGTACAGCATATGCAAATTACATGTTACTGAGGTCTTAATATTTAAATAAAAAAAACTCATATAGATCAAACAAACAAGAACTTTTTTTTGACCAAAACAAACAAGAACTTCTAGAGAAGCTAAAACTCTAGCTCCTAAAGAGAAAAGGGGGAAAATGTTTTCAGATTTTTCTAAGGGGAAAACTTCATTACTATCCCATTAACATCAGTCCTCAAGAATACAAAAGAGTATTTATCGCACTTTTGCCTTTTAAAAAAGTTTACTTTTTAAAAACACCACCAACACCAAAAAAGTTCATCCAAACACATCTTAATGCATTATTAGCTATGCACCGATATCTTGAGAAATCACCTGATTGAGTGATTCTTGCATTGCCAAAATTTGAGGAAAGCCATTTTCAGTAGATAGGAGGCTTAAACTTCCATTTGGCTCATTGGATAAATCAGTTGAATTACATGCACTTCGAGATGGGGAAGATGGACCTGATGCTTGAGAACTTTTACCCTTTTGTCTCTTCCCTTTTGTATTAGGTGTAGGTGACGGTGGTACTACCATTGATGTAGATGAGTCAGAAACCTTTTCATGGACATCCTTTGCCAAGTCTTGGGGTCCATCCTCGCCAGCATTAGAAGGTTGGACCAGCGGAGAGTCCCCTCCAGCAGAATCAACTTGTCCAGATTCCTCGGTATTGTACGTCTCCCCAGCTATAGCAGAACATTTCCGGGCCATCTCAATACCAAGATCTGAAGCCTGAGAGCAAAAGAATTTTTCTTTGCTATCAGAAACTGGCTTTTGTTGTGTCCCCTGGCGGTCAAATTCATCGCTTTGGATAGATCTTGCCTCACCTACCACTTTTACTTCTACTTCAGTATTACCCACATCAATCACATCCTGGATCTTGGCTTCAACCTCACCATTTCTATCAATTATATTAGTCTCAGAGGAGGAACTGGCTTTTGTGATCTCAGACGGTGTGACCAGATGAGTTGGTTGCTTATACATTACAGGAGAATTAAGTACGCTAGAAATGTCATCCTGTTTAATTTTCTTTTCGTCATTCTTCGAGTCATTATTCAATGGGCCAGACAAATTCCTTTGAATGGTATCCATTTGTCTGTCAATTGAATAATCGTCCCCAACATGATCACTAAAGTTAGACTGTGGACTCCTGAAATCAGAAAGCTTCCTAGACAACCTTGGGCTCAGAGGAAGAGGAGGAGAAGGAACACAAACAATATCAGCATCACTACTAGAAGGAGTCAACGTAACAGGTTTAGCTTCAATATTTGAACTGTTGATTTCTTTAGAAATTGGTGCCTCAATATGACCAGAGCTTAAAGGGTATCTTGCCACAAGACCACTCTCCGTGTTACTTGGCTGCATCATTGTTTTGGGAGCAGAACTGGCTAAAAACATTTCAGATGTTCTACCTGCAGATGAGTCTAAAGAAGTGAATCCCTCAGCAGTAATTGCATCCCGGGAAACACTGGAATCTGACTTGTCTAGTCTGACATTTTCCAGTGGTGGAGGCAAGCACTGCGCTAAATCCAACGCATACTGCTGAATAGCCTGTGTCTGAACACAATAAACCTGAACAATATGTTCACCATGGGGTAAAATATCACTTGTTCCAATAAAACTCAGAATGGGCATGGTCACAGTAAACTCAGCTATATAATCCATGCGAGTTGACTCAGGATTAGGACCATATTCTAAATGCACAGCATATATAGCATTCCTCTGGGCATTTGCAACTAAAATCAGACCTGCAAAAGGCAATGCTGCAATTTGATTAAAGAAAGCATCCTTAAGAGATGGCTGAGCTGAACTCTTTAACTCCAACGTCTGAGTGCATTTCCAAGATTCAGTATCACTTGGGAGCAGCCAACCTTCTTCACCTGCGGAGACCCAAAGTTTCACTTCCCGATTTTGCGGTCCCTACAAATTGGTGTTAAGTTAAAACAAGTAAAACAAATATGATGAGAAAGTTAGTTCTATGGCGGACTGAGCAATAATACAAATGAACTATGGACACAGGCCTCTGAAAATAAATTATGCGTTTAAATGGTAAAGCAGGAATGTTCTAGTGAATGGAATTGGTTATTGTCGCAAAAGTTACTCTACATTGACTTTCAAGAAACACAAATTCAGAGGCCTGTCTAGTAATGTTATAAAAATTGATTAATTCACTTACTGCTGTGATAAGGACAATATGATCAGGCTGATTTGGAGCGGTAAAAAATGTAGCAGAAAAAACAGGATGCCCATCATGTGGTCTCAAAATAGCAAGTGGCTGTGCCTTCCGATCTTCCCATATCTTTATCTGCCACATTTAATTACAAAAGACAAATGATTTAGGAATTTTTACAGTCAAACAACTAACAAAGAAGCAGGATACATAGGCATGCATGAGGACAGGATCACAGGACACTTGTTTGACACAATATTCAAATTAATGAAGAGAACGAGGTGTAGTTTTCCGCTAGCACTTTATCCCCATGAGCTTCCAAATGATCCTAATCTGTTACGTAACTTTGACAGGAAGTATAAGCTTGGAAGCTTCAGTAAAAAATAAAGTAAATATGAAATTATTATATCCCAGTTTCATCTTTGTTCTTCATCCTTGTCCTCCCCACTAGTTTTTCTATCACCAAGTTTCCTGCGCTGTTTTTTTCTCTCCATTCATATCATTTAATGCATCCATGTATTTGTGTGCTTTTCTAGTAAATACTATGCAAAATATTAATAAAAAAACATATATGTTAAAAGAACGCCTATGCTTTGAACACCCATGCCACTGTACTGTTTAATCTGATCAACAAAAATGCTTTAGCAAATCTTTTCAGCTATCAACCAAAAAAATAATCCAAAATGGAAAAAAAAAAAAACATAGCAGTTATTTACTATTATCAGAATAATGAAATACAAACCGTGCCATCCTGTGATGCAGATACCAATCGATTCGTCATCCATTGGCACATTGATAAATCAGTCACCTCCTCATCATGTGTTCCTACAAGCTGAACCCCATCGATGAGCTTGTCCAAGGGACATTTAGGAGGATCCTCTGCAACAAAGGTTTCGCCATTTCCAACTTTTGTGGTGTCAATTCTCAGAACATATTTTCCCATGCCAACTATCAAAATCTCCTGTATGAAAAGGTTGAATTATTATTAATATATTAATATAACAATTAGTATAACAATAGGAAGAAATTAAACCAATGCTTTTGAGCTTTGGCGATTGGGAACAACAAAGCATTAGAATATGGGGCACTTACTTGTTTGTGGCAGTGCCAGCAAAGTTGAGGATGCTCTACTTTCTCCTCCCCCACTATTTGAATAGCAATAACAACATTTGCAGTAATTTGGGGCTTATCTTCATCATCTGGACCTTCAGAAATTTTCCACACACAGACACGACCATCTGTGCCAACACTGTTAAAAAAGCATGTTGCCATTATCTATAGACAAACAAACTGGGCTGTTCAAAAATTCAAGCAGCAGAAACTACCTAGCTAGGAGATGAACATCTTCAGCAAAGAAGGCCAAATCTGTTACCCTCTGACAAGAATTACAAGAAACTGTTAGTCTAAGGGTAAATTGGTTAGCCTTTCAAGATTTTGCCATAAACAACATATATAGCAATATAGCAAAATAAGGAACCAATTCATCAGCCAAAAGGCAACAAAATAGCAAACAATCTTTGAATAAGTATGGAAGCTCTGTTACAAAAAAAACAGAGTTTTGTTTCATCTAGGATTATGGCATCACTTATAAGTAAATTTCACTAAGAAGTAAACCAATGCTTGTGAGAGAATCCAACTTCGTGTGCCAACTGTTGGTGTCTGTTATTTTCGTCCTATGAGTTTGACAAGCAGGAAACCAATAAAGCCATCAACGGGAGACCCCGAGTGATTAGATGTTGATCAATTGGTATCAGAGCTAGCTATCTGTGTCTCGGAGAAGACTAGGCTACCCACAGCGGGTTCCTGACAGGTGGAGAGTTCTGACCAACAAGGAAGTTGAGAGAAGTGTCATGGAGTGCAACCGTTGAGGACCTCGGGTATTAGGGGGGGTGCTATGATAGGAACTTGGGTATTACGAGGTACTTAAGTCTTATAACGAATAATATAGGTTGCTCGGTGGAGTACTTAAGTGGCCTCGTAATCCCCCTTAATAGCTAGCAATTAAGGGAGGATTCCCAAGTGCTTAGGTGCTTCTCAGAATGTTAACGAAATCTATAGCTATGGAGGCCTAGCCTATTACGAAGAAACTCAATAAGAATAAAACAAAGGATTAAATCCCACCAATGAAATCCCTGTACAAAAATAGCAAATAGCATAAGAAGGAAGTTTTTCTACCCAAGCATTCCGCTCACAATAGATATGAGAGCAAAAGAATTCCATGTCTTTAGCGATGTCAACACAATTGCTCCAGCCTGTTTTGACTTTCTAAGGAACCAAGCTACTATCCTTAAAGGCATCAACAACTAGCTAAGAATCGTACTTTAACCATAAATTATGCGATCACCAATAAACAATACTAAAATCCTTCATAATAGGGAATCAAAAGCTAAGCTCTCTCAAAGGACATCATAGATCAACATCTTAAGCTTTAAATCTAATTAAACCACAACATTAAACTATTTCTTAAGTTCATCCCACTTAAGCACAGACCCATAATAAGCACTTATTTTTCATTTTCTAATTACAAAACCAGCACAAGGCTCCAACAAATTAAAAACAAAAAACATTAAAACCAAACCTGATTATGGCCTCTGAGCAAAGACCTAACAGCAGTGTGAATATTAAGCACCCTGATATTCCCCTGTTTCAACCCATAACATATATACGACTTATTCACAGCAATCTGCCGACCCAAAACCGGGTTAGGGTCCGACCCATATTTCGTAATAGGAGCAACCTCAAGCTGTGGCTGCACCTCACCAGGCAACCTAACATCCACGTCATACACAACATGATCCCCAGTCAAATGCCGTCCCTTAGGAACCTTACTACTCGGCAACCGAATCAAGGCGGCAGCGGCAGCATTGGCGGCAGTGAGGGCAGCGGCGGAGGGAGAAGCATGAGGCGAAATTCCAGCACCAAAATCAGAAGAGAAAGGAACAGAGACAGGTAGTTGTTGCTGTTGTTGTTGTTGCGAAGGAGGAGCACTGAGGAGGGCCATAAGACGAGCACCGGCGTTGGGGTTAGAAGGAGGAGGAATAGGTTGAGGAGGTTGAAGAGGTGGAGTAGGAAATGAAATAGAACGGTGGTTATGGTGGATTGGAAAGTGAGGGTGGTGGTGGTCGAAAGGGAAATTGTTGTTATTGTTGTTGTTATGGTGGAAGGGTGAAGGGTAAGAAGAGGAAGACGACGGAGGTGGCGGTGGAGCAGAAGGAGGAAATTGAGAAGAAAGATTAGGGTTAGGGTTTTGGTTTTGGGGATTGAAAAAAGAGTGCATATCAAAAGGGGTTGGTGATGGTGATTGATTTGGAGAAGCCATTAATTACCAGATTGAATTGAATGTTGTGGTTCAATCAATTCAATCTGATGGATTATGAAATTGAGAAATTGAAGAAGAAAGGTTTATGGAGAATTCTTTGAACGGAGATTGAGATTTGGAATGAATTTCAGATTGATAGAGAAAGAGAAGAGTGAGTGCGTGTAGAAAGAGTGAGATCTGAAAGGAGGTGGGAAGTTTGGGAACTGCGAGCGGCACGGTGCACACATACAATGGATTTTCTCGTTACTGATTTTTTTATGTAGGTCATTATAATTGATAACTTTTTGTAGACTTCAAATGACTTCTAGATTTTTTATTATTTTAAAAATTAGTATGTAACCCGTGTATTCTCGACTTATTATTGATATATAAAAGGCTAAATTGCAGTTTTGGCCCTTTATGTTAGGAGTTTGTGTCACTTTGGCCCTTTATGTTTTTTTTTCTCGTTTTAGACCCGCATATTTTTTTTGTGTGTCAAATTAGCCCCTACCGTTTGTTTTTCCTAACGGACGCCGCGGTGGCAGTTAACTGCTGACGTGGCGTCCTGCTGACGTGTACTCATTAATTGACGTGGCAAAAAAAACTATTATTTAAATGTAACATAAAATCCACATCAGCAATTAAGTTTTTAAATAACATTTAACTTATTTCTATTAAACATTTAACATTGAACAATTAAAATACAAAAACCTGAAACATTTAACAACTAAAATTAAAAAAAATCTGGCAGAAATATGAATTGAAAAGGTTTGAAATAGAAACCCAGAAGACAAAGTTGAACCTAGAGTTTCGTTGAGAGGAAAATGGCGAAGACCTAGGGTTGATGTTCCTGAAGATCGAAGGCTACTGGAACGCGAATCGAAGGCTAATTGTAGTATTGGAAGCAAGAATCCGTCATTTGGAAGCAAGGAAACCCTCAATCTTCCAGAAATTCCATCGTTGAAGGTAAGAATTTGTTGAAAAGCTTTGAAATTGCTCTGTTTTACTATTTTTTTGAAAAATTTCGTGTTCTTCTTACTCAATATTACTCGAAAATGCTGCGAAATCTCTCCTCTTTACTCTGTTACTGTTTAGGGTTGGGTTGCATGTGTTGAATGGGTTGAAATCGCTCCTCTGTATCTGTTACTGTTTCTATTTGATGTTTTGGTTAAGTGTTTTTTAGTGTCTGGGGTTGAATGTTTGTGATTCGTTTATTGTTTGGTGTAGTGGTGTTGAAAGTGATGTTGTTTGTTTATTGTGGTCCTGTTTTGTTTAAGATAGTGAAAGTGAATTATTTGTTTGTTTATTCAAGTGAAAATAGGGTAATTATGTCATTTGGTTTTCTGTTTGTTTTTGGTAACAGGAAAATGGCCTCACTTTGTGTTAAATTTCACCATGAGGGATATTTTATGGATGAAGGGATGACCAACTATGTAGGTCAGTTGATTACTTGGGAACTTGATCCTGATAAGTGGTCCTATTTTGAAGTGGTGGGCATTCTCAAGGAGTTGGGCTATTTAGAGTGGATTGGTATTTGGTATGACATTAATGGAGTCAAGAAGTTGCTTGAAAATGACAAAGGAGCCATGGAAATGTCTCAATGGGCTGAAACTAATGGATGTGTACACATGTACATAATCCACCCCATATCTCAACCTTTATTAAATGAGGAGGCTGATATACCTCTTGGGCCCCAAGTTAATGAACCAGCCCCACATTTGAGAACATCTTTAAAAGCCCACAATGACCCCAAACCACAAAAACCAGCTCAAACTGAAACTGACCCTCAACCAAAAATGAGTACTCAACCCAAAACTGTTCCAACAGCCCAAATGAATACTCAACCCAAAACTGTTTCAATAGCCGAAAATACTAGTCACCATGAATCTGTTGGTGATGGTAACAGGGGCCAAAATGAAACATCTGGTGAAGTTGACAGGGGCCAAAATGAAACAGTTGATGAAGTTGACAAGGGCCAAAATGAAACTGTTGAAGATCATGTTCGTACTGATGTTGAAGATGAAACTGTATTTTTACAACAGGATGGGTATGGTAGTGAGGATAGTGATACTGCCCAGAAGGAAAGATTCAATGATTCTGATGATGAGGAAGGTGAGTTTGATGGTTTTGATCCGATACAAGAAGATGAAGTGGCTACACCACAACAAGAAGATCAAGTGAGTGTTAGCCTGTAATTTCGACAGGCTTCATTAAAGATGGTCAACATGGCTTGATTTATATTTATTTCACAAAGACCATATTATTTCGACAAAGAAAATGGTCATGCGCAAGGTAAACTCGACAAGTTTCCAGGGAAGCAAAAGCAAGAGAGAGGAAAATCGACACAGGCTTTCGACAGACAGAAATCAGGGCGGTTATGCGTTGAAGACTAGCAGTTGGTCGAAGCGTGACAGAGCAGTTTCGGTCGAAAGTAGGAGCGGTTACTTGGCCGAAAGTAGGAGCAGTTACTTATTTTCAAATTGTTAGGCAGTTACCTAGTTCGAATTTCCCCCCCTTTTCCCTTGTATAAATAACTGTTTCTGAGAAGAAACAAGGGTCGCGAAAATCACAATACACACCCGATTCCTGAAACTCTAACTTCCAAGCCAGAGCGAAAAACGAGTGGAAGAATCCCTGTATGTGATCGTGTACCATTTTTATGATTCAATGCAATTTGTTTTTCTTTTTCTTTACAATTCCTGCACCATTTACTGCTTCTTTTCTTTTCAATTCTGTTAATCAATTGCAAATCGTCCCCTTTTCTACATTTTCTGAAACAAAAACTTTTGCAATTCAAAGGCAATTGCTTTGAGATTTTTCTAGTTTGATCTCACAAACCTTCTAATAAAACTAGTGATTGTTTGCTAAAAACACCAGCAAACAAATTGGCACGCCCGGTGGGACTTTGCCTTTGATTTTGTTCATGTTTATACTCTCTTATTTGTATTCGCTGTTGTATGCACTTAAGAAGTGGTAAAATGGTTCGGTCCAGTACGAATAATGCGTCTAGTTCCAACCCTGTGGTTTCACAAGGGCAAGGGACAACAATGGATTCTGCAAGCATTAGCGCAGGACCATCATCGTCGATAACCGTTCCTTCATTATCAATGACTAATGTTGGTTCAACGCAGTCAGAAATGGCATCTCTGCCTATGTCTTTGCCGTTAAGTTCAGGGCTTCATAGCCCTTACATGGCAATGGGAAACGGTTTAGACCCACGTTTGAATAACGTGCATCTACCCCCATTTCCTTTGGGAATGTATGGCATGCCTACTGGAATGCCACATATTTCGACCTTTTCCCCTACACATGTCTCTTCTGAGAGCGTATTTGGTCGAAATCCCCCAGCATTAACCAATACGTCTTTGTTGGCCTTAAGACAGCAAGTAGATGAGAGTAATCACGATATGGTTAATATGCTTACCCAACAAATTGGTACAGTTTTCAATCCATTGATTCAAAATACCAATAACAGTTACCAAATGTTGGCAATTCAGATGAGTAGGATTGCAGACTTTTTTGGGGTTCCAGCGGTTAATAATAGGCACGTTCCTATTATTGCGGGTAATGCGTCGCCAGTTAACCCCCAAGAAGCAGTTGCAGTCGAAACGTCGACAGTTGTAGGCGAACTACAAGGGGCAGTAAACCACGTCCCTGAAGTAGTTTTGGTAAATAGACACCAGAACGCTGATGAAGTTGTTAGACAAGTGCAACAACACAATGTTGGCGCAGAAAACAATATAGCTACTTTAGTCGAAACAATTTTGGCGCAAAATGGCCTTAACATAGGTTTACAAAGGCCTAACTTCGTATCACCATTATGTGAATATGTATTACAAACTGAGTTACCAAGGGGATGGAAAGTTCCCAAGTTTACTAAGTTTGGTGGTGATACAAATGAGTCCACAGTCGAACACATTGCTCGTTTCTTGACTGAGGCTGGGGACTTAGCACAAAATGAAAATTTGAAGATGAAATGCTTTCCAAATTCTCTAACTAAAAATGCTTTCACTTGGTTCACAACCTTACCCCCTGGTTCTATGTACACATGGGGGCAATTAGAAAAGGCATTCCATGCACAGTTTTACATGGGCCAGTCGAAAATTAGTCTTAAAGAATTGGCTAGTGTTCGGCGCAAAATGCCTGAAACTATTGATGATTACTTAAACAGATTTAGGCTGTTGAAATCTCGTTGCTTCACACAAGTCCCTGAACATGAGCTTGTCGAAATGGCTGCTGGTGGCCTTGATTACTCAATTAGAAAGAAATTAGACACGTCTCATTTGCGAGATATGGCTCATTTGGCTGATAGAGTTCGACAAGTTGAAAGGCTTAGAGAGGAAAAATCTAGAGTGAATAGGTATCATAAAAAAGAAAAAGTGGCATATGTCGAAGAAGAATTTGACGTTACATATAGTAATGTCGAAGAGGAGGAGATAGACGTGGCTGAACTTAAGCCTGGTCCTCCTTATACCTGTAAATTATTAAGGCCTGCGAATGGGAATAACCCTGTAGAGCCTAAGAATGATAGATTTATGCCTAAGACTTATACTTTTGATGTTACTAAATGTGATGAAATTTTTGATCTTTTAGTAACTGATGGTCAAATATTAGTGCCTAAAGGCCTTAAAATACCAACTCTTGACCAAAGAAAGAAAAAGGGTTATTGTAAGTTCCATAATTTTTTGGGGCATAACACTGACCGTTGTGTGCTCTTCAGGGATATTGTGCAAAAAGCAATTGACGAAGGAAGACTCAAATTTGCTGATAAGAAAATGAAAGCTCCTATGCAGATTGATGTTGATCCATTGCCTAAGGCTGAAGCTATGTACTCTGAACCTGTCGAAGCTGATGTAGGAATGGTGGATGCTCAAATGGCAGACCCTCCTAAGTGTGTCAAGACTGCCACCGAAAAATTAAAAGGTTTTATGTATGCTGAAGGTAAGAAACAGGAGGTGACCCTAAAAGAATATGATGGGAAGATACATGCTGTGTATCCAAAGGCTGAGGAAGAGTTGATAGATTTCCTCAATCGATGTAAGTGGAATAACTCTGAAGTTATGCTTTGCCCAAGGTGTAGTGCTGTCTTCGATAAAGAAGCAGCTAAAGCTGTCGAAGGTTATCAGGATCAACAACAACGCAAAAGAAAATGGCTTGATAACAGGCCAAAATTTGACTTTGCAAAAGGAGATCTTCCTGGCTATGAGGTTAATGTGTCAGCAAAGCCTTCAACAAGTAAACAGCAAATTGCTAAGGAGAAGTCCTCAACACCAGGGTATTTGAAGCTGTCAACAGGTAAATCCTTTGTTCCAAGTGCTAGTGCTCCTGTTGAAGCGTGGGTACCCAATAATCAACGTGCTAAAGCTGTTAAGCCAGGTACTGATGCTATTAAGTTTAATTATAAGAATAACTATAAGGGTAAGAACCCCATGACTAGAACACAGTGGCGTCGTTACCAAAGACGGCAGAAGAAGAAGGCACACTTTGACATTAACCAGGTTCCAAGTCATTTGGCTAATAATCAAGTCCCACGCAGCATGATAGTGGCTAAGAGTGAGGTTCACAAAGCTGAAGTTGCCACAAAGAGGAATGCTGATGCTGCTAGCCATGTGTGTGCAGCGAATAAGGCCAAAGGCAAGGCTGTGGTAACAGAAAAGCCAAGAAGGCCTGCTCTTGAAAGAATATTTCCTCCATTGTCAACAGTGAAAGAAAGAAATGCTGATTTCGACATGGATGAAGACATGGAGTCTGATTTCAATGATTCTGAAGATGACCTTGACGTTGTTTGCAATGTGGTATCAATACTGCCTCTTGAGTACGATGTTATCACGGTACCAAATGACGTTGAAGAAGATTTCACAGAGGACATGGCTCATCATAAGCCAATGTGTTACTATGTGATGAACGATGGTTGTGTCGAAGACCAAATGGCTACCTTCGAGAAGCCAGATATGAGTATGCAAAACCACTTGAAACCCCTGTATGTCCAAGCCAAGGTCAATGGTGTTGGAATTAACAAAGTGTTAGTGGATGGTGGAGCTGCAGTGAATTTGATGCCACATGGTCTTTTGAAGAAGATTGGTAAGTTCGATACTGACCTCAGGCCACATAACATTGTCTTAAGCAACTATGAAGGCAAAACTGGCCATTCTTTGGGGGCCATTGAGGTGGACTTAATCGTTGGTTCCATAAAGAGGACTACATTGTTCTTAGTGATAGCCTCTAAAGCGAATTTTAATTTACTCCTTGGTAGAGAGTGGATCCATGGAGTTGGTGCTGTCCCTTCAACTTTGCATCAACGTTTAGTAATGTGGAAGGAAGATGGTTTGGTAGAGTATGTTGAAGCCGATCAGAGCTACTTCCGTGCTGATGTGAACCAAGTTACCAAGGAAAATTTTGAGAAACAAATGGCGAAGATTGCGCCATGTTCATCTTCTAATGAGGCATATGTTCCTGCGGATAATGTTTTTGCCTCAGTTCATCTTGACCCAAATTATGGTTTTGTTTGGGAAAGAGAAATAATGGGAGATGATAGTGTCTATCCTGATGGTGTTTTTCGACCAACGGGGTGGAACACTGGTTCTTGAAAGTGTTCTTATGTCAGTGCCCAATGCATGGGACAAAATTACGGCTTATATGGCCGAAAACAAGTTTAAAGCGGCTATGGAGGCCGAAATTATTCAACAAACAATGGCTGTCGAAGCCAGTGAGTTACATGAAGAAAATAGCATAGTCATAGATGAAAGACTTGATTGTATCTATGATAATGATCCATTAGGTTTTGAAAAGGATCCTAGAGATTTGACAAAGCATATGCAAGCTCAAGACACGTTAGAAGAAGTTGATTTGGGAAATGGCTCAATAAAAAGGCCAACTTATATTAGTGCAAATATTGATGTTTCTCTAAAAGCCCAAGTCATTACATTGCTAAGGGAGTTCAAAGACTGTTTTGCTTGGGATTACGACGAGATGCCCGGGTTAAGTCGAGAAGTAGTGGAAATGCAATTACCAATTCGACCAGGGAAGAAACCAGTGAAGCAAGTGCCAAGAAGATTTGCTCCTCAAGTGTTGGCTAAGATCAAAGAGGAAATCGAAAGGCTATTCAGAAACAAATTCATCAGAACTGCCAGGTATGTCGAATGGTTAGCCAATATAGTTCCTGTAATAAAGAAAAATGGGACTCTTAGAGTTTGCATAGATTTTAGGGATTTAAATAATGCATCTCCCAAGGATGAATACGCAATGCCTGTGGCAGAAATGCTAATAGATTCAGCAGCAGGATTTGATTATCTTAGTATGCTCGATGGTTATTCTGGGTATAATCAAATCTTCATTGCTGAAGAGGATGTGGCGAAAACTGCTTTTAGATGTCCAGGGGCATTGGGTGTTTATGAATGGGTAGTAATGCCCTTTGGCTTAAAGAATGCTGGTGCTACATATCAGAGGGCCATGAATTCTATGTTTCATGATTTTATTGATGATTTTATGCAAGTATACATAGATGATGTGGTGGTTAAATCTTCCTCAGAAAGTGGTCATTTAGACCATCTTCGCCGTTCTTTTGAAAGAATGAGGAAATATGGATTGAAATTAAATCCATTAAAATGTGCCTTTTGTGTACGTGCAGGTGATTTCTTGGGTTTTATAGTGCACAAAAAAGGCATTGAAATCAATCAAAATAAGACTAAGGCAATTATGGAAACGAAGGCCCCTTCGACCAAAAAGGAGCTTCAGTCGTTGCTGGGAAAAATCAATTTCCTACGAAGATTTATATCGAATCTAAGTGGCAAAATACAAGTTTTTTCGCCATTATTAAGACTGAAGAAGGAAGAAGAGTTCAAATGGGAACCAATGCATCAAGCAGCCTTCGACGAAATCAAGTCTTATTTGATGAAACCACCAATTTTGTTGCCTGTTATTAAACACAAAGTGCTCAAATTGTACATAGCAGCTTCTGATAGAACAATAGGTAGCATGTTAGCACAAGAGGATGATAGTGGTATCGAAAGAGCCATTTATTACCTCAGTAGGGTCCTCAATGATGCCGAAACGAGGTACAATCCTATAGAAAAGTTGTGCCTTTGTTTGTATTTCTCATGTACAAAGTTAAAGCAATATATAAAACCAGCCGATGTTTCTGTTTATTCGCATTTTGATGTTATTAAGCATATGTTGTCGAAACCAATAATGCATAGCCGAATTGGTAAATGGGCTTTGGCTTTGTCAGAATACAACTTAACTTATCAACCTCTAAAATCAATTAAAGGACAAGTGGTTGCTGATTTTATAGTAGACCATTCTGTTGTCGAAGAAACATTAAGTTTTGTAGACATATATCCTTGGAGGTTGTACTTTGATGGCTCAAGCCATAAACATGGAGTTGGGATTGGTATTTTAATAATATCTCCTACTAACATTCCAACGAAGTATAAGTTTAAAATTCGGGATGTTTGTTCCAATAATGAGGCTGAGTATGAGGCTTTAATAGTAGGCCTTGAAATTTTACTTGAGCTGGGGGCAAGTCATGTCGAAATAAAAGGTGACTCTGAGTTGGTGGTCAAACAATTGACAAGAGAGTACAAATGCATTAAAGAGCACCTTATCAGATACTTTGTTGTTGCCAATGCTTTGTTAAAAAGATTTGAGTCTGTTCACTTAGAACATTTACCACGAATTGATAACCAAGTGGCAAATGAATTGGCACAAATTGCTTCAGGCTATAAATTTCTAATGACTATGCTTCGTCACTATTTCTGATGACTATGCTTCGTCACTATTGTCAACACCAAGAATTGGGGGGGCAACAAATGCAAACGAGGAACTAGCTGTTGTTGAAAAACGTCAATTTTTTGGTGACTTTGACTTAGCAGAAATTCTTGCTCTTGACAATATGACCAATAATGATTGGCGAAGGCCTATTGCGGAATATTTGCAAAATCCCACAGGAAATACCAATAAAAAGGTAAAATACAGAGCTTTGAGCTATGTGATAATTGGAAACGAATTGTTTAAAAAGACTCCTGAAGGAGTACTATTAAAATGTCTTAGTGAAAATGAGGCATATTTAGCAGTTTCCGATACACATAGTGGAGCATGTGGTTCACACCAAGTAGGCCACAAAATGAAGTGGTTATTATTTCGACAAGGAATGTATTGGCCAACTATGCTGAAAGATTGCATAAAATTTGCTAAGGGATGCCAAGAGTGTCAAAAGCATGCTGGGATACAACATGTACCTGCAAATGAATTGCATGCCATAGTCAAACCTTGGCCATTTAGAGGTTGGGCTCTAGATGTGATTGGAGAGATAAAGCCAACTTCGTCGAAGGGCCATAGATATATCCTTGTGGGAATTGATTACTTCACCAAATGGGTTGAAGCTATACCTTTAGCCAATGTTGATCAGGAAGTAGTGATAAGGTTTATTCAAAATCATATCATTTATAGGTTTGGAATTCCAGAAACCATTACTACAGATCAGGGATCAGTTTTTACTGGTAGAAAAATGGTAGAGTTTGCTTCCGAAATTGGTTTTAAGTTATTAACTTCGACACCATATTATGCGCAAGCCAATGGACAAGTAGAAGCTGCCAATAAAGTTATTATTAATTTGATTAAAAAGCATGTTGGGCAGAAACCCAAGAATTGGCATAATACCCTTGATCAAGCGTTATGGGCTTGTCGAAATTCACCTAAAGAATCTATCAACACTACTCCTTATAGGCTAACATTTGGACACGATGCAGTGTTGCCTGTTGAAATTTGTCTACAATCAACAAGAATTCAAAGACAGTGGGAGATTCCCTCTGATTATTATTGGAATATGATGCTTGATGAATTGGTTGATTTAGACGAAGAAAGGTTATTAGCTTTAGATACGCTTATTCGACAGAAAGAGAGGGTAGCTAAAACTTATAACAAAAAGGTTAAGTCTAAAGCCTTTAATTCAGGTGATCTAGTGTGGAAGGTCCTATTGCCTATGGATAAAAAAGATAGAGTCTTTGGTAAATGGTCCCCAAGTTGGGAAGGACCATTTAAAATTTTACAAGTTTATTCAAACGGCGCATATGAGGTCGAAGAGATTGGCGCTGATGAAAGGATTTTGCGTATAAATGGTAAATACTTGAAAAAGTATAAGCCAACGTTGCACGAAGTTAAAATAACGCTGGAATAAATATAAAGAAAGCGTAAAAACATGGCATTTAAGTTGCCAAAACATGGTCAAAGGCCGAAACTACAGGCTGTTCAAGTTCAAGGTTTGAATATGGAAACAACACTTAACAGTGGTGACATCAGGTATACAGCTATTTTACTCAAGTGCAAAGTTATTTCGATGGTGAATTCAAAAAATGTCTTTCTCTTCTTCCTCCTCAAGTTCAGTCGAAAAAGACATTTTTGGGGGGCAATTTGTTAGCCTGTAATTTCGACAGGCTTCATTAAAGATGGTCAACATGGCTTGATTTATATTTATTTCACAAAGACCATATTATTTCGACAAAGAAAATGGTCATGCGCAAGGTAAACTCGACAAGTTTCCAGGGAAGCAAAAGCAAGAGAGAGGAAAATCGACACAGGCTTTCGACAGACAGAAATCAAGGCGGTTATGCGTTGAAGACTAGCAGTTGGTCGAAGCGTGACAGAGCAGTTTCGGTCGAAAGTAGGAGCGGTTACTTGGCCGAAAGTAGGAGCAGTTACTTATTTTCAAATTGTTAGGCAGTTACCTAGTTCGAATTTTCCCCCCTTTTCCCTTGTATAAATAACTGTTTCTGAGAAGAAACAAGGGTCGCGAAAATCACAATACACACCCGATTCCTGAAACTCTAACTTCCAAGCCAGAGCGAAAAACGAGTGGAAGAATCCCTGTATGTGATCGTGTACCATTTTTATGATTCAATGCAATTTGTTTTTCTTTTTCTTTACAATTCCTGCACCATTTATTGCTTCTTTTCTTTTCAATTCTGTTAATCAATTGCAAATCGTCCCCTTTTCTACATTTTCTGAAACAAAAACTTTTGCAATTCAAAGGCAATTGCTTTGAGATTTTTCTAGTTTGATCTCACAAACCTTCTAATAAAACTAGTGATTGTTTGCTAAAAACACCAGCAAACAGTGAGTCCAACACAAGAGGCAGTGGCTGATGAAAGACAAGAGGCAGTGGCTGATGAAACACAAGACGCAGTGGCTGATGAAACACAAGAGGCAGTGGCTGAGACAAGTGCGAAGAAGAAAAAGGGTAGGCCAAAGAAGAAAAATGGTAGGCAAAAGAGAATGAAAACCAAAGAGTCTACTACTGAAAATGTAGAAACACATCAAGTGCCATTTCAAGAAGATAGTGATGACTTAATTATTGGTGGAAAGAGAAAGAGGAAAACTGTTAAGGTTGATCGGGGTCTATCCGATGAAGAATGGTACAGTGAAACTATTGAAACAGATGATTCCAAAGACTCTTCTGATGAAGAGGATGAGAGCACTAAATATCTATCTTTTGTGATGCCAAAGAACATGTGGGATTACAAGTGGGTTAATGGCACTTACTTTTCATCAAAGGAAGAGTTCCTGACAACATGTAGAACTTATGCTGTACATAATGGTAGGGATATAACATTTCTGAGGAATGAATCACTGAGGGCAAGAGCTATGTGCAAGAAGGGATGTCCATGGGTTGCTTATTGTAGAAAGCTTCCTAGTGAAACTTGGCAGCTAAGGACATTGGTTGATGAACACAAATGCAGCAGGTCATACAAGGATTTAATTAGGATACCTCCTAGGTTTTGGAGTAAATGATGGATAGTTGTTCGAATTGGACGATGCCATTGATTGAGTGGGGAAGAAGATGCAGAATTGCAGATTATTGTTTTCGATTTCGGGTTTTACTTACTCAAATGGCGAGTTAGTGGAGAAGATGACAATGGGGGTTTTGGAGATTTAGGGTTCTGTTCTTCCCTTTTCTTCATGTAAACTCAGATCTGATTTCAATTGAAGATGAATATTGCTATTTGTGTTTTAATGTTTTCAGTTTTATGTTTATTTCAATTTAATAATTGTAAAAACATTTTAAAAACTTAATTGCTGATGTGGATTTTATGTTACATTTAAATAATAGTTTTTTTTGCCACGTCAATTAATGAGTACACGTCAGCAGGACGCCACGTCAGCAGTTAACTGCCAGCGTGGCGTCCGTTAGGAAAAACTAACGGTAGGGGCTAATTTGACACACACAAAAAACATGCGGGTCTAAAACGAGAAAAAAAAAACATAAAGGGCCAAAGTGACACAACCCCTAACATAAAGGGCCAAAACTACAATTTAGCCTATATAAAAATATATATTAACACAAATATTTTATTCCTTCCGTAAATGTTGTCAACTATCGTATAAAATATGTACACATATAGAAAAAAATTATTAATGACTTAAAAATTAAAATGAATTACAATTTGCTTCAAATTATTAACATTTTAAATTTAAAATTAACAGAAAATAAGATAAAAAAAATATGAACTAATTTGAGTAAAAAAGTTTATTAATTAAAGTTGTTATTATAAAAAGAGGTAATGAAGTTATAATGTGATAATGTGCTTTTGGTAAAGTGCTCATTTCCATTAGTTTTTTTATTTTTTATTTTTTGCAAAAGCAAATCTATAAGTTTAATATTTTTTGTGTGATTTCACATAAATTGTTTATCCCCGTGTGTTATGTTGTATTTTAAATTTCTATATGGTAATCAGTTTACATATAAATATGGAAGTAATTATTAATTAATAATACTTTTTAAGTGATAATATTGTTAGTATTATAATTATAAATTGGTAAAATTATTTATAGTTCAAAAATTAAAATGAATTATGATATGCTTCAAATTATTGATATTTTAGATTTTAAATTAACATGAAAAAACATAAGAATTAGTTTTAGTCTAATTAAAAAAATATTTTAGTAATTAAAGTTTCTTACATAAAAAATTCTTGCAAACACAATAAGTATAAAAAATGAGTTTACATTAATGTTGTTATTGTTATGAAATAAGCAAAATTATATCATAAGAAGAACAAGAAAATGAGAGGAGAGAAGATAAAAGTCTTTGTATTTCTCTTCAAGTGCGTCTTTACATATGAGAGTGAGCCCTATTTATAGGGTGGGGATTGGCAAGTGATTGGTCAACATAATGACCACTACACAAGGATAATAAAGGAGATGATGGGATAAGAGAAATGGACATCCATATCCAATAATTTTCATAACACTCCCCCTTGGATGTCCATTGAGGATATGCCTCATTAAAACCTTACTAGATAAAACCCAGTGGGGAAAAATCTAGTAAAGGGAAAAAGAGTACGATATCCTGTCAGTGGGAACTGCCTCGTTAAAAACCTTTCCAGGAAAACCCAGTGGGACAAAACCATGGCAAAGGAAAAAAGAGTGCAGCTTTTCTCCCCCTGAATGAAGCGTAACTTTAGAATATGAATTTCAACATCTGGAGTTTCTCCCTGATTGCATATGGAGCAATCTACTCTGTTGTCACTTGTGATGTATCCTCTTTTCATAGAGCTTTGAAGTCAGTATTTTCTTCAAAACATCTTCTTTGAGTTGTTGACATTTTGGCATAAAATGAAGATGTAGGAACTATAGGTCGTTTTGTAGATCAAAAATAAATTTCAATGTCACCACATGTAGATAATAGATGACTTGAGATCTGACTTCATCTAGATCATAAAAATACTTTGTATCTGCATGGTTAATTTGTGTAACATACATAATATGGTTTATTCATTAGGATAGTCAAAAATGAAATATGCATCCCACTTTGTTCTAATTCCTTTTGGTTTGTAATGAAATATATTGCTACTAATTATCGCATAATATTATCATGTCAAGGGATATAACATTTGGTAATATGCAAGCATGCTTTCATAGTCTTCAGGACTGAGATATTTCATATGTACTAAATAGTTTCTGCAGATCAATATGAGACTTTCTTTCTCAATAGAATTTAGTTAAAGATATTTTCTTTTATCTTGAATCCTTCTAGGATTTTCCATGTAGAGGTTACCTACAGGTCCAACCTCAAAAGTCCATCAGATATAATTTGATGTCATTCATCTAGAGTTCTTTTGTTTGGACATTGTATAGTTTTTTATTTGAAGCTCTTCAGGAGTTCTAATAATATTTATGTCATCAATATAGACATCAGTTATAGAAAATTCTTTCCCAAATACTTTTATAAAACTATATTGATAGGTGATGTCATTTTTGTATCTCTCCTTTAGAATATAAATTTACACGTTTATCCCATATGTGTTCAAATTTTATTCTCTCATGAAGGGATTGATTCAATTTAAGTGAGAATTCGAAAAGTGTGTATTAGAATATTAATCCTTCAGGGATCTTCAAATAATTATGACTATCAAATGAGTCATACAAAATAAGCTGTAGCAACATTCATCTTGTGAAAATTGAGCTCTTCATGTGCTACAAGGCTAATTAAGTACTGAAAAATACTTGTATCCACCCTTGAGCAACATGTCCAGCTTTGAATCTCACAATCTCACCATTCTCATTCTATTTTTGCACCATAACCCATTTGTATTCGTCTGCTTTCACACCTTCAGCTGTTTGGACTACAAGTCCAAAAACTTTTGTATAGCTAGTTTAATTCTGCTTCAATTTCGTCTTTAAATTTTGGCCAATTCTAACTTTGTCTACAATCTTTAATAGACTTTGGTTTATGATCCTCACTATCATTCATCACATTTAGCGCTATATTATATGTAAAATCATTGTCAACGTTGACTTCGTTTCGGTTCCATCATTTTTCATTATTGACATAATTCATTGAGATCTCGTTAATTTCATAATTTGTCAGGTACCTGATCAGTTCTTCTGGAACTAAAATGTCAATTATGTCTGAAGACTCTTATAGAGTTTCTATATCCTCGCTTGGACCATCTTACTTTTTAGCTCCATTTCTTGTTCGAGGATTTTTATCTTTGGAACCGATTGGTCTACTACGCTTCAAGCGCTGTTGAGACACATTTGCAATATTTGATTGTCCAACAGGGACATCCATTTTATTGGAGCATTAGCAGCTGATATCTATGATTTGGTCACATCTTTGGATCAGTGGATGCATAATTGGTAGATTATTTGCTAAGCTTTGCAAATGAATTATCTTTTGAACTTCTAGTTCACATTGTGTAGTTTGAGGATCAAGATGAGACAATGATAATTCATTCCAACTGATCTATTTTTCCAGCTGCTTATTCTCTCCCCCTAATATTGGAAATTTAATTCATCAAGTGATAATCATCAAACTGGACTATAAACAAGTCTCCAGATATTTTCTCAAGATACTTTATTATACGTGGAGATTTATATCCAATATATATTCCCAAAATTCTTTAAGGACCCATCATAGTGCATTGGGAGAAATTGGAATATACACTGCACATCCAAAAATTCTAAGATGGGAAATATTAGTTCGTGACCAAAAACCAAATGTAAAGGGGAGGAGTTATGATAACTTGTTGGCCAGATGCGAATCAATATTGCAACGTACAAAAGTGCATGTTCCCAAGTAAAAATTGGAAGTTCTTATCTCATAAGTATTGGACATAGAACTAACATTAGACGTCTAAAGAATGGTTCTTCAAGACCATTTTATGAATGAATGTATACTAAGTGATGTCCAATATCATACAACACTTATCATATGCTTTCAAGGTATTTCACATAACCTCTTACTCAAATTAGTGGAGTAAACAATCTCACAAACTTCAAGTTGTGAGTTGACGATATATATGTGGCCATATAGTTGATACATCAATTAAGATCACAAATATCTAAATGGTCCACGTGATTAGTGGACTCGTTTACAAATATCACCTTTTATAAGTTTTAGAATTTCGAAAGACTTTTCTCTCAAATTGCCAATTTCTTTTGGGAACTAGTGAACACAAAAATTAGTAAATTGAAGAAACTACTGGCTCTTCAATAGAAGTTCACATTAAAAAATATTAACCATTTTTCGCATCATTATATATTTGGGATGGTCCAACCAATCTTGCCAACAACAAAATTATTATGATATGTAATTGTAGTACAAATTAGAGAAAAAGCAAACAATTCTTCCACTACACTTATTTTATCCGTAATATATCTCGTTATATAAAGATATTCAACATATTCATATCTTGTTTCAATGTGATATCCATTTAGACAGATATCTTTGAAACTTAATAAACTTCTACGAAACTTAGGGGAAAACAATGGATTCTCGATGTGTAAACTTAGATAAGCAAAATAATAAATTAGATTCACTTGTGCAGTGCAGTGATACATAGAAACAGTTATGTGTGCAATCCTTCAGGGATGCATGAATAATGGATTTATTGTTCTTCTAGAACTGTATCACAAATTTTCATCAACAACCATATTCCATTTGTTCTTCAGGAACTATATCTCAAATCTAAGCGATGACGAAAAAAATCTTGCTTTGAGCAATCTCTAATGGATGCTTGAACCTTTTTTTGAGCTCTTTCAAAAACTATATAACAAACTTTCACACTTTGAGCAATCCTATAGGATGCTTGAATGTTGAATTCTTCGGGAATTCTTCAAGAATAGAAAACATGATAATCATGGTAGCTAAATAAAATTCTTAATAAAATTTCTATATAAGAAATATAAACATGATAATAAGTTAGATTAACTGTAAGATAGTAGATAAAAACATACCTTTGTCAAATAACCTCCAAGCTGATTATAAATTTTTTAATAATAGTAGATTAGCTCTTTCGAGGCCTTCAATTATCTTTGATAGGCCAAATATAGTACTAACATTAGTTTCCCACTTCACTAAATAAGAGAAATATTTTGTTTCCTTTAAAATTGTGTCAGTAGTTCTGCTATCAACGAAACTCATATCTCCATCAGGATCGGTAAATAAGTCAGCAACATCTAATTGAGTACTATCCATATTACTGTCATCTTCATAAGATAAATTTGTCTTAATCTTTTTTATCTTCAATTTTAAGTGATTGTTGATAGAGATGAACAAGATGTTTTGGCTTACGACATGTACTACCTCAACGACCTTTGCCTCCACAATGATAGCAAATATTTTCATTATTTTTCTTAATCTGCCCTTTTTTTTTTTGCAATCTTTACAACACTTTTCCACTACTGGGGGAAAATAAATGTTCTTGTAATTTCCGCTGCGACTATGATCAAGACCATGATCAGAGGTTTGCCGATAGTGATCGTGTGTTGCTACATTCACTTCTAGGAATGAAACATTATAGTGGGACGAGTCTCATGATTTTTATCAGAAATTCATTTGCTTGTAATGAATTCACTTCTGGGAATGGAGTATTACTAGTGGGATGAGCCTCATGATATTCCAAGCATATGGGATATAGATCAAGCATATGAACTATTTGTAATGATATGATATTTTAGCGTATATTAGTATAGACACAAATACCTTACGCTATGAATAAATAATCTGATGTAGAACAAGAATATTACAACCAAGCAATAAATAAAACAAAAGATGGATGCTCTCAGGACCAAGTAATGTTGATCATAATCCGATTATAATCTAATGTTTCAGATGTTAATCTTTCGGATCGTCACCATATGAATAAATAAAAGAGTAAGAGAATATGGATGAAATATTACCTGAGTTGGGAGCAAGCAACAACCAATATTACCTTAGTTGTTAGAACTTCGTGCTGATAACGTGTTATGAAATAAGCAAAATTATATCATAAGAAGAACAAGAAAATGAGAGGAGAGAAGATAAAAGTCTTTGTATTTCTCTTCAAGTGCGTCTTTACATATGAGAGTGAGCCCTATTTATAGGGTGGAGATTGGCAAGTGATTGGTCAACATAATGACCACTACACAAAGATAATAAAGGAGATGATGGGAGAAGAGAAATGGAAATCCATATCCAATAATTTTCATAACAGTTATCGATCAATCAATCAATTAACAATATATACAATCTCACTACATTAATCTCTAATGTTTACACGTGTCCCTTATTAACTCATTCCACTGGTTTTGCAATTTCAAACCCCTATTAGTAACTACTCCTTTTTGATAACCTATAAACCGTTTCCTCTTCTCCACAAACCATTTGCCTTCCACCCAAATCCAACTTCCCCCAGCACTACCGCCATTACAAAAATACCCAGATTCACACTAATACCTGTTCCTCTTTCATCGATTACTATCGCTGATTCCATGCTCTTCTTCACTAACCTTCGAAGACATCCGAAGATAAAAATAAGGTACAGTATTCGCTCTATTAATCCCTTCTATTCTGTTTTTTATATCTCTATTAATCCCTTCTCTTCTTCTTCTTATTGTTAATTGATTCCCTTCTTCCCATTTTGGTTAACCCTTCTCTTCCATTTTTCCTTTTGTTGTTTATCAATCCCTTCAAGGCTTTTCCAAATTTTGTTATTGATCAGTCAAATTAAAAACAAAATAAGCAGAACATGGTTTTCCTCCTCTCCCGCATTTGAATTACATTAGGGATTTTTCTTTTCTTTTGTTACTGTGTTGCATTCATAGTGTTTGATTATTTGTCTCCGTTTAATTGTTGCACTCTAAAAACAAAATAAGATGAACATGGTTTTCCTCCACTCCCTCATTTGAATTACATTTGGGACTATTTTCGGAATAAAAATAAAGTTTAATTTAAAAAAATCTTATATAAGTAGATCATAGAACAAGAGTGAATCTAATTGATTAGTTGTTGTATGATGATAATTCCATTTATGTTTTCTAAATAATTTTTATTTTTATTGACAGAACATTGATCCTTCTTTTCGGAATATCATTGACTTTTGCAAGAAGTTGAGAGAAGCATAGTAAGGGTACTTTAATTGATTGAGATCAATAGACAGTAAGTTGCTTTGTTACTAATTAATAATAGTTATTTGATGTTATAGTTTGATCACTTTCGTGATAGTATCTGCGGAAAGTTTTCTCTCTTATCAATAATGCTTCTAAATTGCTTAATAGTTACTACATATATAGACATTAACTAAAAGATAATAGTGTTGTAATTTGTAATGCATTTTGACTTGCGTGAGCAACTGGTTCTCTTAAGTTTGTGAATCTAGACTTGTACTTACTTCAGATTAGTCTTACCATTGGGCACACACTTGATTTCCTATCATTTCATTATAATGATTAACTAAAATTCTATGCAATCCAAATTGTTAGAGATATTTTCTGATTTGACGGTTGTTTCTAATCTTGATTTCTTTCTCTGCTTTTGGTAGTCTTCCTTCCAATGATCTCAAATATCTAATGACAGTCTACTTCTACTGCTCTCATATAAATGGATGTTAACAAGTTGATGAATTAGAAGTCTTATTGATTTCTGTTTATTATTTTCAGGTTTGACTTCATTTTGGAATCTTGATGTCACTAGATTATACTAAAGCCTACAATAGTCATTGTTATTACAGGAAGAGTTCTAACTTTCTTTTGACTGTACTGTTTTGTTTTTAAATTCAAAGGAATTTGCAATCAATTCAGTCATAGCTTCCAATTAATCAGCAATTCCGATTATTCTAATGCTTTGTTCTCTGGTTTTTACTTAAACAAATAAATTGTTTCTAAAGTAATTGGTTTTGTAGAATCGTTGAATTACTAAATTGAGGTATTGATGTTTAAATTATTCATCTCTCAGTGCCTTACTTTATACAATGACTTTACAGGGTGACTCAACTTCCGTTGTTGCACCCAAAACCAATGGTGTTTAGTCATAAGGTTATTCTAATGCTAGAGTACCAAGTTTTTCCATACCTTGATGGGAAGTCGTTCTCCAAACTACACTTTTGATTCCTTCTCCCTGACAGGTTCTGAATTTCAATTTGAGCCTAAAAATACATTGAAACCTCATTCTATTTTTAAATCAATAGTTCTGTCGAAGTTGCAAATGCTGAAATTATAAACTATCAAAAGTTAATTGCATGTGTGCTTTTGGTCTGTCACTCTGTCATATTTGGGACTATTTTCTCTTTTGTTTCTGTGTTGCATTCATAGAGTTTGATTATTTGTCTTTAATTTCTTTTGCATGTCATAACTATTGTTTTTCGCAAAAACAATGGGCCTTGACATTATTTAAAATCTTTAAAGATTATATGTGTTGCAGGCTTCAATTTCATGGGGTGTTTGGTACAAAGTAGATTCACTTGCACAAGAACCGTCTATTATTGCAAATGGTTGCTTGCCAAGTCTATGCAGAAGGATGCATCATTCATGCCATTGTGCAAAAGGTTCTCAGGCAGTTCACCTATATCTATCATCTATAATATATACAATCTTCATACTAAAATTTACGGTGTCTCTCAGTTTGTTTTACGGCACATAAAAAAAATTGGTTTACGACACTACACTCAAAAAAGGAATTACCTGTACAGTTATGAATCTTTCACACACTGCATGCACACTATTGTTGACGGTTATTCCCGGTTATGAAATCTCAAAACATTAACAAAAGTAGCGGAAAGATGGGTCCTAATAGGGAAATAAAGCACGATTTTGCATTTATCCAACATAAAAAGGCTTTGTTCTTATGTTCTGATTGGTTTTGCAGAGTGGCCATTATTTAGTTATAGGGAAGAATTGTATGCTTTGTAAACAAGTTTGGATTGCAGGTTCAACAAGCCTTTTAAATTCCTCTTTACTCAACTAACTTATTAGTCCTAAACTCCTATTTTATTAGTACTAAGATTTTGGTCGGTGGTTTACTACAAGTTTGAATGATAACCAAGTGTATATAGGAGTTACTCATTTGCAGTTTCAGAAAAGAATTTACAAAAGACTACAATGTTATTTTTCAGGTTGGTCGTGTACTTCAAGTTTGAATGATAACCAATTTCACCTAACAACCCTTCTTTTACAGGCAACAGAGAGACACTGCGACTGACAAGCCCAATTTCCAACTGGTTTTTGTAAAGGGTCTATTAGAACCAACCATTGATGAGAAAGCGTAGAAGATTTTTAATAAATTTTAAACAATTATGAGGTTGTAGTAAGTAGAGATGGGGATGTGAAATTAAGTACTTTGTCTCATTAAATATAAATAGATACCTATAATTACTGTTTTTAATTACTGTATAATGGTTACTAACTTACATTTTAATTGTATTAATTAAAAGTTTCTAGCACAATAATTACTGTATAACTTTAACTATGCATCTAGAGATAATTTATATTACTGTCATAAAAGTACTTATTTTTAATGAAATTCCACTCTTTGTATAACTTATAATTTGGATACCTTGTGCCCGTATCTTTCTTCTTTTCCTATTGCACTACGGGCGATACCAATGTAGTCGTAGCTTATTGTGTATCCGCTCTTTTAATTTAATTCATATGGATGCACAATAAATTACATCTACATAGGTCTCTACTGTAGCGCAATAGGAAAAGCGGAAAACGGACACGGGGAAACATTCCACAGGGAAGCATTCCACATTGGTCTAATTATATACATACGGGGAAACATTACATGGTTTTCATGCAATTCCATTGCCTTTGAATACACATTAGAATTATTAAAAAGTAATAACAAAATACTAATTTTATTATTCATATGGGTACACAATTTGTCGTAGTTTATTGTGTATACGCTCTTTTAATTTAATTCATATGGATACACAATAAACTACTTCTAAATAGGTCTCTACTTTAGCGCAATAGGAAAAGCGGAAAACGGACACGGGCAAACATTCCACATTGATCTAATTATATATATATATATATATATATATATATATATATATATATATTCTTTTATTATGTTTATTTTGTTTTTTAGTCCTTACGGGGAAACATTACATGGTTTTCATGCAATTCCATTCCCTTTGAATACCTATTAGAACTATTAAAAAATAATAATAAAATACTAATTTTACTTTTTTGTCACGATAAATCTATACGTACTGGCGTAAAGTTTAATTTACTAAAAGTATAAATTAATTCTTTTATTTCTGAAATTAAATTATTTGTTAATAGTTTTAAAGATTAACTTCATTCCTTTTTTCTTACAAAAAATCTAACTTCATTATAAGAAATATTTTATTGTAGTTACATATCTGCTTTTACACATGCGTAGAAACGAAATGACCCGTGAGAACGCACGAGTATTCCACTAGTTATAAAATAAAAAACGTAACAAAATTATAATGTGATAATGTTGGATATGGATCTCGTGCAGTCACTATTAGGAGTGGTTAGTGCAGTCAAGCACTAATCAACCATGCCAGCTTTCTTTCTTGCCGGCTTTCTTTCTCTTTTTTAATGAAAAAATATTTTAAATACACTAACTGCATTGACTGTATTTTTTATTGGCTACACAATCCAAATCTTATGATATAGCTTCTGGTAAAGTGTTCAGTCCCCATAAAAGTTTTAAAAAACAAATACCCCATAAAGTTAATATATATTTTGTGTGATTTCATATAGAATGTTCTATTCCATTTGGAAGGACAATTCATTTGATATGTCAATGACAATAACTTACATAAATCAAGAAAGGTTTTGAAGTTTTGATATATCATTGTTGATTAACTAATTAGTAGATCAAAAATTAAAAGATAACACAATATTTAATAGAGTCATATTTAGAAGATTCATAAAATTACCTGTGTAAGAAAAAAATTCGTCTTTCTTCAAAACAATTTGAGAATTTGGAAAACACCAAAATGAATAAATTGCAAGTAAAGACAACCAAGCATGAACCTAAATGAGATTCAAAATTTTAGGTATTGAAGGAAAAAATGTAAGACAAAAAAACTTGGTAGAACCTTAAAATGCGATAACTAAAAGGTGGAACCTTAAGAAGCTTTGATTTATTGGTTAAGTTCATTGTCATATTTTCCATCAGTGGATAGCCCATTTTTTTCAGTTTTATAAAAGTTGAAATAGTTATGGATGATGAGTGGCTAGGCAAACAAACAATTAACTCCAAGAGGGTATGGACAATGAGAATTGGTCGCATATTTCTCCCACTTTCGAAATTTTCAAATAAATAATACATAAAAAGTTTACACAAAATATGAGTCACCACTATCTCCACAGTAATTAGCTTCGAATAATATGTTTTTGTACTCTATTTTTAGACGAAAAAATGCCCCTGTTTAATATTTTCATTTTAAGAGAATTTGAAAATTTACTATAGCTAGAGATAGTTTCATATTCCTTAGAATTGGTCGCATATATTTCTCGCATTTTCGAAATTTTCAAATCAATAATACATAAAGAGCTTACATAAAATATGAGTCACCACTATCTCCACAGTAATTAGCTTCGAATAATATGTTTTTGTCTATTTTTAGACGCAAAAAAATACCCTTGTTTAATATTTTCATTTTAAGAAATTTTGAAAATTTACTATAGCTAAAAGTAAACAATTAAAAGAAATTTAATATGGCAATTGTAACGTATATTTTCAATTAATTTTGTGATTCAGAAATTAATTGTGATATTTTGAAACTCTATAAGAAATTATGTACTTTAATTAAATGTGAGATTTTGAATATGGCAATTGATAACATAATTAAGTGATGGTTATACATAGAATTTGCATTTAATGATTTTTATACAAAATGATATGAGCGCGACACCTCTGATTTTAGCCGTAAATACAAATCAAAGGTCAGTAAAATACGTTGGCAATAATTTTTGCTTAAAATATAATAATTCGCATATTCACTTATTATGTAGTGCTTTACGTAAATTAATTAGCAAATTGTTACCTCTGTATTCATCTTGTATTGAAACTGATCGATTATATCCTTATCCATACATATGTTATGAACAACATATGTGTTACAATAATCACTTGAATGTGTGTTGGGGCTACAAACTTTAAAAAGATATGACTTTTTTCTAACATCAGCCATTCGAAATGCTCCATTTTCGTCCGTCAGATGATTTTCATAAAAACCAAAAGCAACAAAGTCTTTTAAGATGAAGACAGCCAAACTTGAGTGATCGACTACTTTGAGATGAATACGATACCTATAAACAACCAAAAAAATAAGTTATTAAATTTCAACGAATCTGATAACAAAGTAATGTAAAAATCGCAATTTACCTGTGAACCGAAATGATTTCGTCAATATGGGCCATGAAGATGTTAGGAGAGCCCTAAGACAATTTTAAACGAAAAAACAGGGAAATAAAAAATTTAGTTAGTTAAAAAAATAGGAATGATATGTTCCTAAATGGTGACAGGAACATATTATTAGATGAATTGGAGAGGGAATGAAATAAATTGGATATACATTTGTGCCAAGATGGTGTAGTGCATTCAAATTGATATTCAACAACCATTTCAGCACTGAGTTCCATTTTTTTCTAAAAAGTTAACAGAATTACTGAAAAAATATCTAATGTGTAAAGGAGAAGAGTATAAAATATGTTGGATGGAAGGTTGTGATACCAATGGAGTCTATTTATAGTGTTAGTATAGATGTTAGTGGTATCAAAATGGTTTGAAATTGAAATTTAAAAAGTTTGTAAAACTTTTGAAAATTGCGCCCAAAAAAAAAGTTGAAAAATTGGAACCAATGTTGTGTGAGATATGAATAAAAAATGAGTGAATTCTATTTGATGAGATTCAATAAACATTAACCCCAAATATCTTTCGGTTTCAATAATTAAAGTGAGTTTTGAATGTTAATAAAATTGTGGGGTCGGTTACATTTGTTTAGTTGGATGAGTCACAATTTAAAAATTAAAAAATTGCAGCTGTTTTTTTTCATAAATTGAGACAATCATTTGTATAAATGTTTTGAACATCAAATATCAATCATATAATTAATTTAAATTATCCAAGTAAGCAAAATGAAATGCCATGTAGGACACACATTAAATGAATTTGGATGAAATGAACATATGAGTGACACTTAAGAAAAAGAGCCCCTAGAGGCATTTTCCTTTGTACTTTTACTAGTATGGTTCACCCGTGCCAGCACGGGTAAACAATTTCTTTGAAATCCAATTATTTTATATTTCTTTTAAAACAGAGATAACGTTTTTGCCACCAAAATTGATGGACGTGTGAATAGTTTTTCGTACTTATTAATTTAAATTTTTGTCTTTGGTTTCGAGAGAATGAAATAGATATGGTCTTATTGCGGTGGCGCAGTTTAGTGCAAAACTGGGGATATTTTCTTCCATTTTGTAAGTAGTAAAAAAAAACAGTTATATTGAGAAAATCGAGTATGGCTAAAAAAGTTGCACACGAATTTATTTTTTCTTTAAAAATTATAATGCAATACACTACTTATTACTTATCCCTTTGGAAAATACTAAACCTCACGAAGCATTTCCTTCGTGAAATCTCACGAATGACATATATAACACTATTTCTTCTTAATTTTTATCGGATCTCCTGCAATTTTTCTTATACACTCCACCAACCTCCCTCGTGTCTATCCAAAAGGTATTAAATGAGGGTCCAATCTAGCAGCATACGATACAATAATATGTTGTAGTTTCTGTCTCAATTTTAAACCATAACCAAATAAAGGAAATCATATGCCCTGTTTTCAATAACTATTGGGTGGTGACAAGGATTTGCAGTGCCCATGAGTGATGATGATGAAAATCTTGACAAGTGGTGAGGAGAAACAGAGAGAGAGAGAGAGAGAGTTTGTAATGCAAACTGAGAATGACACCAGTTATGGAGGACAAGGAAGATGATGGGCGGGCACCACCTCTGTTACAGTTTGGGGGTAGAGGCGAAATTAGTGGAGCAGTTAAAACAATTGCTATTTTTATTGTTTTATAGAGTTTTTTTGGTCAAGTTTTACAGAGTTTTAAAGGAAAGAAACAGGGAACACGTAGGTCGTGAAATCCACAAAAATATTGTGTCGCGATATATAGCATAACTCTATCGCTTTTGAAGAAAAAACTTATTTCTATTTATATGTCATTTTCAAAGTTCAATGCAATATTTATTATTGTTTTGTCAATAACACCCTAAAATATTTATTGCAAAAAGAGAAATAGATAAAATGAGATGATAAATCATTAAGGGTATTATAGGTAAAGAGAATTAATTGTATCAAAATTAACAATATTTATTAGTCTCATTGGTATGCGTAAAAAGCTAAAAAGTGACAAGTAAATAGAAACGAATGAAGTAGTATATGGATTTGGTTTTTTTACTTTTTTTAAAGGGATTTTTCAATTGATATTAAAAAAATGACTTTTCAATATAATGAGGTAAAGAGTCTTTTTGGTTAATTCATGGAAGTATGAGATGTTGTCATTTTGGTATCTCATTTAAACGAAACTATATATTAATAAATCCTCTAATTTTCAATTCGATTTAGTATCGGCTTAACCCAAATCGTTAAAGGCTCAATATTAAAGGCTCGTTTGGGGTGGATTTTAGTTTAGATTTATGTTTTGAAATTTTCAAAAACCAAAACTAGTTTTTGTTTTGAGTTTTGATTCTAAATTTTGAGTTTCAGTTTTGAGTTGCTTTTCTTTTTGGGTTTAACCACCCTCTCCACTTCACCTCAATATTAGTTCATTCAATAGAAAATATAAGTTTGAAAAAATGATAAAAAGACTAAAATGAGTTTTCAAAAAATTTGACGAAAAAAATTATATAAAGATGAAAATACAAGTTATAAGTAATAAGAATAAGAATAATACTTGTTGGGACAAAAAGAAAAGGAACAAAGGCAATGAGATTCACAGTCGCACAACAATCAACCCGTGTTTTTAATGTCCAGTTTTAATAAGGTCCTTTTTATATTTTGTCTTTATAAAATCCCTATATTTTTTGTTACAAAAGGGTGGACAAAAAGGAAAAGAAACGAGTAAAAACTACAATCTAGGAAGGGGCCCTACTAGCATCTACTAGTAGAGCACTCCACAGAGCAAAGGAGGATGATTCAAAGCAATCCATGAGGAGGCCGATGAAGCACCAAACTTTGCCAAGAAGTTCGCACAAGCATTACCCTCTCTAAGAGTATGAGAGACACGAATAAACTAGTTTATAGCTGCATATTAATGTCACGGGGTAGACATCAGGGGAGATGGCCTGGAGGGAATCAGAGTAGCACTGAAGATGTCCATTTTTAATAAATACTTATTTAGCTTTTGAGTCATGATCAAGAAGCATTAGTCATTATCAGTATAATTTTATTCATTTGCATTTGTTGTTGTTGATAAACTTTAGAAGAGAAGATTATGCATTTAGAAGGAACAACGCAGTCCATCATCAGGGAAGTGGTTGTTGGGTTTCGTTATGACTTTCACTGACTCGAGGTTGGGTAAGTCTGTATCGAATTTATGATCATCATTTGACACCAAAACCTCAAGGTTTCTTAATGATATGGTAAGTGATCTTAAACTGCAAAGCTCTTTAAGAAAAATCTTTTGATTGTTTGAATCAGTATCGATATCTAAATGCTCCACCGCCGAACCCCCACACAAATCAGAGAAGTAGGACCACGCACTGTCAAATGATTAAGACGAGCATCTAGAGCGACATTACCACTCATATTTATAAACAAATCATCGAGTCTGTTGTTCGATATTTGGAGAGGCTTATCGTCCAGAACAGAACATTTTACTATTAATAAGCTACGCAAACAAGGAAATTCTAAAAAGGATTTGCAAAACCTTGACTAGCAGCAGAGAAAACTAAGATTTGAGAGTATTCAATGCTGGTAAATGCAAATTAGAAGGAAACAAAGCTACTGGATATGAATAGGCAGATGAGCGATCTTTTACACATAGAGTTAACTTTGTCAGATGATTAGATGAAAACATTGAAAATCGTATCTTAGAAATGCGACAGAAAACTCCCAATTCATTTACATGGTGAGATAAAGACTCGCCTGACTACCTGAGAGGCTCTGCGGAACCACTTTTTTGAAAAGTGAGAGACTCTAGGGTTTCAGAGTGCTCTCGGAGATCTAAAACTTTTCCGACGAATCTTGTAAATGCTTTGAAGCTTTTGAAGTGACCGGAATCGAATTGAAACTTCGGAAGATATTTCCATACATTTCTCCACCTTGAAGAAAGAATACATGTCTGAATAGCCGCTTTTGTGTTAAAGAATTCGAACAATAATGTTATCTAGAGTTTCACTCAACCGGTCTCTATTTTCAATATTGTTCTCATCCTTTCTTTTTCTGACAAAATCCCCGCTTCTGATTTCTGCCGCTGCCACGTACCTCTCACTCTAGAAGAGAAGATTATGGTTTTTCAACCTATTTCTTTTCTGCCACATTCCTTATTGTTAATACCACTCTACCAATCCAAAGAACTTTCCCTCCAACTGAAATATAACTACTTCATGAGTGCTCTCTTATCCTAATAGGTATGTGAGAGAATCTTTGTTTTTCTTTTAAGGCTTAACGGGTTATATACAAGAAAAAAAATTCTTTTTCGGCTCAAAAGGGGTAATCAAAAGATTTTTATTTCAAGGTTGGCTTTTTGGCTAAGTGGACTTAAATGAACGAGATGCCTTGATCATATCCATGTATCACATATAACTTTAACAGTGGGAGACTCAAACAAAATCAACCATGTGAAAACAATGATGACTCTCAATTCAAGACTCTCATTTTAAGTATTTAGGATACACGCAACTCACTCGGTTTAGGCTTTATGCACTTCCTTAAATATGACAATTCCTTGATTTATCAAAAACTTTTCTTTTGGATGCACACACTTATGCTACCAATGCATACAACCACTAACTCATGCCATTTTCATTGAATCAACAATCCAAATTTTCATTGTACAGATCAATCATGCAATTAAGTTGATTTTTCAAAAACAAAACCATTTCACATGCCATTTCAAAAATAGAATCCCCAACACAAAAGATAATTCAACGTAAGTACTAAAAATATTTAATAATAACTAAACAAAAACATTAAATCAAAACACCGAATGATGTCGGTCAATCATGTGTCCCATACTCCTGGTTATCATGACATCCTTCAAAACAGTTAAAAAACATTAACAAAAACATAAAAACACAAATTTAAATTGACAAAGTAAAGGGTAGAAAGTTGGATTGCCTCCCAGAAAGTGCTTCTTTAATGTCGTAAGCTTGACGCTTGTACCACTTGTAAGTTGGCCAAAAGGAGACAGATAACACATCATCCAACTTCTTCAATTTGTTAGGAAGGAATTCCATGAATTTGAGATATAGATTATGTGATTTCCATGTTTCCTCTAGTTGAACTTTGGTGAACAAGACACAAATGAAATCTACAACTCTATCAATCTCGTCCTTGTCCTCCTTCCCCCTCTTTTGTTTTCCCTTTCTTTTTTCACTAAGTCTTCTTTTTCTTTCTCATCCTCCTCAACAACATTCTTGACTTTTTTTTGACAAGAAACATTCTTGAGTTTTAGAGGCAATATTTCACTACATTCAGTTTCCATCTCAATAGTTTCTCCATCCATGTTCTTCCGAATCACTTCATCACATATAATGCTAATAGAATCTTCATGTTCCTCGGGATTGGTATGAATGTTTGTGCAGATTTGTTGATCAGCCAATTTCTTAGCTATTTCTCCAATCTGAAAATTAAGATTTTGAATTGAAGCATTAATTCTTTCTTGGTTAGAAATAGATACCTGCATAAACTGAATTAGCGTATCCTCCAATCTTGTGATTCCTCCAATCTTGTGATTGAGGAAACCGTTGTATCCATTGGCTCTGCATTAGAATACTGCATGTATTGCATCAGAGTGTCTTCCATTTTTGAACTTCTATTCACTTCAAGAGGATATTGGTTGTATTGTTGATAAGGAGGTTCCCCAAAATTTTGGCATTGATCTTGTTTCCATTCTTGGGCATAGTGATAGTTGTTGTAACTATAATCAATCATGGTTTCCGCCTGTTTGGAGATTCTGAAAAAGAACTAGCTAACAAGAGGAATATCTTTGACTAGCAAGAAGGGTTAGTATAAAAACAAAGAAATTAGCTTAATAAAGAAAAGTTATGTTCACAAATATACTTGCTTAAGATCATAAAAATTTGTTGCAATGCTTAAACTTCTAGCGCAAGTCCCCGACAACGACCAAATTTTGATAACACTTTTCCGTACAAGCGCTACTTCTGTTCTAATACAACAGTAAATACTTCCTTTCAACAAAATTCTATAATCTCAAGCGGTGAAAATAAATTGTTTTGGTTGTTTTGCATATAAGTTGTCGTAGAGACCGAAAAAACCGAAGGAGGGTTCCTTCGAGGTCTTGGAATGAAGCCGCCATCAAGGTTTAGGATTAAGGGGAAAACATTGATAAATCCCCTAAAAAGGTCTATGCGAACCAAATATGGGCTCGGGAGTCGGTTATGCGCGGGGAATGTACTAGCACCCTACGACATCCTTCATAAGGAAGGTTACCTCTTAACTAAACGTACAAACAAATGTTAATTTAAGATATATTGATTTTTACCCTTTTACAAATAAAATAAAATAAAATAAAAAGACTTGATAAAAAGTTAGTTGTTTTTGTTCTTTTGGAGAAATAGGAAATAATTAAAAGGAGAAAAAATAAAAAGACTAAAAAATGGTTTTTATTAATGCACTTGACAGAGGTGGGCCCCCCTCTGCTCCTATGTATCTTCTGTTAGAGAATCTAGTTCTTGTTAGAAAATATTTGTGTGTTTGGTATTTTTTATTAATATTTTTGATAGAAAAGGGTTTTTGATGAGTAGTAAAAATAAATAAGGAGCAATAATTACAAAATTAGAATAGTTTGTAAAACTGTAATAAGAGAGGTGCAGCTAGCAACAGAGTGCTGTATTATAAAAGAGGGGTGCGAATAGGAGAGCCCATTCGTTTTTTGTGTTGCGAAATCAGGGCTTTCAGTGGGGGTGTATAACTGAAACGAGGGGGTGTAATCAGTAAACTGAAATTAAAATTAAAATAAATAAATAAATAAATAAATAAGTGTATAAAAGGGTAATTAACATATGGAACCCTAATTTTTAGCCCCTTCAGCGTTGTTCGCCGGAGGAAAACGACCACAGATGGGGATGCGGTGTCGCCGGCGATGGCAACGGTGAGGGGCTCACGAAAAGGGGATGATTCGCGAACACAAAAGAAGACGACGACAACGAGGGTTTCACGACTGCTCTCGCGGTGGTTCGCAGTGGCTCGCGATGGTTTTTTGTCGTGCTGGCTACGGCGAGTCGCTGCTGGTTCGCACTAATGACTGATGGTGATTGCATGGGAGGATGACAACGAGTTCTGCAGAACGATCACCGTGGGTGGTGGTCGGAGTTCATCTCACAGCGGCGCTGGTTAGTTTCTTCTTCTCTTTTAATTTTTTATTGAATTTAAAAACAAACAAGTCTGAGATTTTAGAACAATATCATATTAATTTGTTGTTTTTTAGAACAATATCATTGTCAAAAAACAAAAGAACAATATCATATTGTGGTGATTTGTCGCTCACTGTTGGTTGCCTTGGCAATTTTAGTGGCATGGGGACGTCGACTGCTGAGTTCAAACTCAGGTGTGAGCAGTAGTAATATGTGTGTGGTGTTTATTTTTCATTTCATGGTTATGTCAGGTGATATATTTGGTCAAGACAATCCACTACCGAGTCACCTACCTCCCAATCAAGATTGAGTAAAAAAATACTCGAAGCTTAGAGAGTAGTGCTCGTAACAAAGATATCTCAATATCAACCCTACATGTTTTTGGGTTCTTCCCCTTTGCATTTCTGCTATCTATCGTTTTCCATAATTCTCCTAACTTTTATATCAGATATTGCAGCAGCCACCATAGAGAATTATCAAATTCGAAAACTCCCTCCTAAATGTAACTTGAATTTCAGCAAGATAACTCTTTGACTCCTTGTCTTCAAAGCAATATTAGCAACACCCATGCAATCTATATACTTTCTATTTGGACTAAAAACCACGGTTTAGAAAATCGGACTGGTCAGTTGAACCGGAGAGGGAAGCGGTTCAGTTGAAGCCCAAAACGGTTGAACATTTAAACTGCTATAACTGGAGAACATATAGTTTAAAACAGTTTAGGGAAAAAGTTTTAAACTGGTTTTTTTTGTAAAAAAATGGTTGGCCAATGCACCCCCTGTGTCCTGTCCAAACATGCCTACCGGCCAATGCACAAATTTTAGTTCAAGCAAGCCTCTGATGTTCTATTTATAACAATCACTCACATTGCTAAAGCTATACGTATCTAATGTGAGACCAATTTAGGAGCAATGATGCTACTCAAACACTCTCTTAGTTTTCATTAAAAGGCTTATTCATCTTTTCTCTCTCCCAAGCACTCTCACATATACACTCTCTTTGATGTTGTCATGTCTTTCATCATCTCGTTCAGCCTTTTTCTTTCTATGTTGCTGCTCTCTGTAGTAAATATTTTTACAAAAAAAAATGGGGGTTGCAGTTGGGACTATAAACCACCTTCTTAACTTTTAAGTTTATTTCCAACTATAATGTCTTTTTTATATTTTTCATTTCTTCCAGTTCTTTACCACTTAATTTATAATATTATATTATATATTTACATTTTATTGTATGTTTACTACTTATAACATTTCTTCCAATTCTTCACCACTTATTTGCATGTTATCACTTAATATATTATATAATCAGTGTGTTCCCCAGTTCAATGACCGCTCTGATTCATACACGATTAAACCCTTAAACCTTGAACCATTGTCTTCTCCAAAAGTTGTCCAAACCAAATGCTTCAATTTGGATTCGGACAACAGATTGGTTCGGATTTACTCAAGCCACTAAACACCCCTAATCAAGAATATTTTTTTCTCTAAATAAAAATGTCAAAAAATATAATAAAACTTGAAATTTGTTTGTTTAAACAGTTGTTAACTTTTTTTTCCACACAGTTAAAATACACGTTTTCTTTTTTTACTTTGACCATTATAGATTTATTCAATAAAAATGTCTTCCGGTCTAAACAAAACCAAATGTCTATCCTATTTTTAAGTGTATCAACCAATGACAAAAATGAACTAAAAAAATGTTTTTACTCGTTGAGAGTTTATTTCAGAAATTTATAATTTCAAAAAATGGGAAAAGAAAACGTGAATTTCATTATTCAGAGGGCAGTAATAATGTGACATTTTTTCCAAGAATTTTTTTAACGAACCTTGAGAATTTTGGAATGTAACTTATTTTTAAAATTTTAACTAATGATATTAGAAGAATTGGCTATCAAGAAGAAAGAGTAGTCTTTTATTTATTTCTAAAATTAATCAAGAGATAAATCATTAAATTATAATAGAATTTTCAAATATAAAAATTACTTAGAATATTAAATTACATGTAGCCTGTCACATTAAGTTGTTTCTAAGTGAAAAAAGAGTTGTGTTTTTCCAGTGCTTTATTATTATTATTATTATTATTATTATTATTATTATTATTATTATTATTATTATTATTACTACTACGTGACATGTCTAAGAGACTAACATCTAAGAATTTGGGCCTTAAGAGACATTCTAAAATGTATTTTTAATAATTTGTAAAACCTATAATATTATTAAATTTGAAATGTAAAATACAATAAAATAGATCGAATATACAAGAATGCGATTTAATAAGTGATTCATTATAATTTTGCAAGAAAAATGATTAATTATAATACTCATAAACTTCTCCTGACATAAAACTTAAACCAAATCAGTCACTTAACTTATATTCATAATGAATTTTTTTATATAATATAAGTTTTTAATTAATTATTTTTTAAAAAAAAAAATTGGGGAGGGGGAAATTTTAATAGTCAAAGTGACACTAATTAAATTTTTTTTTAGAAAATATACTTAAATAACTCTTAATCATAAAGTCTTTGAGTGTTGATAAATTAAATAATTTTTTGCAATACAATTTGGATACATTAGAAAAACATTTTATTTAGTCTTTATTATGTATAGTATCTACAAAGCATTAATTACCAAAAATGATATTAATTACCAAATTGTTATAGGAGTGCCACGTGAAATAACAATAAATGAGATTCATTCTCAAATGTTATATATATATAGATATATAGATTATTATTATTATTTGTAATTTTTTGGTAATTTGTAATTAATTGTTAATTAATTTCGTTTTTTATTTTTTATTTTTGTAAGGTTAATTTTATTTACTTTGGTAACTTATCTTATTCTATTTTTTGACTATATACACAAGAAACTAAATTGGGCAAATCCCAATAAGGAAAGGGACCTAAAACCGGGCCCAATCAAGTAAAGCACTAAATTTAGGCCCAACCAGTAACAAACTACTAAAATCAGGCCCAATAGCAACGAAATACTAAAATTCGGTCCAATTAGAACAAAAGGACCAAACAAGCCTAATTAGAACCTGTCGCTGATATAGGCCCAATTGAACAAACACAGATCCAAATTGTTAGATAGGCCCAAATTGAAGAAGTTTAGGCCCAAATAGGCTCAAAACTAACTTATTCAACGAATAAATTAATCGAGTAATAAAAAAGAAGCGGACAAAATTAGGGTATGACAATTGTAAAAACGGAATTTAAATAAGGATGCAAGCAAGTGATTAAAGCGTTGGGATTAGATTTCACTAACTTTACTTAGAGGTATCCTATTGATTCAACAAACATATTTCAGTTTCACTTTTTGATTCACCATCATCATCGGTTCTTCCATATTTGCTAATTCCTTAGTCAAAGTGAAATCATCAACTAATCTACCTAAACAACGATTCCTCAGCTATTTAAGTAAACAATAGCATTAAGTTCAGATGATTATGTGACTAGAAAGCTAAATTTCATTCCTAGATATCTAGCTTTTTAGGTGATTTAATCTAGAACAAGATTCAATATCTATTTTCCAATCAAACATCAAATCTAACATCAAGTTATAGGTGATCAATATATAACTAGCATTAAGAACAAGAACAAATCACTGAATCAATGCATAAAATTGAAGATATATAAATATGACTCAAAATAAATACATAAGTGAAAGTATAGTTACATCTAATCCCAACAAAGGTCAGATCAAACACCATTGATCCCTCGAGATGATGGAAAACCTTCAAATCCTTCAATCTTGTCGTCCTTTAGGTTCTGTATGTGAATATGTATGAGTGTCCTTTTCAAATTCGAGTTCAACCCCTTTATATAGAATTCTGGACAGTCCAGTAGCTTAGCTAGCATTCTGGGTAGTTTAGCTACTGGTTCTCTTCCTTCAGCATGAAGAAAGGTCTCAACTAGAAGTCTTCAGGATAAAGTAATGTCAGACGCTACAGACTAAGATGCTGATGTCATGAGTCAGAAATGTCAGGCGCCACTAGCTAAGATACTGACAGCTACTGAGCTACTCTGGTCCCCTTTCTCCAAGACAAATAAAGGTATCTGCTGAAAGTTGTAACACCCCAATCTTTGTATCACTATGCTTTTGTTTATTCGCGAATATAATAGTAACTTTTGTGATATGTTGGGCGTCTTTCGCCCATATAATTACATATTTTAGTAACATTTTTTATTAATTTTATGTATATGAAACCATATTTTTACAATGAAATAAGTTGAAATGATATTAAACCATATTTTTACAGTATATAGATAGTATAATGTTGTTATGTTGAACTATTTGATTTATAGAATATTAGTATTTGAAACATTATTATTTTAATTGACAATTTTTTTTACAAGTTAATTAGTATGTTAGATTTTATTTATTTTATAAGTTATTTTAGGCTACTGAGGTGTTAAAATAGTAGTTGTAGTAAAATTGAGCTTTAAAAACGAGTTAAAATGGATTTTGCGTTTTTTTAACACCGCCGCGTTTTTTAATTATACAACACCTTTTTTTTACTACCAGCACTCCTGTCACTTACTTCAACCTTCTTATCTCCAAGTTTATCTTGAGAATATTTTGTTGAGAAGGTTTCAGGTCTCAAAATTTAAAAAGGCACGCAATTCAACCCCCCTTCTTGTGTAACTTAGTCACTTCAGTTGTTAGTAGGGCACTATCGGGCAAGGTATTCCGTTCGGGCATGGTATCCCGGTTCCTCATATTCCTGTTGTAGTTGATAGTGGGGCATTATCGGGCAAGGTATCCTGTTCGAGCATGGTATCTCAGTCCTGCGTTTGTTGTTGTTGTTGTTAGTAGGGCATTATCGGACAAGGAATCCCGTTCGAGCATAGTATCTCAGTCCTGTTGTTGTCGTTGTTGTTAGTAGAGCGTTATCGGGAAAGATATCGCGTTCGGGAATGGTACCTCGGTCATGTTGTTGTTGTTATTGTTGTTGTTGTTGTTGTTGTTGCTGCTGCTCATAGCCTGTTGAGTCTGATGATTGAGTTTGGTTTGTTAATGCGTCCGTATGAAACGAAATGTTTTGTTGTTGCTGAAGAACTTGATTTGGTGGTTGGTGTGATAATTTTCTTGTTGATGTGTCTGATGATTGTGCATGTTGTATGAATAGTTCCTTTTGCACGACTACTTGTTAATTGTCGGGTGCGTGTGTGTTGAGAACACTCGCTGAGATTTTTATCTCATTCTTTCAATTCCAATTTTTTACAGTGAACCAGCAGGAAGCATTGCAGAAAGATTATTGTATTAAATTTGTAATTAAATTTGTAATTAAGTAATTGATGTGTAATTTGTAAATGATGTTTTTATGATATAAAGTTAATTTGTATAGAGAGATAATTAATATAATGGTATTTACAACGAGTAGAAACTGATCACCCCGTTAGTTCTATATCGTTGATGTTATAAAGTCGACGATGATAATTATCTAAACCAAATAATGTTTTAGAAAAGTCACGGGGATTTTAGAATGAGTAAATTCTGAATGTAGTATTTTTTTTTAGGAATAGAAGATTTTTGATTTTCAGTATTAACACAAAGGTTTTACGAAAGAAAATATAGTTTTTTTTTTTCAAATTTTTGCGCAACTACGCTTCTGCTATAAAATAAGTTATAGCTAAATAGGGTGTTACTGTTGTTTGAGCAATTCATGTTGAAAATAAAAGCTGAATCTACAGTTTACTGCATTTACTTTTTCTATTACTGTACTAGGGGCAATTCTGTACTTTCCTATTACTTGTGATTTCAGTTTTACTGTCACTTGCCTTTTAATTGCAATTAGTGACTATAAACAGTGGGCATAACAGAATTTCAGAAGTTAGTTAATCATAACAGATTTTTCTTCTTCATTTTCTCTCTGTGTTGTTGTGGTAAATTTCATCTTCTTCTCTGTGATTGCATTTGAGTTTGAGTGAGAAATGCTCAATGCTCCAACAGATTGGTATCTAGAGCTTTGATTTCTACGATTCAGGGAAACACGAGTGAGTGCAAGGTGAGTGTGATTTCGTTGTTCTTGATTCGCATCGAATTGAAACACGAAATCGAAAGGAATCACGATTTCTGATTCCTAGGGTTGGGGAAACACAAGTGATTGCGGGAATTGAGTGATTGTCACAGAGATTGAAGATGAACGGAGGCAACGGTGGTCTCAACACAAAATTACCGGTGTTTGACGGGAAAAACTGGACACGGTGGTCGATCCAGATGCGTGTGTTGTTCGGTGCTCAAGATGTACTTGAGCTCGTCAACGATGGCTACATTCCTGTACCGGAGAATGCGACGGAGGCGCAGAGGAATGCACAGAGGGAGACGAGGAAGAAAGATCAGAAAGCACTGTTCTATATCCATCAATGCGTGGATGCAAAAGTGTTTGAGAAGATCGCAGAGGCTATGACTGCGTGGGACATTCTGGTGAGATGCTACGGAGGCGATGCATCAGTGAAGAAGGTCAAACTTCAATCCCTGCGAAAACAGTATGAGAATTTAAGCATGAAGAATGATGAGAAGATAGCAGATTATGTCTCGCGAGTTGTTACCGTCACGAATGAAATGAAGACGTGTGGTGAAACAATCACTGAGCAAGTGATTGTTGAAAAGGTACTTAGATCTCTCACCCCCAAATTTGATTTTATCATGGTTGCAATTCAACAATCCAAGGATACTAGCACTATAAAAATTGATGAATTACAAGACACATTAGAGGCACACGAATTGTTAGTAATAGAGAGAGGATCTGAGCAAGAAAGTGAGCAGGCACTTAAGGCTCAAATTGACAAGAACACTAGTAATAAGTCTAAGTGGAAAGAAAATAACTGGAAAAAGAAGAATCAAGAGTGGCTTAATAAAAGGAACGATAAAGGTGGTAATAGTGGTGCTGTGAAAGGAGAATCATCCAATCAAAGTGGAAAGAAATACAATAAAAACGAAGATAAATTTGACAAAAGAAAGATACAATGTTTTAACTGTGATAAATTTGGACATTTTGCTGATGAATGTTGGTCCAACAAAGAAAATAAGAAGGAAGAGGCTAATATAGCTAAGGGAGATTCTGATGATGATGAACTTGTATTACTAATGGTTACCACAAATGATGATGGTGTGATTGTTGAGATCTGGTATATGGATACAGGATGTTCAAACCATATAACAGGAAACAAACAGTGGTTAATCAATTTCAATCCCAACTAGAAAACCAAGATCAGGTGTGCTGATGATGAGTACATAACTGTTGAGGGAATGGGTGATATTCTGGTTAAAATGAATGATGGCAGTACTGTGTTGATAGAGGATGTGTGGTATGTGCCTGGAATGAAAAGCAATCTCCTGAGTGTAGGCCAATTACTTGAGAAGGGATACTCAGTAAACATGGAGGATGGTGAATTAACTTTGTTTGACCAAAGCAAGAAGCAAATCCTGAGATCAAAGTTGGAAAAGAATAGAACCTTCAAGGTAAAAATTGAAGTCACTGGAACACAATGTCTGATTGCAACCAGTAATGAAAAGGATAGTGTCCTATGGCATAGAAGGTATGGTCACCTAAACTATAGAAGTTTAGGTCACTTACAGTCAAAGAACTTAGTGCTTGGTGTTCCTAAAGTCACTGCAACAGAGAAAGCATGTGAAGTGTGTTTAACGGGTAAGCAAGCTAGATTACCCTTTACATCAGAATTGCCTCCAAGAGCTACACAGGCTTTGGAAGTTGTGCATTCTGATGTGTGTGGACCACTTGAAGTTCCATCTTTGGGTGGGAATAAGTACTTTGTGACTTTTGTGGATGAGTACACAAGAATGCTTTGGATCTACCTAATCAAAGCAAAGAGTGAAGTGCTTGATAAGTTCAAGAAATTTAAAGTGTTTGCAGAAAAGCAGAGTGAATGCAAGCTGAAGATTCTCAGGACTGATGGTGGAGGAGAGTACAACTCAGTAGAGTTTAAAAGTTACTGTGAAAAACAAGGGATTGATCATGAGGTCACAGCACCTTATACTCCTCAGCATAATGGAGTTGCTGAGAGGAGGAATAGAATGATTCTGGACATGACCAGATGTATGTTAAAACAAATGCATCTGCCAAATCACTTGTGGGGAGAGGCTGTCACCATTACAGCATACATCTTGAACAGATGCCCTACAAGGAAATTGAAAGACAAGGTACCTCTCAAAATGTGGAGTGGAAGAAAACCTAGTGTTGGGCATTTGAAAGTGTTTGGTGCTTTGTGTTACAAGCACATTCCAAATGCAAGAAGGAAGAAATTGGATGACAAGAGCTCTCCAATGGTTCTAGTAGGTTACCATCCTACTGGAGCTTATAAGTTGTATAATCCAGAGACTCACAAAGTACAGTATAGTAGAGATGTAGTGATCAGGGAAATAGAAATGTGGGATTGGGAAAGAGGTAAGGTGAGTACCACTACTGCAGAGCCTGTGCTGGTTGATGTAGTTTGTGATGACACACCAGTAATTGAAACTGAAGCTGTTGAAGGTGAGAATGTGGAGCAAGAACCACAGGAACAAGGTATTGACTCTGGATCAGATTCTGATGAACAACAGGAGGTACAAACTAGACCACAGAGGCAGAGAACACTGCCAAACAGACTGGCTGACTTTGAGTTGATTGCAGATAATGAAGTTAATAGTGAAGGTGAATTAATACATATGGCCTTGCTTGATGATGTAGAACCACTGAGCTACACAGAAGCATTGAAAGAAAAGGTTTGGCATGATGCCATGCTTGAAGAATTGAGATCCATAGAAAGAAACAAGACCTGGGAACTGACAGAGTTACCAGATGGAAAAAGGTCCATTAGTGTGAAATGGATATTCAAGGTGAAATTAAATCCTGAAGGACGAGTTGTCAAGCACAAGGCTAGACTAGTGGCCAGAGGTTTCTTACAAAAACAAGGTCTGGACTATTTTGAAATATTTGCACCAGTTGCTAGGCATGAGACAATTAGGATGATAATTGCATTGGCTAGTAGTAAGGGATGGGGATTGTATCACTGTGATGTGAAATCTGCCTTCCTGAATGGTCCATTGGAGGAAGAGGTGTATGTGTCACAACCACCTGGATTTGAAAAGAAAGGGAGAGAACAGCTGGTGTATAAATTGAAAAGGGCTCTCTATGGGCTTAAACAAGCCCCTAGGGCATGGAATAAGAAAATACATGCTTATTTCCATGAACTAGGCTTCAAAAAGTGTATGGTTGAATATGGAGTATATGTGAAAGACTCACAGAAAGGTGACAGGATACTAGTGTGTCTCTATGTGGATGACATGCTCATCACAGGCACTAGTATGACTGAGATAGACTCTTTTAAAAAGAAATTGATGATTGAGTTTGAAATCACTGACCTGGGTAGAGTGACCTATTTCTTAGGAATGGAATTCCTCTATGTGCCTAGAGGAATCATATTGCATCAAAGTAAGTATGTAACTGAAATTCTAAATTGATTTCAGATGCAAAACTGCAATCCTGCAGTGACTCCTGCAGACACAAATGCAAAAATGGAAACTGATGAAGATGGTGAGGATATTGATCCTACTTTGTTTAAGCAATTGGTGGGTTCATTGAGATACTTGTGTAACTCAAGACCAGATATTTGCTACTCAGTTGGAGTAGTGAGTAGATTCATGAGCAAACCAAAAATGAGTCATTTCCATGCTGCTACAAGGATACTGAAGTATATAGGAGGAACTGCGAGAAATGGTATTCTATTCCCTGCTGCTGGACAATTAAAGAAAGAAGAATTGGTAGGATACTCTGATGCGGATTGGTGTGGGGATAAGGTGGATAGAAGATCCACAACAGGCTATGTTTTTATATGGAATGGAGCACCTATCTCATGGTGCTCAAGAAAGCAACAAGTTGTTGCTCTGTCTTCCTGCGAATCTGAGTACATTGCAAGAGTTGTTACTGCTTGCCAAGCTATGTGGCTAAGCACTCTGATGACTGAATTGAAACTCACTGCACCAGGTCCTGTGAAGTTGCTAATAGACAACAAGTCAGCAATTAGTCTTGCTAAAAATCCTGTGCTACATGGTCGTAGCAAACATATTGACACTAAGTACCACTTCCTAAGAAAGCAAGTTGAAAAGGGGAAGATTGAAGTCTGTCATTGCAGCACTCAACTGCAAATTGCTGACATCTTCACAAAAGGACTGAAGGCTGATCAGTTCATAAAACTGAAGAATGAACTTGGAATGGTGGTGTTCTAGCAACATGAATTAAGGGATGGTGTTGTTTGAGTAATTCATGTTGAAAATAAAAGCTGAATCTACAGTTTACTGCATTTACTTTTTCTATTACTGTACTAGGGGCAATTCTGTACTTTCCTATTACTTGTGATTTCAGTTTTACTGTCACTTGCCTTTTAATTGCAATTAGTGACTATAAACAGTGGGCATAACAGAATTTCAGAAGTTAGTTAATCATAACAGATTTTTCTTCTTCATTTTCTCTGTGTTGTTGTGGTAAATTTCATCTTCTTCTCTGTGATTGCATTTCTGAGTTTGAGTGAGAAATGCTCAATGCTCCAACAGTTACAATAGTAGTATCAGAGCAGTTCGGTCCTAACCAGATTGTGTGTGTGGTCTATTATGTTTTTACTGTGTGAGAACTGCATTTTTTTTCTTTTGTTTGTCAGTGTTTTTTTTGTGAACTTTGTGTATTTAGGTAGTCTAAGCTTTTATGATTTTTTTATTGTTAATATGTTTATATATATATATATATATATATATATATATATATATATAATATTTGTGTTACGTGGATATAGTATTTTAGAATAAGACGTGTACTGAGTTCGTTTTTGAACTTTTGTTAGACTAGTCCTATTTTGAAGGTTCATATATGTATTTATTGTGCACTTGATTTAGTTTAATTAATTTGACCCAATTTAGTTAGCACTATACTTTGTATAATGTCAGTTGTTGTAATGTGGTCTTACCTGTGTACTAATTGATAATCTTGCTTGAATGCTTGATGGAATTGTTTGTTAATTATTTTAAGGTGATGTAATGTCAGGATTAGTAAGAGTGATAAATTCCTTGTGGAAGACTGCAATTATCGATTTCTTTTAGTTTTACGACTGCAAGTAGATGTAACGGTTTCAAATGTTGACTATATTTCTCTGTTGTTTGTTTTGTTTTGTTTTCTTTATGTGTCTAATTATTCTCGACGTGCAACAAATTGTCTGATTCTGATTGTGAATGCTTGTGTAGCTGATTAAATCATAAAAAAAAACTTAGAGATAGTTTACAATCAGAATTCTTAGTCAAAAAGGAAAAAAATGCAGTTCTCACACAGTTCTCACACAGTAAGAGTTCTGATTGTGAACTATCTCTAAGTTTTTTTTTATGATTTAATCTTGGTTGTTGTTTTTGTATGATTTGTGTTACGTGGTTTTCAAATTCAAGAATAAAAATGTGCATTAAGAATGCTTGTGCACTTCTATTGAATTAGTTGTTATTGCTAGATATTCACATAGCTATTTAATTTGATTAAATTAATATTAAGTTTCTTTTTAAATCAATTATCATAACATGCTTTTATTGTTGTGTGTCGATGCTTCAAACTAGGTGTTTCATGAAATTACTATCTTGAGTATTTTAAGTTTTCACTTCACTATAACGTGCCGTAATGTTATGATCATTGTAAGAATTGGCTTCTTTGCTTAAATATTTTAATTTTACTTTCTTTTTTACTTATAATTACTTTTCTATGGAGAGCCTAGTTATTATAGTAGTAATTTTACAAAAAATCAACTTTATGTATGAGGTTTGTACCTTAAAAAAAGTGTTTGGTGCATGTATTTGATTGTACTTTTTGTGATGTGAAACTAATTGATTACTATTTTTAATTTTATTTTTGACAAAGATTCTTATGTTTTAAGATGTGTCAATTGTGTGACTGTTGTTTTGCCTGAATTTTGTACTATAGTGTTAGTCTGTGTTGTTGTGATAACGTAATTATACTTGTTTATGCTATTTTATTTTAGCGAGTTTTATTTAATATTATTAGGATTGACTTTATGCTTGTGTGTAAAGTACTTAGTTTTAGAATCAATATGTTTTATTTTGCGACCTGAGTCCATTGATCACTCTTATAGTGACCAATGATTATCACTGGTGGGTGCAGAGCCCAACAATCCAAGTCTAACTCCTTCCTTAATCCTCCTTTGAGCATTTTCATACGAATGACTAATTGACTTCTATTCGAGATTCTTTTGCCTCATTGTTGTCACTGTCTCAGTTTTTCTTCTTTCAAGTTATTGTATTCGTGTCGTTTTTTTATTCTTTGCAATTTAAATGTTTCTTTATTGACTCTTTTTTCACTCAAGATTGTATTACACAACTGAGGAGAAAAGGTTCTTTATTCATTCTTAGTCTAAAGATCCCTTGCTTTTGTTAGAGTGTGTCACGGCTATTCTTTCTTGAGTTGTGATATTTGCACATTGAGTGTTCACTATTCCTATTTATAAAATTTTCATTGTGCAAGTTTGTGCCTATTCTTTTGCTAATACCTTCCATCCCTCATTCTAGATGTCGTTGAAATTTTCTCCTTCGTGACTTCGACATGGTTTTGATTATTCTCCCTTGTTGAACTCTTAAAGCATTTTCTTTTCTTTTTCTTTCTTATAAGGGGGGTTGAATTGTAACACCCCAATCTTTGTATTACTATGCTTTTGTTTATTCGCAAATATAATAGTGACTTTTGTGATATGTTGAGCGTCTTTCGCCTGTATAATTATATTTTTTAGTAACATTTTTTGTTAATTTTATGTGTATTTGAAGCAATAAAATATGTTGAAATGATATTAAACCATATTTTTACAGTATATATCGATAGTATAATTTTGTTATATTGAACTATTTGATTTATAGAATATTGGTATTTGAAACATTATTATTTTAGTTGACTATTTTATTTTATAAGTTAATTAAAATGTTAGATTTTATTTATTTTATAAGTTATTTTAGGCTACTGAGGTGTTAAAATAGTAGTTGTAGTAAATTGAACTTTAAAAACGAGTTAAAATGGATTTTGGGTTTTGTTAACACCGCCACGTTTTTTAATTATACAACACCTTTTTTTATTACCAGCACTCCTGTCACTTACTCCAACTCATCAGCAGTCCAACTCACAATGCGCGACCCAGGCCCAGAACCCGACCCAGCTCTTCCTTCTTCTTCCTCACGCATAACAACACGTCAAAACCTTCACCTTTTCCTTCCTCCATCTCGTTCTCACTCCCTACAACCCCTACACCACGGCTAACCCCCAAACTTCACAATCCAACACAAAATCATCATCTGAATTCAATTCTAGTGTCCGTTCGATCAATCGGAGTTCCTTTCCTCTCGATTTCTCTCGCCAAGAAAGCTCTAATTCAAATTTTTGGACAACCATAGTTTCCTGCTGGGAAAACGTACGTCATTTTTGGATTCTACGCGTCGAAACCTTCGGGAAGCATTAATCCTTCTTTCACTCCAATGAAGTTGACGTCAGACCCCTCGTGATCCGTTATTCCGCATAATTACTGTTCGAGAGTGATCGAAGCGCACAACGACATTCAACTTGGGTATGCTAAGAAGAAAAGATTGCAATGATGATTGCTGTATTGGCCAAGGTGACTATTTCCTCGTTTGAGGTACCCTGTGACCTCGACTTGTGTTGTTATGTTATGTGTTATGTGAAATCATTGTAAGAGCAATGATATGATTTTGTATCGTGATGTGATTCTAGATATGCGTTCATTCTAGGAGCAATGAAACAAATTGTTTAATATAAGTTTGAGTATATATGTGGTTCGATGATGTGTAGCTGAAATTACATACAATTATAAGTGATGTATTTGTGAGCTTGCTATGTTTAAAAACGTACTATATTTGCTGATAAAATGTTTTGTGTGAACCCTTGATAAACTGTTCGTGTCAAATAGATGATAGGTGGACGATTATTTGAATTCGTGAAATCTATTGTTGTTGTTGTGGCTGTTGCCGGTGGTGTTGTTGTTGTTGATGATGTTGTTGTTGCCGTTGGTGGTGTTGTTATTATTGCTCTTGTTGTTGCTGTTATGGTTGTGTTTATGTTTGTATTGTTATTATTATTGTGGTTGTTGTTTTTGTTATTGCGGTTGCTATGGTTGTTGTTCTTCATCATCGTCGTTGATGTTGTCATTGTTGTTGTTGGACACCATATTCATGTTGTTATTCTTTGTTGTTGTCGGTGTCCATATCCTCGTTGTCGTTGTTAGTAGGACACTATCGGGCAAGGTATCCCGTTCGGGCATGGTATCCCGGTCCTCATATTCCTGTTGTCGTTGGTAGTGGGGCATTATCGGGCAAGGTATCCCGTTCAAGCATGGTATCTTGGTCTTGCGGTCCTTGTTGTTAGTAGGGCATTATTAGGATATGTATCTCGTTCGAGCATGGTATCCCAGCCCTGCGTTTGTTGTTGTTGTTGTTGTTAATAGGGCATTATCAGGCAAGGTGTCCCGTTCGAGCATGGTATCTCGGTCCTGCTGTTGTCATTGTTGTTAGTAGGGCATTATCGGGCAAGGTATCCCGTTCGCGCATGGTACTTCGGTCATGTTGTTGTTGTTGCTGCTCATAGCCTGTTGAGTCTGATGATTGAGTTTGGTTTGTTAATGCGTCCGTATGAAATGAAATGATTTGTTATTGCTGAAAAACTTGATTTGGTGGATGGTGTGTTAATTTTCTTGTTGATGCGTCCGATGATTGTGCATGTTGTACGAATAGTTCCTTTCGCATGACTGCTTGTTAGTTGCCGGTTGCCGGGTGCGTGTGTGTTGGGAACGCTCGCTGAAATTTTTATCTCATTCTTTCAATTCCATTTTTTGACAGTGAACCAGCAGGAAGCATTGAAGAAAGATTATTGTATTAAATTTGTAATTAAGTAATTGATGTGTAATTTGTAAATGATGTTTTTATGATGTAAATGTTGGAGAATTCTTTGAATTCTTGTGCCTTGTTCTGATCAGTGAGGTGAGGGAATTGAGATAACAAAACAATAACAGAAAAAACTGAAAGAGGGAAAAAGCTAGGAAATTGAATCCTTTTTTTTTTGGTTTGCAATAGGGGTATTTATTACAAACTCATTTCACTAACTGTGGTTAGTTGTAACAGCACCTTTTTAACAAACTAAATCACATTCACTTATTCACTTACACAACTAACTATCACACTAATTAGTTGACTTTTACATCATTGACTTATATTAATTACATTTGAATTACACAATCTATTACTCCACCTTAATTCAAATCAATTAGTCTACACATTCCAATTCCGGTCTTCATTTCTTCGAGCTTTCCAGGCTTCAATGCTTTGGTGAGCATGTCAGCATATTGATCTTCTGTCTTGCAGTGTTCTACTAGTAGATTGCCTTTGTTCACCTGATCACGAAGGTAGTGATATTTTATCTCAATGTGTTTGCTGCGGCCATGCGCAACTGGATGTTTAGCTAAGTCTATTGCAGACTTATTGTCAATCCTTAGCTTCATAATACTGCTGCACTTCACCCCAAGTTCTCCCAGCAACATTTTCAACCATTGTGCTTGGCTAGCACCAAAGGCAGCAGAGATATACTCTGCCTCACAACTAGATAGTGCCACTACATTCTGTTTCTTTGAACACCACGAAATTGGAGCATTCCCATACATGAATAGGTAACCAGAGGTGCTTTTCCTGTCCTCTGCATCACCACTCCAGTCAGCATCTGTGTAACCTATTATTTCATCATCAGTACTGTCCTTAGCAGCAGGGAACAAGATACCACAGTCACTTGTTCCCTTTACATATCTGAGCACCCTTTTTGCTGCCAACAGATGAGTCTTCTTAGGTTCCTCCATGTATCTACTTAACCACCCAACACTATAGGTAATGTCTGGTCTTGAGTTGCACAAATATCTGAGTGATCCAATCAGTTGCCTGTACAGTGTACCATCAATTGGTTGATCTGCAGTATCAACTTGAAGCTTGCCATTTGGTTCAGAAGGTGTGGAGGCTTGATTGCAATCTAACATCTTGAATCTCTTCAAGATATCAGTAGCATATTTCTTTTGGTGCAGCAGGATCCCTTTCCTTGTAGTCACAAGCTCCATACCAAGGAAGTATGACAGCTTGCCTAAGTCAGTCATCTCAAATTCCTCCATCATCTTCTTCTTGAACTCAACAATTTCCTGCTCATTGTCACCTGTAATAAGCAGGTCATCTACATATAGACACATTAGCAGTACTCCACCTGAATTACTGTGCTTCAAGTACACTCCATGTTCTGTGGAACATTTCACAAACTTCAGCTTCAAGAGGAACCCATCTATCCTCTTATTCCAGGCCCTTGGGGCTTGCTTTAGACCATATAAAGCTTTGTGCAGCTTCATTACTCTATCTTCCATGCCTCTTCTTTCAAATCCTGGTGGTTGTTTAATAAACACTTCCTCCTCAAGTGGACCATTGAGGAAGGCAGATTTGACATCTAGTTGGCTCAAGGTCCAATTTCTTTTGCTTGCAATGGCAACAATGAGTCTCACAGTCTCTATCCTTACAACAGGGGCATATATTTCATTGAAATCTAGACCTGGTTTTTGCAAGAACCCTTTTGCAACCAGTCTAGCCTTGTATTTTGCTACTTCACCATCAGGTTTCACTTTTGTTTTAAAGACCCACTTCACTTCTATAGCTTTCTTGCTGCTTGGTAGTTGCACCATTTCCCAAGTATTGTTTCTTTGTATTGACTTTAATTCCTCTTCCATGGCACTCTTCCACTGTGGACTTTCTAGGGCTTGTTCTAAGGTTATAAGTTCTGCTTCTGCTAGCATCACAAGATGCAACAGGTTATCATCATGATCAGTTGCTCCAGTAGGAAACATTTGATAGTCTTGAAATCTTGCAGGTGCTTGTCTCTCTCTCAGAGACCTTCTTGGTGGCACTGCAGCAGCTTCATCATTGTTCACATTTGGTTCCTGCACAGTTACTTCAACACCTTCTTCAACTTGATCACTCTCAAGTTGCACTTCAATTGTTTCATCAGATACTCTCTCAGTATCATTTAACCAGTTCCACTCCTTGGATTCATCAACCATTACATCATTGCTTATAACAATTTTCTTGTGAATTGGATCATACAGTTTGTATGCACCAGTACTGTGATATCCAACTAAGATCATTGACTGAGACCTTGAATCTAGCTTCCTTCTATTTTGTTCAGGCACATGTCTATAGCACAGAGAGCCAAACACTCTAAATTGCTTCACACTAGGCTTAACACCACTCCATGCTTCTTCTGGTGTATTGTTCTCAAGTCTTTTAGTTGGACAAATTTGCTACATGAGAATGGGTCAAAGCAAACAAGATGTCATGGAATGCATGGTATGGTATGTATGCAAGCATTTATCCAAAGATGTAATGTTATTATGCAAGAAATGCCAGTGCTATTTTGCTCTTTTGCCCCATTTGATAAATAAAAATGTGGTTTGCTTTATTTACTCATGATTTTTTTTTTTACGTATATGCACAGAGAAAAAAATGAAATACGGTGAAATTTATGATAATGCAATGAAAATGCGCACTATATGCATAATTTTTTTTTTTTTTAAGTACTCATGCCAAGAAAAATTATACATGGTACAATGCAACATATGTAATTTATGATGAATGATAATGCAATGAAAATGCCAATATATGCAGAGAAATGTATTTTTTCTAAGAACTCATGCAAAGAAAACTGCAAATGATAATGCACTATTTTTTTTACTACAAATGCAACATGATTTTTTTTTATGGTCTTTATGCATGAGATGCAATATGATTTTTTATTTATTTATAATTTTTATGCATTGCAATGTAATCTTTATGTTGTTTTTTGTGTTATTTTTATACAGAAATAAAAGTGAAAAGATGCATGTGAAGAGATTTTTTTGAATAATTTTTGAAATAAAAAACATTGATGGAAAAATGATTTTTTTATGAAGAGTAAGGTAAGAGGTAGAGTAGCTTCCTTTGTGACCTAATTTGGTCAACCCATGCTATCGGGCCTTAAGATCTAGGGTCTACTATCATGGGTACTCACAAGCAGGCTGTTCTAACCTATGAGGTTTAAGGTCTCTAGAGCCAAGTACTCTTCTAGAGGACAAACACACGAGGATGTACATCCAAAGCGTGGATACCCGCATAGAAGAATCGTACTCTAGATGAGGATTTCATGGAAGCCCCAAGGATGTACATCCCAGATGACCTCCACTACCCATCCTCGGTCTAACCTATGTGTTCCTTTCTAGGCTCCGGTGTAAGCCCAACTCTCAATGTGTGTTTTGTCGGAAATGTGTAGTGTGTGAAGGAAGCATACAAACCTCAAACCCTAAAAATAAAAATAATGAGGAAAGGTACCTGCAAAACAACCAGAAAATACAACCAGACAACAATATTCAAAGTCTTCTACCCTAGGGTTTATATACAACAAATAATAGCATAAAAATATATTGCACAAACAAATTAAATAGGCTTGACTCTCACCTGTCCCCAGTGGAGTCGCCATCTGTCGTGACCGGGGTCCCGACGTGGACGGCTCAAAATTGATTATTTAAGGAGTCGCCACCCAATTTATTTAATAAGGAAAAATTGAGAAAAACCTGCCTTTAGATCATTGGTCTACGAAAACTAGGTTGGATTCGGGAGTCGATTATGCAAAGGGAAGGGCGAAAACTAAATTCCACTACACCCCTAGTACATCCGTCTTAAGACGGTTACCCTAAATTTGATTGTGCAATTATAAATTATTTAATCATTTGTTTACCCCAAAAGTAATACTTAATAGTAGAAGATAATAAAGACTAATTTAGAAAAATTCAATTTTGACTTGACGGGGAAGTCCCGCTCCTACGTATCCTCTGGTGCAATGAGGAACTCAAAAGTCACGTAGTTCTTCCTGAAAATGTTGTTGGTTGGTTGATTTTATTTCTGAAGGGGTTTAAGATCAAAGCTGTACAGCTAAAGTCTCTTAAACCGAAATTTGACAAGGTGTACACCTCTATCAAAAATCATTTTCATTATTTTTTATGAAAATAAGGGTTAGAAAAAAAAAGGATTGATTATTTTAGGAAAAGATTAATTTTTGTGCTTGACGAGAAAATCCCGCTCCTACGTATCTCCGCGTGCGGAGAATCAAAGGCTACGTAGTTCTTCTTGAGAAAATGTTTGTTTGTTGATCGATTTTAGTTTTTTTGGAGAAAGGGGTTAGGATCACCAAGTTGTACAACTCAGGCGTCCTAACTAGGTTGCAGGTTTGATAAGGTGTACACCTCGACCAAAGCCACTTTTATTATTTTTTAAGAATCAATAAAAAAAGGAGAAGATAAGAAAATACCTTATTTTTAGAAATTAGTAAATAAAAGATTAAGTAAAAAAAAAGAATGATAATAAATAAATAAATAAATAAACAATAAACAAATAAATAAATACACACATAAAAAAGGAATAAATAAATATATACATAAATAAATAAATAAATAATAAAATAAATAACAAATAAATAAATATATACATAAATGAATAATTAAATAAATACAAAACTAACCTTAAGTTGATGAACATGAAGAATGCCGAATCAGACCGAGCAGCCTAACAAGGTCAACTGTGAACCAGACTCCTATCTGGTCCATTTTGAGCCCAGAACCGCCTTGCGCAAAAACCGCTTTGAGAACCGGAACGCCGACTCAAAAAAAAATATTAACTAATCAAAGACAGACTTTTTGTGTAAAGGACCCGCAAAGGCTAGCCCAAAAGATCACTTAGTCCGTCAATGATCTTCCCCTCTTAGTCTTCGCCTCTCAACCTCTTATATAGCCCATTGCTAGATGGCTCTTGCTTCTCCCAAGCGATGTGGGACAAAAATAACATAGAGAACACAATTCCCATTTAGAGAAAGTAATTACCGTTTTTCTCAAACCAGCCACCGTAAAAGTGAGATTCCGGATTCGTTAACCGTTGGATCGTCTTTCTTTTTTGACAGAAGGTTCACAAGGCACGTGTCTTCTCTTTCACCGTTCGGATCCTCGAGACATGGTCTGAGGAGAGAGAAATTGCGTTCGCAAAAAGCTGCTGTTTTTGATATTTTTCTCAAACCTGTCACCGTAAAAGTACGATTCCGGATTCGTTAGCCGTTGGATTGCCTTAATTTTTTTGGGAGAATGTTCAGGAGACACATATCTTCACTTTCACCATTCGGATCATTGAAACTAGGCCTGAGGAGAGAGAAATTTCTTTCGCAAGTAGCTGTAGTTTTTGGTGTTTGGTCTATTTTTGTATTTTTTGTAACTTTGGCATTCTAGGGCCAAGTCATGTACATGGTCATTCTCTTTTTGTATCAAATAGCATATTTTACTTATTTTTTGTTTAACCTCTAAAAAAAAGTAATAATAACGCGGAATTAGTAAATTAGCGCAAAACTACCTTTTTGAGGGATTAAGAATCAAATAAACGAAAAAAAACATATTTTTGTGATTTTTTACTAAAAAAGTGAAAAATACCGGTTAAAATTGGGGTGTTCACAGTCATTCTCGGTTTTGTAATAAATGCATTTGTCACTTTCATTCACTTTAAAACCATTCGATATGATCAAATTATCAAACTTCTCGTGCCATTGCTTAGGAGCTTGTTTTAGACCATACAGAGACTTATCCAACTTGCAGACCTTGTGTTCTTGCCCATGAACTACAAACCCTTCAGGTTGCTCCATATAGATTTCTTCTTCTAGTTCGCCATTTAAAAAAGCAGTTTTTACATCCATTTGGTGTACTTCTAAGTTATAAATAGCGGCCACCGAAATTAGTACCCTTATAGATGTAATTCTTGTAACGGGAGAGTATGTGTCGAAGAAATCTATATTCTCTCTTTGTCTAAAACCTTTGGCTACAAGGCGAGCCTTGTATTTATCAACAGTGCCATCAGGTTTTAGTTTCTTTTTCAAGATCCATTTACAACCAATGGGTTTCTTTTTGTGATTTTTTTACTAAAAAAGTGAAAAATACCGGTTAAAATTGGGGTGTTCACACCTCACTTTTTCTGTGCAACAGATAGATCCACATTTTCTTGGTAAAGTCATCAATGAAAGACACAAAGTAAAGATTACCTCCATGTGACTTTACCTCAAATGGCCCACACACATCTGAGTAAATCACTTGTAGTTTCATGGTGGCTCTAGTAGGTATGGCAGACTTGTAGGATTTCCTTGGCTGCTTCCCTTCACAACATTTCCCACATACTTGCTTTGGCTCATCAATGGAGGGCAGACCAGACACCATATTCTTCTTGTGCAGCATGTTCAGGCTAGTGAAGTTCAAATGACCCATTCTTTTGTGCCACTTCCACACATCATTGTCAATTTGAGCAGTGAGGCACTTCTGCTCTATTGAGTTCACACCAACCTTGAATGTTTCTATTCTTTGATACCATCACTTTCAAAATTACTTTGTCTTCACTATCAGACACCTCCATGTAGTTGTCTCTCATACTCATTGAGTAACCCTTTTCAAGTAATTGCCCAAGGCTTAATAGATTGCTTTCCATTTCAGGAACATAGAGAACATCACTTACAGTTACCTTTTTGCCATCCTCTCTTCTAATCACCACTGTCCCTATCCCTTCTGCCATAACAGACCTCCCATCACCAAATCTGATTTTTCTCCTTATGCTTCTATCAATTTTAGTGAACCACTCAAGATGTCCAGTCATGTGGTTGGAACAACCAGTGTCTAGATACCACCATTCTATAACACAGGTTCCATTTTCAGTTGTGGCCATCATTACAACTGCTTCATTATCAGAGTCAATTACAACCATTAACATAACAGTTTCATCATCAAAATCATGTGCAAACTGGGCTTCATGGTTTCTATTTCTAGGCACTTTCTCATTCTTGCATTCATCAGCAAAATGTCCATACTAGCACTGTATGTGATCCTTTGATTTCTTCTTGGATTTATCACCACTTTCATTGTCTTTGTTCTGGTTTTCTTGCCTATTACCCTTTCCCTTATCACTGTCATTCTTATTTCCTTTCCACTTGCCTTTCCCTTTCTTGTTTTTCCAATATTCATTCCCTCCTTTCTTTTGAGATTGAGCAAACAATGCTTTCTTAGATTCTTTCTCTTCTTTCTTAATTCCTTCTCTGTTTTTCATTTTTAATTCGTGTGCCTCTAAGATCCTAACAACTGCTCTAATTTCAGATTATCTAGGTCTTTAGATTGTTCAATTGCAGCAACAACATGATCAAAGTTTGGTGTCAAGCCCGTGAGTACCTTCTCTACTTTAATTGAATCAGTCACAACCTCACCACAACTCTTCATTTGATTAGTCAAGATCACTAACCTGTTAACAAATTGCGCAATTGTCTCGTTTGATTCCATCTGAAGCAGGCCCAATTGACGTCGTAGAGACATCAATTTCACCTTCTTGGTCTGCTTGTCACCGGCGTAGGTCGTTGCTAGCACATCCCATGCTTCCTTCGCCGTTTCGTACTCAATGATTTTCTCCAAGACATTCGCATCCACACACTGATGGATTAGGAAGATTGCCTTGTCGTCCTTCTTCGTTTGTTCACGGTGGGTCGTTCTCTGAACCTCCGTCGGCGCAGTTCCGAGTGGCGTCACACCACTTCGAATAACTTCAAGCACGCCTTGATACCTGAAGATCACCTTCATCTGCGCCATCCACCGTTCATAATTGTTGCCGTCAAACACCGGTAACTTCGCCGGAAATTGGCCATTGTTGGAAGCGTTCCCTTGTGTTGCTGCCATGCGCGTCGCCGTGCGTGCCCTGAATCGATTGCTCTGCTACCAATTGTTGGAGAATTCTTTGAATTCTTGTGCCTTGTTCTGATCAGTGAGGTGAGGGAATTGAGATAACAAAACAATAACAGAAAAAACTGAAAGAGGGAAAAAGCTAGGAAATTGAATCCTTTTTTTTTGGTTTGCAATAGGGGTATTTATTACAAACTCATTTCACTAACTGTGGTTAGTTGTAACAGCACCTTTTTGACAAACTAAACCACATTCACTTATTCACTTACACAACTAACTATCACACTAATTAATTGACTTTTACATCATTGACTTATACTAATTACATTTGAATTACACAATCTATTAGTAAAGTCAATTTGTATAGAGAGATAATCAATATAATGATATTTATAACGAGTAGAAAGTGATCACCCCATTAGTTCTATATCGTTGATGTTTTAAAGTCGATGAAGATAATTATCTAAACGGAATAATGTTTTAGAAAAGTCACGGGGATTTTAGAATGAGTAAATTCTGAATGTAGTATTTTGATAAGGAATAGAAGATTTTCGATTTTCAGTATTAACACAAAGGCTTTAGGAAAGAAAATATAGTTTATTTTTCTTCGAATTTTTGTGCAACTACGTTTCTGCTATAAAATAAGTTATAGCTAAATAGGGTGTTACAGAAGTCTTCAAGGTGAAGTAATATCAAACATCACTTGCTAAGCTAGCCATGGAAAGCTAAGCTACTGCCAAAATCTGCATTCTTCAATTTAACTTGTTTTTGGTCTCTGTTGAACTTTAAATGCAATTTTTCACCTATATAAACAAATTTTAAGAATTACAACATAATGGAAGTGTTGTATTCCACATAAAGTCAAGCTATTACTTTGGAGGTTGGTGCGTGGGTGCCTGCCAACTCGCGTTAATCTCCAACAGAGACATGTTAATTGTGGCACGCTGTCCTTTGTGCGAAAGAGAACCTGAAACCGAACGACACCTTTTCATGGATTGTCCACACACTGCTGCAGTGTGGGCAGCTGCTGGGTTGGCGCCGGACGTCACTTCGGTTACGACTAATGCTCCTGATTTTCGTGATTGTTTTTTTCAATTGCTGCAAGTACTAAATGAGGCAAAAAGAAATACTTTTATGATGCTTCTTTGGTCCTTGTGGCGATGTCACAATGATAAAGTCTGAGAGGGTGTTCTCCAACCGATTGACCGCATAGTGCATGCCGCGATGGATATTCTACATGAGTGGTGTTGGGCGAGACAAAAACAACCTGCTGGAGCTGCTGACCGTGAGCAGCAACGTGGACAAACTCCGTGCTGGCAGAAACCGGACGATGGTACCCTCAAGTGCAACGTCGATGCAGTGCTTTTCACTAATGAGAACAAGTTTGGTATTGGAATGTGCATTCGTACGTCTACGGGTAGCTTTTACAAGAGTAAGCCCATGTGGTTTCTGGGGATTCCAACACCACAAGAAGCGGAGGCAATGGGGCTTTGGCAAACCTTACTCTGGTTAGAGGCATTGGGGATGACTTCTGTTTCCATAGAACTGGATTGTCTTCCGGTTGTAAATGGCTTGATGGCAGACCCATTGCCGAATACCGAGTTTGGTGTGTTAATTTCTAATTATAAGACTTTCTTAATTAATTTTCCAAGCTTTAAGGTTAGCTGCTTTGTTAGGAGACAAACAAATCTTGTCGCTCATACTCTAGCACGGGCATCAAGATTATATGCTAGCTCCAATGTTTTTGATTTAATTCCATCCTGTATTGAGAAATGATTTAAATTTGTTGCTGTCCAAAAAAAAAGAATTACAACATAATTTCAATAAAGATATAATATATTTAGTATGATATATATTAATTAATATCATTAATATTTGGGTGAGAAATTAATCTAATATCATAGCTTAAGTTTAATAAATGCTTACGAATGATTTTAAATTTTAAGTAATTTAAGCACTTATCACTTATCTAGAGCCCAGGAGAGAAATTCTTTGCCAATGACAACTTGGTTTTTTGTCAACATAATCAACAAAATATTGAGTGTGTTACATATATTCTACAACTTTATCGGGATGCTTATGGCTAACTTATTAATCTTTATAAATGGAAGATTTCCTTCGGCCAAAATGTTCTTACAAATAGAAAAAATGCCTTATAAGGATGGACTCAATTTAATGCGGTAGAAATCCAATCTATATATCTGGGGTTACCTTCTTTTGTGGGAAGGTCCGAACAGCAGGTACTTGACTTTGTTCAAGGTACACTACAACAAAAACATGAATTTCCGGCGGATTTATTCTGCCAGAAAATTACCGGCGGATTTCATAAAAAAAAAATTCAAAATCTGCTGGAAAATTACCGACGGATTTTTGAAAATATAGGCGGATTTTCAAAAAAAAAGAATTTGTTTTTTTTTTGCAAAATCTGCCGGTAAAAACCGCCGGAAAATTACTGGCGGATTCTGCAAAAAAAAAACATATAACTTTTTTTTTACAAATTCCGCCGGTAATTTCAAAAATCCGCCGGAAAATTCGGAGGGAAAAAAGTCCGCCGATAATTCCAAAAATCCACCGGAAAAATTCGGAGGGAAAAAAATCCGCCGGTAATTTCAAAAAATCACCTATAAATAAAACTTTCTCCTACACTCCTCTCATTCTCTCATTTCACTCTTTATTTCCTTCTCTTTCTCTTATATATTTTCTCTATCTTATATTTCTTCTTCTTCTTCCTCACACTCTCCAATCTACATAAATTTCTCTATACATCTCTCCTTTTTTCTTCATTCTTATTCATTCTCACTCATTCATTCTTATTTCTTTTTTCCCATTCTCTCCAATTTTAATACTTCTCATCTCTCCTTCATTCTTCATTCCTCATTCTCACTCCTTCATTCCTCATTCTCACTCCTTCATTCTTCTCACTTCATTCTTATTCTCACATATTCTCTTTCATTCCTTCATACTTCTTGATTCTCACCCCAACCGGTACAAATACAAGGGGAAATTTGAAATTGAACAAAATTTAGATACAGTAACATTTAAATTAAAAAAACGAAATTCTTATTTAAAATTTTTAAATTTTAAAAAAAAATTAATTTTTTTTAAAAAATCCGCCGGTAATGTGAAAAATCCGCCGGTAACCATTACCGACGAGTGAATTACCGGCGGAAAAAATCCGCTGGTAATGCCCATTTTCCAGCGAATTTTGGCCATTACCGGCGGATTTTGTCCGCCGGAAATTACCGAAATTCTTGTAGTGGTAGGGTGTGGAAGAAGTTGAAAGGTTGGAAAGAGAAATTGTCATCCTCTGTTGGTCGTGAAGTTTTCATCAAATCAGTAGCCTAGTTAATTCTGACTTATGTTATGAGCTGATTCTTACTTCATATGGGTTTATGTGAGCACATTGAAAAATTGATTCAAAACTTTAAGTGGGCAAGCAAAGATGGTCAAAGGAAGATAAACTGGGTGAATTGGTCTACTTGCTGCCTATCAAAAAATGAAGGTGGGGTGGGTTTTCGGGCTTTAAATGAAGCTTTGCTGACCAAGCACCACATTATTTGCTTGCAATGTGTTGCAAAGATCGATATTTTCCAAGAGGTACATTCTTGAATTTCACTATTGGCTATAATCCTAGTTTCACTTGGAGAAGTATCCATCATGCATCATGGGTCCTCAAAAAGGGGTGTGTGTGGACAGTGGGCAATGGCCAAAAAATTAATGTGTGGGATGATAATGGTTGCCTTATCAATTTGGGTATAAAGTGTGGAGGCCGAAACCACAAAATTTCAAAGTTTTCAAAGTGGCAGATCTTATTGAAGATGGTTCTTGGAGATTTGATCTTATTGAATCAATATTTTTGCCTTTTGAAGCTATGCAAATTAATTATTAGAATCGCACTTCCCCAAAAAGTTCAAGAAGATAGTATGATTTGGGCTCCAAACAAGAAAGACTTCTTCACTGTCAAATCAGCTTATCATAGCATTAAACATTGGAAAATTATCACATTGGAGGCAACTACTACAAATAATAATGTTGAATGGTAAACAATTGTGGAGTTCGAAAACAATTCCAAAACATATTCATTTAGCTTGGAGGATAATTAACAATTCTCTTCCGATAAAGAACAAGTTGGCCTCTAGAGGAGTTGTGTGTGATCCCTTTTGCGAAAGATGTGAAGATAAATTAGAAGATATCAACCATGTTTTAAAGAATGCAATTGGGCAAAAAATAACAGGTTTTCCTCTTTTTTGGGAATTAATTTTGAGCATATTGAAACGAATTTTACAGACTGGATATTGAAACAAATTTTACAGACTGGTTGATTGACTGTATCTTGCAATTGCCAGAAGAGGTGGTTGTTGTTGTGGGAAAAGGTGATGTGCAAATATACACAATCGTAATAAGTAATAAAGTAGTAAGTTGAGATCGTACCCACAGATATTAAGTTTAAATTGATAGTTCACTTAGTGAGAAGTAACCAATTAACATTTAAGTTGGAATGCAAGAATGTAAAATAACAGAAAAACAAACAATCAAGTTGAGTTGAGTTGTAAAATATGATGAGAAAGTAGTTGGAATGCTGCCCATTACGTAAATTACTTTTAACCGCATTATGTTATATACGATGCTAGAGCATTGGATGCTGTAGCATTTGTTGCGTGCCTTTAAGTCACTACCGTCAGGGTTTCGTTACAAGCCTTATGTCTAAGCTCTAAATAAGTTCACCCATGTATATGAAGCACTCACAGTATCAGCCCATGGACTATGCTATCGTATGTCTAGGTCTTAGCATGGAATAACAAAGTTTTCTTTATTAAACACTTGCCCATATTAGTTCTTGAGTAATCATAAACCATGTCTGAATTTATAATTTACATTCACTTTTAGTTGGCCAATTCTAAAGATGAATATGAAAGAGTTATCATGCAAGAACTAAAATGCAAACATCAATATATAACATAAAACTAGTTAAAGGATCATTGCAAAGTTTATGGCATCCCAACTACAAGAGAGTTTAGCTTATGCTTGACATTACTAAGGACATACAAACTAATGTAAATAACATGTTCATATTACTGAAAAACACAAAGGAAAAGAAATAGAGTAGAAGATACACGGTTTAGTTTCCTTTGCATAAATTAGCCCCGTAATGTTGTAACATCGCTTCTATTTGCACTGTGCAGGGAGCATTCCTTTTGTAGAATGTAGTTGCGTGAAGGTGAAGGAAGAAGTTGTCAAGTTCTTCCTCTTCCAATGAAACCAGCTCCAATATGAATTTTTTAAGTGATAAATTCTGGTCTTCTTTGTGAATGAGAAGGTGAAGGGTATTTATAGGCTTCTTGAGAGAGATTTCTTCATGGTTGGGTTTACTTGGAGAAGAAATTGTTTTCTTTTGAATCCATGTGCCTCAAAAGTAGAGTAGGCCTTTGCTTTATTAAAGAGATTAAAGAGAAGAGGTCCTAAAGCGAATTGACAAGTGTCCTAAAAAGGTGACTCCATTGAGTGAGGTTTCTTCATGATGAAGTTACTTTAGGTTGGAGTAATTTTCCACTTGTATCACTTGCTTTTATAAAGTTGATTTGATCTTTTAACTCTTGAAAGTAAGCCTATAAGCATGAGCAAGTGTTTCTGAAAAAGGTGCAAGTTGTAGGCTATGATGTCATAAAGTGGCGTTTGAGATGATCCACTTGCTCTACTTTAGCTCATGATGATGTCAGCAGGATAATGCTTGAGCATTTTAGTCTGCCACGAATGTTGGGGCATTTCAGTCTGCCACAAATGTTTGGACATTGATTGCTGGGGCATCTAATGTTATGGGATTGAACAAACACATTAAAATACAATATGGGGCACCAAAAGTGCCAAATGATCACAAATCAGTTCCTAACCCTCTTTTACTCTAAACAACACAAATTAACTACTTTAACAACAATATTACTTAGAAACTCACATTGATTTAAGTTTAGAACATATTCTTAAAAGGCGAGGCTTTAAAATGGTGGCGTCATAAAAAGAAAGGCAACTAGAATATGGGAAATGTTTAAAAAGGTTTTCATTGAAATTGCTTTTCTTAAGAAGCTAGAAGAAATACAAGAGGAATTTAAATGGCTTGCTGAATTTATGAAGTCATTGCAAGAAATAGCCCATAAATAAAGGCTTCCACCCCTTTTTCGAGATATCTTTTATCTTTTTGACATACATTAAGCTAATTAGAATCCCTTGGGTTAGGCCAAAGTTTCTAAAGGTGGATTATGCCGCCATTCTATTCCATTTGGATCAATAATATTCAATAAAGATTCTCCATTTTTTCATATTTAGATTTTTTTAGCATTACTTTCGTCTTTTATTCATCATCGTCAAGCTAAGTGTCTAACATAATCCTACACGTCCCTCTCACCTAGCCTAACACTTATTTGAGTAGTTAGGGAATCCATAACTGAGGAACATAGTTTATTCCTCAAGGTAATCACTCAAAGAAAAAAGGAATCAAGAGTTCAACCTCTTACCCGATCCTCGACTAAATCTAAATGTTTGAGAACACCTATGTATAACATTAACTAATAACTAATTAACTAATGCCAACGTGTCAATTTTCGTGTCTTAATACTCTTGGGCCAAATTGCCCATATGAAAAACCTTTATTAGATAAATTAAAGACGAGACAAAATAATCTGACTTTCTGGGAAATTTTAGTCCCACAAACCCTAAATATAACACCATATTTTTTTTGTCAGTTTAGACGAAATGACAAGTAAAACTATACACGAATACTATCACACTGTCACACCTAGGTTCGAATCCATGAGCTAACACCCCTATGCTGCTGAAATTATTGATGCAAACACAACACCATTTAATTTCTCTTTTTTTGTTACCAATATTCATCGGCTTTGTCAATGACTAATTTACATCGAGGAACCTGGATGACCACAAATACTCGACTTTTTCGGCCCGTGTGGTTCTCTCCTCCTTGTAGAATTTTTGCCACACCCAAGGTTCAAACACAAGATCTTGGGGATCTCTCGAACTCAGTCAAACCAACCCCTTGTTAGTAAAAAAAAGTTAAAAAAACAATGGTACATTTTCTCTAATTATTTTATGTTTTGAAGACAATCTCTCTAATTATAATGGTATAGTTGATTTTATTAGATTTTTATTTGGTTTCCATGTTATTGGTGTGCAGTTTCCATCATCTTTGTCGGTGACTAATCTACCGGAGAACCTAACTGGCCACGAGTAACCCGACTTTGCCTGACCGTGTGTTCCCCTCCCAACAAAATTGATTTGATTACATAGTTAATTGATATAATAGATCCATTTATTGCGAATATAAATGCTCCTTATTTATTCAATAATAAATAAATATTTTAGAATAATTTTCTTATTCAACAAGCAAGCATCCCCACTAAACCACCCTCAAACTCAGCACAAGTAACAGTTTAAAAACTTTCCTAGTCTTACATTAGTCTTTACCTCTCTCTGTGTTCTACAACTCCAGCTACCCTCAAAAATTAACATCGTATCCATCTTTTTCTCTTGTGTTTGTTTTGCTTCAACAACAACATCATCGTCACAAATCAAGAGAAAACGGGTCGAATCGATTCAAGATGAAGATCACTGTCATGACTGCTGATGAACAAATTCTCTCGTTAGACGTCGATCCCCATGAATCTGTAATTTATTAAAGATTTTTTTTTTTTAAAATTTTTCTTTTCTTATCACTGTTTTTTATTGATTCATTCCCCCTTTCCCCCTTTGTATGTTATAGGTGGAAAACGTCAAGGCATTGCTCGAGGTTGAGGTGAGTTTCCCATTACCCATCTCTTTTTTTCTTCTAAAAAAACAATTTTTGGATTAAAAGTTAATTCTTTTGTTAATTTTCTTCAAGGTTTAATGTTGCTGAGGATGTTTAGGAATCACTATTTTTCAGCAGTAATTCTAGGGCATACGATTATCATTATTTTAAAACCTAGAAATAAAACCGAATAAACCCTCAATTTAGTCCCTTAAGTATCACCCTCTATCTTCAATTTAGTCCCTAAACTATAAAAACCTATTAAATAGTCCCTGAGGTTTTTTTCAATTCACCTATTTAGTCCTAAGGGGAAAATTTTTGGGACTAAATTGGTGGTTGAATATAAACTTTAGGGACTATTTAATAGGTTTGTGTAGTTTAGGGACTAAATTGGAGAGAGGGTGATAGTTTAGGGACTAATGTGAGGGTTTATTCAAATACAATCCCATGGGAGAGTTTTTTGTTATCACATTGGTAGTCCATTCATGTGAAATTTGCATGTGATGTTGGATCTTATATGATTTTAGTTTGTCCTTTTGACCTTTTTATAGAGTGTGTTGTTTCTGTGATCGGGTTTCTTACTTTGTTTGTTTGATGCTAAACTTGTGCTTATGAAAAGACAAGTATGCCTCTTCAGCAACAGCAAATTCTGTTTAATGGGAAGGAGGTGAGAAATTCTGAAAAGTTGAGTGCTCTTGGTGTTAAGGATGATGATTTGCTAATGATGACAGTCTCTGGTGCTGGTGCTGCAATTAGGTATACCTTTTCATTGATGTTACATTACATTGGACCGTTGCAAGTCAATGCATTGTTTACCTGCCAATTTCCCCCTTCCTGTTTATGCTTACCTTCAAAAAATCGTAGGAATGCTTGCCTTCAAAAAATCGTAGGAATGCTTACCTTCAAAAAATCATAGGACTGCTTGCAAGTTATCTGGTTGTTCATACTTAATACTTCATAGACATTAGTTTGAACCGAGAGCGGGATAGACACTATTGCAAAGACTAGAAAACAGTGGATAACTAAACAAAAATACTAAAAAATAAGCATACTAAAAGACAATAGGCATACTTGACAGCTATAATTAACCACAGCTATAATTAACCTTTGTCAATTATCACTAACATTCAAAATCAAAACCTAATATAATTTAACTACTACTTCAACTTCTAAAAATATTCAAACTAAATTCAACTGATTCTTCATAATAGATTCACTATCATCTCCACTTCCAAAAATCAGCCCAATTTGATAAAAAAAGACAAGAGAGTCAATAGAAAAGTTTGTAAACAGTAAACTCATATAAAAGAGTGAAAAGGGACATTTCAAGACCAATTGCCTATAGTGGCCGCTAAAGGCTATTTCAACTGCTACTCTGCTGCTATTTGCTACCGCTAAATCCGCTACAGTGAAATGCTCCACTATAGCATTTATCACAGTGGCATACCCCTAATCCGCTCCGCTTTCTGCTATCACTCTTTATAGCGGCGAAGTTAAAGAGTATTGAGATTATCTGTGACTTGGTTGTGATCCTATGCTTAAGGAAGTGTAGGGAAACTGTAAAGAGTATGCATGAATAAGAAAATCAAGTGACACTTTTCCAATTAAGGAAGTTGAAGTCTAGAAAATGTTTAGTTGGTACCACTTGAAAATAAGCTTACCATTTTTCAGATCAGAAACTATTTCTATATTTTGTTCCGTTTCTCTCTTTTGCTCATTATCCATGTAATTTTAATAAATGTGAAAATAATAAAAGGATTAAGAGAGAAGCCAATCCATTGCATGCTATTGGATTGGTGGGTTATTGGCATATTGTATATCTTTTAGATAAGTTCATGTTCATTGAAATGGAAATTATAAAAAACTCTATCATTTTTGTGATGAATTTAAACTATTTCAGTGGGAGTGGATCTACCAATGATTTGAGCTTCAATACTGATGGCTCTGCTGTAAACCCCGGTGCTTTTCAGCAGCACTTCAGACGTGATTCAAATTTGATGGGTCAACTCTTTCAGGTAATTGATGTTTCTCTTATTACACAGTTTAGTCACCTTTATCAAAATTTTAAGTACGCAAGTGATTCGTATACTGAATAAAATTATTGAAAAGTATTCCTTCTTGATTGATCAGTTGTTTATACGTAAATGTAATTCAATTACAAATCATTTTATGTAATTTGGACAGTTTTAATCACTTTCTATGCTTCCTTGTTCTTTGGTTCTTTCTTTCGTATTTGGATATGTTTTCATCATATTTATAATGGAACATACAGAATGACCCAGAGTTGGCACAAGCTATTCTGGGGAATGATCTTAATAGAATCCAGGAAATGTTACGCTTGCGTCATCGCCAAAGAGCTGAATTACGGCGTCAGAAAGATGAAGAGATGGTAAGTTGACTGTATGGTAACTAATGTTTCTATTCATTTGTTGAGAGTTTCAATTGTATATATCATTACAAGCTGCTTCATTTTTATTCCTTGTGTTTTGTCATTATTCACATTTATTTACGTTCTCTTTTCTAGGCTCTTCTTTTTGCCGATCCTTTTGATGTTGAAGCACAAAAGAAGATTGAAGCTGCCATCCGCCAGGTCATTTCTTTTCCAATTTTGTTATAGATACAAACAATTTATAAACCTTGCATAACTTAAGCTTAAGTAGTTGGCAGAGTTAACTTTTGGCATTATACAAGTCTCATGAGTAATTAGTCAATAATGATTGGATGTATTGGACCTTCAATTTTCTTAAAATTTTGTTAGACTTACAAACAATTTATAAGTTATGATTTAAAACTCTAAGATGTGTTTAATGAGGGGCTTGTACCCTTTGAAAGTTTTTGATAAATCTACTGATAAGCACATGTATTTCCATTTGTGTTTGAAATTAACAAGGTGTTGCCATGTATCTGTTAATTTGAAATCGTTATTCTTTAATTTAAATCATACATTTATCATGCTTGCCTTCTTGAGGTATGATTCTGTCCTAGATGATTATGTGTTTAACTGTTTATGTTATTGTTGAGTAACAAGCTGTCGTTCTAGTGAAAGCAGGAGCATATCAGTCACCTAATCATGTTTTCAACATAGTCAAACCAATTTTCGTTTAAATATTGATTTATCAGAAAAGTATTAAACTAAATTTTCTCTGTCGAATCAATGTTCAGTTAGCTAGGTCATAGTTTGGTTGTCATACTTGCCAAAACGCTTGCATAGCCTTATCAGAAAAATTTAAGAAAACTTTATAAATCCATGCTTTCTGGTGGACAATGCAGAATACACACATTTAATCGTTCTCAGTTTCTAATAGCATACTATGTTACATGCATCCTATTACCTATTGCTTGTTTTAATACACCCCTTCTCGATTCACGATATTGTTTTGTTTTAACTAACGGACATTTCAACTTATTTTACAGAAAGGGATTGATGAAAATTGGGAAGCTGCACTTGAACATAATCCTGAAGCTTTTGCTAGAGTGGTATATATTCTTCTTTTAACTGTTGTATTTGATGCTAATAGTTTTTGTTTTTTTATAATAAAATCCAAGCTGTAATATTTCAGGTCATGTTGTATGTTGACATGGAGGTTAATGGTGTACCACTGAAGGTAAGTGGCTTGTCACAAGAGCGTTCTTCTTCAAGTTCAGGGTTGAATAACTAGACGGATTAAAGATATTATTTCTTTTAGTTCCCCTGCTTTCATTTATTACTTTATGTAAAATCGTGCATGACTAGATTGCTCGTCTCTCTCATGCTGTGAGGGACAACTAGTCCATTGATTTCGTAATCCATGCTACCTACTGCAGTTTTTCCGGCTCTCTTTCAAATGTCAGGGGATGTGAAATGGAACATGTATTGATTGGATTTTCACTTTGTTTCATTTCAGGCATTTGTTGATAGTGGAGCCCAGTCTACCATTATATCAAAAGACTGTGCTGAGCGTTTAGGGTATGTACTTTTATCTGAGTGCAATTTACTTGCAAAGACATCAGCATTCTGTGTTACTAGGATATAATTAAGCTTATTAGGTAGCATATTTGCATGTTCATAGCTAGATCGATGCGAAATCGAGGCAGTAAAAATGTAAAACTCACCGTAAATGCTCGCGTATTATACTCTTTTTGTAAATTAAACATAAAACGGGTAGTTCGAGGACTAAAGAAAGCAAAAAAGAAATTGCTGGCATGCCAGGAATATAATATGCGTCCCTCTAATATGGATTTTTAAAAGTGGTTAAATTGTGGACCCTTTAAATTTACTGGCTATAACTGTTTATCCCCAAATTTCAAAAAACATCAACTTTGCTTTATACTCTCAAGTAGCTGTATTATGTGTCAAAAAAACGAGTTGACAGTCGTTATGAACCAAACCACGACAACACCATTATCATAAAAAAAGTAATCACTAACAAAGCCTTTTATGAAAGCAATGAATAGAAATGGGCTCTGTTCTTGGAGGGGGAAACTGGGGAATTTGTAAGGTGTCTGCGGGTGTGCAACATGATTTGAGGACATATGATTCATGGCATAAAACAAATTCTTATATGTATCAAGTGCAGTTGATCCATGGTCTGCTGACCATGCTACAATGGAGTCTCAAGTGCAGTTTCAAGGCAACAAAAAAAAAGCTAACATGTTTTTTTTGTTCTTTTAAAATAAATTGCATGTTTTATGAAGTTTCATTTCCAAACGTTGTTAGTTTTTGCACGCCTAATGGGTCTCTCTCAGGTTAACTGGTTCTTGATAATAATGTTCTGTGAGTTGCCAGATTTCAAAATATGGGAATTCTTTTGATGGTTATGTTATCTTGCAGATTGCTGAGACTTCTAGATCAGCGTTACAAAGGAATTGCTCATGGGGTTGGCCAATCCGAAATATTGGGTAGAATACATGTAGCTCCAATCAAGGTAATGCTTTAACACGTCTTGTCCAGAGATATTTCTGTTACTGGAATTGCGTGCCTTACTGATTGCTTAAGTTATTGTCGATTTTATATTTTTATCCAACTTTTGTTTTGTGTATGTATTCCTTTTTCCTGTAGATTGGGAGTATATTTTACCCTTGCTCATTCTTAGTGTTGGATTCTCCCAATATGGAGTTCCTCTTTGGTCTGGATATGCTCCGAAAGCATCAGGTACCGTCCTAAGTTGCAAACTCGAATATCCTCGATTTTGGTAATTACACGAAGCTGCTATTCTTATAGATGTGGCTCATGTCTGCAGTGTATAATTGATTTAAAAGAGAATGTTTTGCGAGTTGGTGGAGGAGAAGTTTCTGTGCCATTTCTGCAAGGTTGGTTTTCCTCTCCTTAGTAGTTAGCATAGCTCTCTTTTCAAGACTACTCTACGTTGTCGATTTTATATATGCTTAACCTTCTTGTCTATTATGTTTGTTCAGAGAAAGACATACCAGCTCAGTTTTTCGATGAGGAAAAGCTTTCTAAGGAAGCGTCCAGCTCAGGAGGCCCAGTAAGTATGCTTTTAATATTTTACTGTTTCCATTATCTCTCTCTACTCTTTCTCTAATTATGTTGTGGCATACTTTCAGGTTGCATCAGGGAGCAATCCATCACAAGGAGGTGCGTCTTCTGGTTAGTACTAGAAATTGTTTAAACTTGTACTGTGGGTTAAATCATTTTTATTTATTTTGTGTTTGAAGTATGCGGAATAATTTATTTTGTATTTGTCCTATTTGGGGTTCTCTTAGCTGGATTTCCGTCAAAATTTTACCCTAAACAATTTTTTAAGCTTTAAGTTTTAATTCATCTTAATAATAATAATAATAATAATAATTACCCTTTCTACGGTATTGCTGGTTAGGCTTATTATATGAGGTAATTATTTATTTTATAGGGGCCATATAATTATTTTTTTACGTCAAATTTCACATTTGCTGAACTGGTGATCAATAGGAGCTAATGTTAATAACATATTTATTTTGTTTTTCAGGAGGAGCCTCTGGTGACAAGTCCAAGGTATGCTGTTAAAGTTAAACAACTTTTAGCATAAGCGCTTATCATATAAGAGCTTATGCCTAAGCCGTTTCTATAATAAAAGATAAAAAAGTGTTAAATTATTTTTCTATAAGCTATAAACTATTTTCATAAGCTCTCCCAAACATTCTCACAAGTACTATGCCCTTAGATATGCTTAGATAAGCTGATCCAAGCAGAGGACTTAATTGATTTGATGGCATATGTAAAATGTTGTTTTATTGAAATGATGTGTGTCATACTCATATGACTACACAAGGTGTGTATTTACAATCCAAAAGAATATATCTCCTAATAATTATGTTACTTTGCAGGACTCTGCTTTTGAAGCCAAAGTTTCGAAGCTTGTTGAATTGGGATTTGGAAGAGAGGCAGTTGTACAAGCTCTTCAATTATTCAATGGCAATGAGGAACAGGCAGCTGGGTTTCTTTTTGGAGGATGAAAAGACCACTTTTCTTGTTTCAATGGATTAATTTATTACTTGACATGATTTTCATTTTTAGCCACTTTCATTACAAATTTTAAGATTCAAAATATAGACGGAGAGCTTTTATAGCGAATGAATTGTTCCTACTATAAGAAATGTTTTTGTTTAATGAGATTCAATTCGAAAATTGTGGAACCTATAAGAAATGATTTTGTTTAATGAATTTCAATCAATAATAAAGTATTAATGAGACTATTAATAGCACTCCTCATTAATTTAATGTTTTTCAAAGTTGATCAAGTTTATCATATTCAATTAAGACCCTGACGGAAAACGTTTTTATATTTTTTTAAGGTTAAATCACACCTTTAATCATTTATGTTTATTTTAAGTTTTACTACCTCTATGTAGTTTAAGGTTTTTGCACACCGTGTAACCTTTTATTTATCTACATAGATAAATGGGTATCATTTATTAAATGTAAAAAATTGTCATGATTAAGAAGAGCATTAGTGGAAAAAATACTTAATGTTCCTTGAAAATATAAAACAATTAATTCGGGACGAATTGATTTTCCTAAAATAACTTATAAAAAGGATTGAGGTAGTAGTTTGGTCTTTTATTACTTGTTCCGAGTCGGTCTCTTATATTACAAACATCATATTAACATGGTTTAATGTTGTAAAAGTTTGCTTATGTAGCAGTTAAGCGATGATCACGTAGCTAATTGACATGTAGGGATCAAATAGAAATAGATATCAAAATATATGCCAAAAAACTAAATTGTCAAAATAGTGTTTTTCACTAGTTAGAGCCTGCCTGCAAAACTTTGCTACAATAAGTAAGCAAAAAATGCAAACAGAACCAAAAGGAGGAGGACTGCTGGACTGGTTCGTGACTCCCACCTCCTTCAGTCTGAATGCAGCGAGTGACGGTCTTCGGCCCACCTCTTTCCCCACCAATCTCCCCCTTTTCCCTTCTCTGTTGCAACTTTCCTTTCCCATGTAAACACCACCATGTCGCTCACGGTCCATCACCACAACCATGAGGGCACGGGCGCCTCCCCCAAATGATCTCTTCGCCCCCGTTGTAATTGAATTCCCCATCCTCTTGTTCCCTTATTCTCTCTTGATCCTCCTCTACCGCCTTTCGTCATTCTGTGTTTTTATCTTTGGTTCAAAAGAAAGTCCCCCAATCCCCCATTTGTTGTATCGAGTGTGTTTGGTGGCTAGGAGTGTACACAATGAGTGGTAACGAGGTATTTAGTGTTTTTGTTGTGTAGTATTTCATCTAGGCTTCTTCAAGATTTATTGAATACTGGTATGATCATGGAAAAAATATTGAAACTTCTACATTCGCCAAAAAACTAAGTACCTGAAATCTTCATGCTAGTTCAACTGCCACTGCCAGATCATTACATAACAAGCACATAAGCACTATTCACTGTATTGGTTTTTTATATATACATAAACCACAAAATGACATTATTATTCAAGTCACCTATCACCCAAATATAGTGTTGAGAAGAGGTTGCTGAACAACTTTTAGTCCGGAATACACATGTTTATAAATAACTAATTTATATAAATGTATTAATTGATGTTCACAGGCAAAACTTCACGACAGTACTGTTACAGTCATAATAACTTTGATTTTAACTAGAAAAATAGCTAAAGCTGAATTGAAAGAAATAAAATACAATCCTCGCAATAATACATCCTCATCATGCTTAACATCACAGAGAAATTTGCAGAAACATAAGAGAGTCTCCAAAATGGTATGATTGATTAAGAGAGGATTAAAACCTTTCTGCCAATCTAGCAGTAACAGCTCTCAGTTTGGAATATACTTTCGCAGCCGGTGAACCTAAAATTAGGTTACAAAGGGAATCTCTGGCAATCTTAATGTTTGCAAAAGATCCCAATATGTGGATTTTGGAGTCAGCAATCACGATTCTTGTCTTGGACGCATTCTCAATTGCAAACTTAGTTTTACCACCTTTACCAGATAATCTTCCAATAGCACGAGACAAGTGATCACCTCGAAGTGTTTTAACATCCTTAATCTCAAAGGACTCAACATAGAGCTCATCCAAACGCAAAAGAGCAACAGCATCTATGACATCAAAACCAAGCATGAAAGCATGAACAAAATCAGCACATTTTTGCAGGTTACTGATATCAGGTGTATCAGTCCTTGTCTTTAACTCAACTTTCCGAGCCTTCAAATTCATACGGATGTCAATTTTCATTTGTTCAAATATGGGAGTATAGATATCCATCCAAGCTTTCTTCAGAGGAGTATAGCGATGTGGGGGAACCGATACCTTACGAAACTGAACCTGACCACTAGACATCTCATGAGGTTTCAAAGCCTCAAACTTTGGCTTAGGTGGCAAAACTTTTGGTTCAGATGGAACAACTTCCACTTCCATTGAAGAAGATGCCTCGTTTGACTGCATTCTGCAACTGTTCCAAGAGCATACAAAAAAGTAGGCTTAAAATCTATAGATATAAAGAAAAACTAAAAGTTCATAAACAAAATCAAGTACAGGGCATAATAAACAAACACCTACAAGCATATTGGTCCTCTCAGAAAACAAATCTGGATCAACACTACTTAACACATTGCAAATGATTTAAATCTTACATTAATAATTAATAATATATCAACAAGTAATATATTTCACCTTATTCATAATTTTCAAAACAGTTGCATTTTAGTAGTATTCAGTATTGAACCAGATTCTATGACTAGAATATTAAGGTTCTGTTTGGGAGTGTTTGAGAATTTAAGAGGGGAGGGCTTTGAGAAAAGCAAAAAGGAAAAGGGATGGGAGGATAATCTCACACCTTACATAAAACATGGGAACTCAAAAACATGTAATGGGAAGATTCTCTGAAAAATTCTCCAAATTCTTTCAATCTCATTCTAATACTCTAAAAAATTAAAAAGATATTATTCATAAGTATTTCCCTCAAAACACCCTCTCAATCTCAATAAAGAAGAGGGACTTTTCTTTCTTTCTCTCTCATCCCCTCCTCTTCCCAAAAACCCTTCCTTTCTCTTCCCTCCTAATTCCCAAAAAAAAAAAAAAAAGCCTTTAGGATCTAAAAACAACTCAGTAACATGCAAATAAATAAAAACAATCACTATCTAACATCTATTCACAAATTCATAGAGGAAAATAAGATGAACAGATTTGTAAATTCAAGCAACTCACTTGATAAAGTTTGCAGCTTCTCCGGCGATTGATTGATTGATTTCTCTACTCCGTTAACGAATTTGGGCAAGCTTCTATGTTTTTCGTTCTGTTCAGAGTGCTTGCCGCGACTTCAGAGCCTCAGTTGTTCAGCTCCGTTAGTAAGAAGAGGGGTTTTAGGGTTCTTTTTTATTTTTAGGCAAAATATCATCCGGGGGTTCCTTAACTTATTTTCAGTTTTCGATTAGGTCCCTTATGTTTTCATTATAACGAATAGGTCCCTTAACTTTTAAAAACACTGCACTGTTACCTTTTTTTGTAATTTCCATTAGACTCCGTTACAAAAATGTACATGTGGCTGTTAAGTGGCTACATGTCAATTATTTACGCTTACGTGGCAATTGATTCAATATTTTTTAAATTATTTTTAATTAAAAATAAAACAAAAGCCTTCCTCCGGTTCATCTTCTTCAAAGGCTTCCTCCGGTTCATCTTTTTCAAAGACTTCCCAACTACAAACCCAGGACTTAAATCAAAAACCCAGATTTTCAAGAACAAAACGAAATGAAACAAACCCAGTTCGAAATGATTTTATTTCAATTTCATATCTACGATTTTCGTTTTCGTTTTAGATCTACGATTTTCCTTTCTACTTCAGTTCAATTTCATTTTTGCAATGTTTCTGACTTTTTGGGTATCAGTTCGAATTTCGTTTCTGTTATAGGTATCAGTTTGATTTTCGCTTCTGTTCCTGAGTATCATTTCTGCGTATGTTAATTGCCAATCCCCAATCTGATAGTATATGCTACTATTGATGATGACTTTGTTATCTAGATGGACTTTTTGTGGGGTCGTTCTGTGTGTAATGTTTAATAGACTATAGATTCAAATTTATGAAGATGGACTTTTTTGTTTGCTAGGAAAATAAATCAGATTTGTGTTGATACCACCATCAGTCGCTGTTTGTGCATATTGATATGATTCAAGAAGACTGTGAATTGGGGACTTCTCAGTTCTGAGTTCTGAATTGGGGCGTTCAAGAAGATGGTGATTCGGGGATAATGGAAGAAAATAGGTAAAAAAATAATTATTAAATATAATCCAAGCTGTAATTGTCCGTTAGCCACATAAGCATTTTTGTAACGGAGTCTAATGGAAATTACAAAAAAGGGTAATGGTGCAATGTTTTTAAAATTTAAGGGACCTATTTGTTACAACGAAAACATAAGGGACCTAATTGAAAACTGAAAATAAGTTAAGGGACCCATATGGTATTTTGTCTTTTTTATTAAATTCAAATAAATAAATGAGGTGCTTTCTGGCTTCGTTGTACAACCCCTTGTTTGTTTCCTTTGGGCCTTGTTTTTAAACACCCCCAACCACTTGCCACACACCCCAAAATTTTAAAAATTCCAAAAATACCCTCAAATGGAACAGACATGGAAATCCCCCATGCTACATTTTAGAAGGGTACGATACCTTAGTACCGGTGTATTGGTACGGTACTTTGGAACCAAGTATAGAAAAAATGGGGTACGGTAACAAAGCAATCTTCGTTGCAATTATTGTAATTCAAGCTATCAATAGTCAATATGCTGACACAAAAGAGCGACATGGATTATGATGTGGACGTGTAGCATGGAATTTTTATTTAATATCATCTTAACATGCCTAATTTCAATTAGTCTTCCTTACACCATAGTCAGATCAAACTATAATAGAATTAGAATATAGTAAATACCAAAATCTTTATTTCTGCAGAAAAAATTCTATGTAAAGAATTAAAAAACAAAAAACTCCTACAAAAACCGAATAACACTTAATGACGTGACACTCATACGCATTGTGCTGATGAAACCTTTTGGGTGGTAATCTTTTAATGAGTGAATTCACAACAATGGAAAAGACAGTTCACTCTAAACTCCTTCTTTTACAACATGGAACTTGATGTCAATGTGCTTCAACTTCGTCAAGCTCTTGTGTTATTGGAAAGTATAGCTATTGATTTATTTTCGCAAATTAATCTTAGTTGTCTTTCAATAGCATCTATTATGCCCAGCCCCATGACAAAATTTTGGCCACTGAGTCGCCGTTTAAGGTGCAGCTAGAGCAGCCGCAATCACATGCTACATGGCCACATAAAGGAGAACCGAAAAAAATGAAACCTGATTACTCTGACAATTTCTCCGCTCCCGTTAACGTATTTCAACAAGCTTCTATGTTTTTCGTTCTGCTTAGAGTCCTTGCCACGACTTCAACGTTAGTTGATTAGCCGTGCTAGCCAACAAGAGGTGTTTTACGATTTCTTTTTTATCCAGCCTAACAATTTCGGTATTTGTCAATTGAGTTAGGCCTAATGAATCATCTTTTTACTTTTATTTTTGTCTTTAGTGAGACTTAGCCTTTTTGCCTTTGATTTTTTTTTTGAGTTTGCTATTCAAACAAAAAAAAGTTCATATTTACACAATAAAATATAAAAATATCTAATAATAACTAGATTATATTTTCAAACAAGAAAACTAGAATACAAAAAATAAATATATATATTTTAGTAAAAAAATAAATATAATCCTTTATTCCCCTATTATACACATACAACCTACTTTAAAGGAAAATTTTGGCACATGTCAAACAATAAAACACTCAGAAAAACAACACTTATTAAACTAATATTTTTGTAGCTACTTAGGCCATTACAAAGCAAACTACCATTCTACAGAATACAATATTCTGAAAAAAATTATAAGGCAACTCAAAGGAAAAAAGGAGGGAAAATTTTGAATGATGAAAAGATTTTATTTTAAGAAAAATAAACTATACAAGTATTTTGAATGCTGCTAAAGGATGAGAGCTTCAGCAAAAATTTGAAGTGATTAGCCCCTGTTAAGCAATTATTTGGCTGACAAATAGCCTTTTTTTGTGCAAAAGACAAACTGCTTTGCCTGCAAAATGCAACCCGTGCAAAAGAGAAGGCAAGGCAAACAGCTTTGAAGCAATGTCTATCATCTTTCTACCTACTTTGATTGGGGTGTTTTTGCTTCCTTTTGTTGGATTTCACTATATTAGTCAATAGTAGACCGTTTGAAACAATATTTAAAACAAAATAATTTGAATAAATTTTATTGTCAATTTCACACTCTAGGAGGCAACCTTTGGAATGTACTCGTGAATATGATTAAGAATAAAAAAGTTCAATTAATCTCAAGGATTTATGTTAGTGATGATTGTGTGGCACTCACCTATTAGCTCATCATCCTAGTCAGCATCACACGTGGCAAGAAATTTGTAGAAAAGCCAAGTTTGTTGCAAGTGGTTTCAAAAGTTAGTTATGATTAGTTAGTTGGCGCCTAAAACTAATTGTAGCTATATATAGCTTGATTCACATTGTAACTAGGAACAGAACAGATTTGGGTGTGTGATGAGTGGATTGGGATTACTGGGAATAGGGTTGTGAGGGGGAAACACAATTTGGGAATTCATTCAAGTTGTATGCTCTTAATCCAATATTCAATGCAAATGGACCAAGCAATTTGCTCAGTCCCCCAGATGTAAGCATCTAATTGATGCTGAACTGGGTAATCAACTCTCTGTGTCTGTAATTTCATGTTCAATTTCGGTTAATTGTGGTTCAATTGCGCAATCAAGTTTTTAGGGTTCATACGGTAAACTTTGGGGCAAATTGAGCAGCAATTCAACAATTCAGTTTAAATTGAGCCTCGATTCTTAGTCTAATATCATATTCGGTCATTACTGAATCGTTCTTGATAGCTAAAACGTTTCTGTAATCGAATCTATTTCGCATAGGTGATTCTGCTATTTTTCTATCAGTTTGCGAGTATCTGGTTTTTTTTTTCTGCTGCATATTTCTCAACAGTTAGGGACCAAGAGAATGAGTTCTTATTGCAATTACAGACATCAATTAATCTCTATTTATGCTTCACTATAAGAGGACTCATAACTTTGTGCTTGCCATCAGACCACCACAAGTGACCAAACACATAATCTGATGCATGTTTATTTACATTTAATCCCTCCAAAACAACCTTGAATGTCTTCTTTTCACCAACTTCATTAAATGTCAAGGATCTTGGCTCAACCAAAACTGAAACCCCATTAGGTGCCTTGACATGCACCTCATATGTACCTGGTGATCCCACATTTGTAACTGTGCGAGTAACTTTTACAGAGTGTTTTCTAAGATTAGGCACTATGATTGAAGGATAGTTAAAATCTAGCATGTTGTAAAACTTTGGACAAATGTGGGGATTTTTAGAAAACACTTTCATTTGTGTTTGGTTGTACCCATGAGCACATAGGAAGTTCAAATAATCAGCAATGTTTAGGTCATATACAAGACCAGGGTCCATTGCATGTTCTGGTTGTATGTGTCCTGCACCATAATCAAATGGAGTTGCTTCTTCCTTAGGTTGATCCATAATTGGTCTGTTATTGTCATCTAGTATCTTTGCTGAAAGTGCATAAATTTGGTAAGTTAGAAAAGCGAAACTCGAAAAGGTTTCCTAAACACCTAAGATTCCGTATCTTCCATATCCTATATCTCTAATGCATTTTTTTTAATGACGATGTTTTAAAATGACAAGGTTTTAAAAAAATGGCTGTGATCGTGATCTGGACCATGATATCAAGGTTTTTAATGTCTTTGCGGCCGCAATACAATCTCAATTGAGGCTACATCAGTCGCATTTGACCGTGATTCTCCATAATATCATGGACAGTGATGCGACTGTGGCCTTTATAATAAGTGTAGACGATTTATGTTCCGCATATTTACCTGTAGTCATGATTGCGGATTTTAAGGCTGCAGGACTCCAACTGGGATAGAGTGTTTTGAGAAGACCAACAATGCCAGAAACATGTGGGCATGATGCAGAAGTTCCAGATCCTATATTATATGGAATCCGACGATAATCTGAAGCAAGACCGGTTGGACTTACGGCTCCTATGTAAGTATAAAGAATGTCCACACCTGGTTCAGTGATGTCAGGCTGAAAATGAAAACAAATATGTTGAAGATCACATTAAAGATTGTTTGAATGTACTAATGACAAAGTTGGAGAAACAAAGAGTGAACCTTGAGAATTATTGGTTGGATAGGGTTAGGTCCCCTAGATGAGAATGAAGCTATTACTGGTGCTGGTTTTACTCCCAACTGAGTTTTTGCCCTAGTCATGTAAACCATGGGGGTCCTGCAATATATGCATAAATATAGATTTGATTAAATTTTTGTCAAACATAGAAGCAATATTTTGAGTTTCTTATTGGTTTAAAAGAGAGATAAATTACTTGGTGTCTTTGATGTAGGAATAAACAAGTTCACCATCTGTGTAATTGATGTGTGAAGTAGGCAACAAATGAGCATATGCCATAATGTCATTACCACGTTGCTTATCATTTCTCAAAATTAGTCCTACTGCACCTGCAGAAAGAGCTTGCTCCTCTGAGTAACTTAATCCATTTATCTCCCTTAGGAGACAAACTAGGATTTTGCCCTTTACCTTGTTAGGATAAAGAGTTCCAACTTTACAGATTTGACTGCCAAAAATCACAGACAAAGTAACATACTGAGAAATAGTAATTATACAAACTAAAAAATACTGAAATGACTATAGTATATTCTAACATTTGAATAACTTACGAATCTTCAATTGTTGCATTAGCAACTTTAGCATCTTCTGAACTGACCAAGGAATAGAACTTCTCAGATGGCAAGCCAGTAGAAAGACTAGCTCCCTAGCAGAAAATAATAAGACCATTATTTTGTTTGAGCAAAAATATACGTATCTTAAAGAAAGATTGTGAGACTCGAGAGTCTAGGTAAACTTATGGAGCATATGTAGACTCGACTCGTAAATTCGTAAGTGTCTACCTACTACAAAAGAAAACTATAAATGACATATATATATATATATATATATACATGATATAATATAGGTCAACACAACAATTATTAAACATTTCAACTTCACAATAAAGCAAAGTAGCAAACGACTTAAAGTGTGTTAATACATTATTACTAGATAAGATGATACTAAATTAGTGACAAAATCATACATAACTTCAAAATACAAGAGCTAGTTTGACCTAACGTTCATAAATAGGTAATTCAACCTATGTCGCTAACAACATTGACTAGTAACTTACATTTTAAAGTCGAATCAAATGTAAAATTGTAGACTCGTGTAAATCACAGTAAAATCGAGATTTTACCAAATTTATAGGTTTACTTGAACTCGTTTGAGTTTACGAAAAATAAAGTTGACCTGCTAGATGATTCGTTTATGTGATCTAATAAAATCGTAAACTCGTAGGAGTTTAGAGTTAACTCGAGAGTTTAACAATCATGACTTGAAGCACACTCCAAATTGTTACACATAAATAATGAACCTAGGCTAAACTGGAAGGACAAGAAGAAAAAAGAAATATACCATTATGTGCTTCTTGTTGCCAAGTGCTAGGTAATTATCAAAGTTTCTGTCAATTGTACTAGCACCAACACTGAACAACCATGGTGCCAAATTAGTTACAGTACCAGGTTTTGGTCCAGAATTGCCACCAGCAGCAACTACTATTATACCATTGGAAATTGCATGGAATGCTCCTATGGAAAGTGCATCTTCAAAAAATTCTTTAGGAGTAGGGTGACCAAGAGAACATGAAATGACATCAACTCCATCACTTATAGCAGTTTCAAAAGCTTTCATGATATCTGCATCAGTGCATTCAACTTGAGTGGTTCCAAGCCAACATACTTTGTAGGCTGCAACATGGGCTCTAGGGGAACCACCTTTGGCAGTGCCATTTCCAAAGCCAAAAACATTTGCTCCTGAAACAAAATTACCTCCTGCTATTGATAAAGTTGGGCTGCCATGGCCTAATACGTCTCGCGCTGTATAAAGTGATTGATTTAGCTTGCCGAATTTTGATTCATAACCTTTACTGAAGAATCTTGCTCCTATCAATTTCCTGTGCGATTTTTTCACAGCATAAATAGAAATCCAGAAAAGTAACACATTTTCTTTTGATAGTCATGATCAAGGAACAAACTTGAATTTCCTAAGCAAGTTATGCAGTAATTGATTTTTTTCATGAGGAAATCCAAGACAAACCTATTGCAGCGAAAATTGTCAAGTTGGCAGATTCCACGCCACCTTGATGGTACAGGACTCATTCCATGATCACTAAAACTTTCAGATTCAGGCCAAACACCTATTTAAAGTATTTAAGAACAAAAGTAAAACAATATCCAACATAAACTAACAATTTTAAATAATTTAGAAGAAACAAGACAAACATAACACAAATCTTCCAACACAATCTGCACTTTTAGAACTTATCTGCATTGTTTATTCCAAATATCTTTTCAATACTTTTTTTTACTATAGGTTATTGGTGCGCAGTATAGTAATCTGCTTCGGTTTTTAGATTTACAAAAAATATGTACTAGCAAAGAGTGTATTGACTTTGAAAAACATGATTTTCTTATTTTAACCTTTTAAAATGAGTGGTGTAAAAATAAATTAAGAAAAATGGTGTATGAATATCATTATTTATTTCATGAATGCTAGGGAAAATAAATTCTTAGGGGAAAAAACAAGAAGCAGCCGCCTCTTTTGAAAATCTAGTGGAAAATTGACTTTAATGAGGATATGAAACTGACCTGTATCAAAGTTAGCAATGATTGTACCTTCACCATATCTTGCCTTCTCCCATATGGAACCTTTAGGAACCACTCCATTATTATTCTCTAGCCCTAAAAATTCCCATGATCTGGTGGTTTGCAATTCAAGCCCTTTGTTCAGAAACACTGATATTACATTTGGATGTTCTGCACCCATCAAAATAATAACATTTCTTATGCATATATAAGAACTATTGCAATTGGTGCTTATAAATAGAAACAATTAAAAACTCAAACTATATCAAAATAATAATAATAATAATAATAATAATAATAATAAATGTAAAACTTGTTATTATAAAAAGGACACAATAAGTTTTTGATTCAAAGTGACTTGTTTTTAGTTTTCCAATATTCAAAGATGTAAAAAACAGAGCCAAAACCATTTTATGCATTCACAAGGAAAGTAAAAAAAATGACATATGTGATTCACTTACTTGCTATTTTTGCTGCTTCTTCCTCTTCAAGTACAGCAGCAAAACCATTGATGTGTTTATTATATGAGTAAAATATTGCTTCTTTGGCCTTCTCATGGCTGTGAAGGTTAGGTGATATATATATATATATATATATATATATATATATATATATATATATAAAGAGAGAAAGAGAGTCAGTTTCATCTATCCCTTGCAAACAATCAACAAGAGTTTATTGGATTCTATTCTATACCTTCCCAAGTGTGAGCCAAGTAAATTGTAATGAGAATTTGTTGCAGACTCAATACCACTTGCTGAAGGGTTTGGCCCATGAGAATGTGATCCTAAGTACACTATGTAAGACTGCAACAAAGAAAAGGCACACTTATATATATATATATATATATATATATATATATATATTGCAATTGAAACTAAAATTACAATATGATCAGCTAGTTAATTAAAGGACATACTCTTTCATGGGATTGAAATTGGATATTCAACAATAGAAAAGCCAAAGTAGAAACTAAAGGTAAAAGATGAACTTGCCTTTTTAATGGCATGAGAAGATTGATGCAAGAAAGACCAAAGAAGTAACAAAGAGATGAGATGGATAATAGAGAAACCCATTATTGTGTGGAAACTAAACCATCACGCTTCACTTGCAGTTGAAGTGATAAGTTCAAGGACTTTGAATTTTCATAGTGTCATTCATAGGATCGTTTTCATTCTGAAAGCAGCCTAGGCATCATGACACACTCAATCAAGTATCAACTATGCATGAGGGATGACTTCAAACCCATTTAGTACTCGAGAATAATTAATATCAAAATAAGTCCCTCACATTTATAAACAAGGGGGCACGTTAGTTTCTCTGTTAGTCCTTTGTTAGTGAACTTTGTTTTCTTGCTGATGTGGTTCGTATATATGACCTACGTGTCCCGTTATTTTTATTTCTCTCATTTTAAGAATCTGCATACAATTTTGAAATTAGACCAATTTAGTCTCTCACATCTATCATTTGCAACATTAACCTTTCAAAAAAAAGGGTAACCTCTAGGTTACCTCTTCTTCATCCTTACGTTTACTGAAACCCAAAGGAATGTCGTAAGCTACTTCTACACCACGATGGCATGAAGAGGGTTCTTCTTCCTTATGTAAGCTTCATTGATGGGTCTATCATCTTGCTTCTTCGTTTGTTTTGTTGTTTCCTTCGTAACTGGTTAGGGTATCAAGAAGTCGCAAAAATGGAACCCTCATAGCTGGATGAAGAAGACACAATGTGGCTTATAATGAAATTTGCACAAAATCCACAAAATTGAAGCTGGTGGTGCTAAATTGCTCTGGTAGAATTGGATTGGAGGTTCAAAAGTGAGGGTTAAGGTTCAAATGGGGACGAAGATGAGATCAATTTAAGTCATGCACGAGGGACCAAATTGGCCCAAAATTATGAAAGTAAGGGACTTAAATGAGTTCTTTAAATGACATGTCAGCACTCAAACGACTTAATTTCAACGGAAACTAACAAAAGGACAAACGTGTCCCTATTTATAAATGTCAAGAACTTATTTTGATATTAACTATTCTCAGGAATCAAACTAGGCAATAAAATTTTTCTCAGGAACGAAATTAGGTATTCACTCTAACTGCATTCTAAAAGTTAAATTTTCACATATTTAAATAGTATTGTCATATGTACACATTAGGGATTATGATAACTTTATGTTTTGATGGAAGGGTCTGGATCCTCACAAGTACTTCAAGTTATGAGAGAGGGAACAAACAAAAAGATAATGACATTTATTGCAAATATAAATGATATAGTACACAAGTAGGAAACAGAAGATCCTTGTAATATTCCATATTCTTCTTGTTGTACCATAAAGCATAATGCCCTTGCTCAAATTGATTCCTTTTGTTTTCTCTTCCATATTCTTGTTAACTACTTCTTCTGATGAAGACATGAGTTCATGACCCGTTCCAAGATTTGCTGTTGAAGGTGAGTTGTTCTTGAAAGATTCAAGCTAAACACCCTTTTGTCTTGTAACTCTTTTGTTTCCTGTGTAATGTCATGCTTGTTGATTTTGGTTTTTGATGCTAAACTTGTAATCTTTGTTTCCTTTTGTTACGTGTCATATGAGCAAAACTTTGTGGTACACGTTTGCAGTTACCATGTCAATTAGAAGGCAAAGAACTTTGTGGTATACTTCTTCAAAGCCATTATTATGTGTTTCTTACCTTTGATTTACCGAGACATCCTTCTTTTCTCGTGCAATATTACTCTGATAAACTAAAGGAACTCTTCTCATTATTCCTTTCAATTCAGTTTGTCATTCCAAACATACTATTGGACTCCAGTTCATAAGTTTATCTGCATTGAATTAATAGAATAATGCTAATAATTTGAATTTAATCATATAATGTACTATAATCTGCATTATATAACTTAAACTCTTCGTCTCACTTTTTTTTGTCGAGACCAGAGTATCCACCGCCGAACGTAGTGACTAATCCCTCGCTAGATTGAAGACACCTCGAAGGGTGAGACAGCTAGCCCAGGGATTTAAATGTGCTCCATACCTAAGGCGAGGATCAAACCCTCGACACTTGGTTAAGGGATGATGAGCCCCAACCGCTCGACCACACCCCCTGGGTTACTCTTCATCTCACCTTGTCTGAAGATTGTAACATAAATTGGTTTCCCTAAATCACAGGTTATAAACCTTTTGCATGGTTCTGTGTTTTTACTTAAAAAAAATCTAAAATGCAAGATTCTATCAGAATTCAGAACCATTTGGATTCACAAATATATGTTCTTTTTTCTTTTATGCAATGTACATTTTTTTTGTAAACACTAAACAATACTACTTTGTGGTTTTATATTAAAAAGCATAACATAGGTATGTACATGGAAATCAAGAAAAAATAATCCATTTGAGGAAAAGAATAGTGTTCATCAAATCAAAGCAAATTCTGCACAACAAACTCAAACAATCTATTTTCATGGACAAATTTAATAAGACCAAGCCTTCTCGTCCTTCTTTGAAGCGAAAAAGATCTTCAGAATCCTTCCCAGGCATCAAGAACTTCATGGAAGACATCAGCAATAAGATCCCTATCAGCATTTTGGATGAAGCTATTGAAATCATCCTTGATCTCATATATTTTACCGAATTCCACAAGATATCGGATACAGCTCGTTTTCAATTTCATCAACCGATATAGCGATGCATGTTGAAGCCTCTCAAGTACATTTTTTGTATCAATATCTTCTATAAGGCTTTCATGACAAGCTTCTCTTAAATCAGATATGTCATACTTATCAGCTGCATGTAAAAGGGATAGCCTATGCCTAAGAAATTCTTCATTTTTTAAGATCCCATAAAGATAATTGAGAAAAGCTCGACATGTTGCAATTGACATATCTGAGATGTTTATAGTTGAAAGTTCTTTCTCTTTAAGATTGTGTGAGAACATGCTGCGGAAGACAGGTGACCAGACAGAAAGAACAGCTCGATGAGCTGCTATACTTCCATCTGAAGCATTGATGATTATGTCTGTGTGAATGCCTTCTACTAGCATTTTACCAAGACACCCTAAAGCTTTTGCATTTGATTTGTTTTGAGTAAAACCTTCTGCCGAGATGGAGCAAGGTTCTCCACCCTATAATGAAAAATAACATTTCAAATAAGGTAAGAATCGTAAGATGTTATTCATTCTCAGAGTAATGCACCAATTCAATCAAGGTAAGATGTTTATTCATCATCATGATTGAACAAAGGGATTGATTAAGTGCTCATGATTATAAAAGTAAATTACAAAATCTAATTAGTACCATTAGTTGATTTTAGCAAAACTATCACATTCCAATTGATTCTGAATAATTATCATTTGCAATAAGTACTACAGAGAAAATCAATGATAAAAGATAAATATTAAGTACATACATCTGGAGATGCAGTCTTCAAATCAAAAAACTCAATCTCAATAATGAATTTCCCAGTCACTGGTAGCTCAACTGCCCAAACAAAATCCTCATTGGTCTTGATCTTGAAGTCTCTTATCACTGCATCATATCAATAAGAGAAATCAGCCAACACTAGAGAAATTTCACAGCAAAACACTTCTGAGAAATTGCAACCAATTTCGTATAAACCACAAAGACCGGAAAACTTGTTTTGTAAAACTATTTTACACCAAGCTGCTTCTTATTTTCTTCTTTATAAAACTAAAAAATCAATATACAACTACATGCCAGAATCAAGAATTGATTATTTTCTATCGACAGGAAAAATGAAAAAAAAAAAGAAGAAAAAAAACTCAGAAGTTTGATGACCTAGACGTGAAAGGACTTTGCGATCAGCAACAGAAGAACTAGAAGTAAGAGCTCTTGCAACAAAAGAAGCAATTGGAGGATTATCTCTTGTTTGATTGGATACTTCAGGAAACAATTTAACAAAAAATGCCCTGTGCAGCTTCTCCACTGACAAATACCTTCATTTCACACAAAACATGACATAGTACTTTAGTTAAACCACATTCTCTACACCATAAAAACCTCAAAAGGGTCTTGCCAAAAACCAAACTTTCTATGATAACAAACATGTTTTCACACATTAAAATCTATTTAGCCATGTGGGGTGCTTCAAATTTTCATTGATCAACACAAACACAACCCCCCTATTAAGTGTGTATCATAAAAATCATAGCTTTTTAGAGAGACAGACCAATTCAAGTTACCGATCTTGAAAGGATCAGATTTACGGAAAATGCAAGAATCCAAGTTATCGATTCTCCATTGAGCAAGACGAGGTGTGGTGTGAACTGTGTATGCAAAAGATGAAGAATTTGAGTATAACAGGATAATTGTATATACAAATTACAGCTATTAATAATGTATTTTGCTTCAAAAAAAATGTAGTATAAAAGAGAACTGTGTACCTGACATATTGAAAGATGGATTGATGATGAGAAGAGTATGAGTATGAGAGTGGCCTACTCTTATTGCTATCTAGGTTTCAGTATTAGAATTAACCATCTAAATGGTCAACCATTAAATAACTAAAGGGCTGAAACTTTCATTGGGCTTAACTAAATGATCTGATTCATTTATAACTCAAATGCTAAAAGTGGTAGGCAAGGATGAGTCATGCAAGCAGAACGAGCTCGGATACAGTCGCTCGAAGTCTAAGGTTAGTCACCAAAATCTGTAATCAAAAAGATGGGAAAAAACAACTTTGCCCATCAATAGTGAGACCAAATCCATGCCCACAGTTGTAAATAGTGGAGCAAATAGTGTTTAAGTGTAATTGTAACTGTAATTGTTTGCCTGCTAGGGTTAGTCTTAGAGAAGCCTATAAATAGCCTTTAGTGCTTGTACACAGAACACAACTGAAATAATAAAAAGGTATTTTTCTACATGGTATCAAAGCCCTTTGACACATGTCCTATTTTCTATTGCAATGCCTAACCTTGTTCTCGAGGGTCTTGCTTCCGCATAAACTGTAGATGCCTTCATTCCAGAAAAAATACCTAGTCACCTTGATTGTGACCAGACAGAGTGATACCTTCATTGCAGTCTCTCTCCTTCCTTTCTTGAATCGTAGAACCCTAAAATACTAAAAGCCCCTCCTATAGTGATCTGGTGATCTCACCACGCACACCATCACACTCACCATCAAATTCCGACCAACCCCTCAAAGTACGCTGCCGCGCACCGTCGCACGTGCGCCCACGCGCCTCCACAACAGCCTTTCTCTTTCGGCGTGTGAGCCCTATAGTGATTTTTTGGCCATACTTCTTTGGGATAGCTTGTAGATCGTCTTCTATTCTTTCTGTTTTAATGGTCCCCTCTCCTATCCGAGAAACTTTATTTTTGGGTTCTTGACGGCTCGCGCGATCAACTGTTGTTGTTGTTGTTGTTGTTGTTGTTTTGTCTTTTTTTTTCTTCAGGTTCTTGCTTCTGATTTGTTGATATGGCAGTGAATAATGATAACAATGGAGTTGTTCAGAATCCTCCACCGCCTGTTGTGGAGTCATCAAACTTGATGAATGCTAATTCTCTGCCAACACTACATCAAAGTCATCGTCTCAACGGGAAGAATTATTTTAACTGGGCTCAATACATGCATGCAAATTTGAAGGGTCGCGATAAATTTTACCACATTGAAGGTGGCTCTCTCCCTTCGACTGATCCTGGCTTTACTACTTGGGACAATGAAGACTCGCTCATCATGTCATGGATGTGGAACAATATGATCCCAAAATCAGCATTCTCATCCAGAACTACCCTAAGAAACAGAATCTCTCTTGCTGCTTTGATTTGAAGAGCAGAATCTTCAATACTAAACAAAGAACCATGTTTGTCTTTGAGAACTTTGCCACTATGAAAGGTTTTTGGATCGAGCTGGATCAGTATCAGATTCTCAAGATGGAGACCCCCAATGAGACGACCGCTTTGAATACTCGTATTGAAACCGATTGAATCTTTGAGTTCTTGACAGGATTGAATAGTGAACATGACCCCATTCGAGTGCAGATTTTAGTCAAGGAGCGCCTTCTCCACTTGCTGAAGTTTCTCCAATGTGCGGGGTGAAGAGAGTCGTCATGGCGTCATGCTCGATACCAAACCTTCTGAAGGTTATGCATTAGTTGCCAACAAGGTAGGAAAGCAAATATCAGGCAAACCCTATTTTTAGTTACATGCACAATATTGAAGAGTTTTCGTTTTGACAATTTAGAATTGAAGAGTTGTGTTTTAAAATTTAAGAAGAATGAAGAAAGAGGGAAGACAATAAGGGGAATTTTTTTGGATTCTATGAAGAGATGAAGAACTCTTATTTAATTTTTTTTTATTTTTCATAAAAATTATATATAAGATTTTGAATCAAATTAAAAACTCATAGCGGCCAGTAAGCACTTTGACGTCCACGTCATTGCAATAATAGCCACATGAGCCTTTTTTTAAGAGAGTTAGATGGAAAGAGAAAAATGTCATTTGTGTCAACGTTTTTTTGTTAAAAATTGTGCTAACGTTTTGATACTTAAAAACAAATTTAGGCCAAAAAAAGAAGCTTAAAAGATTAACCCAATATAAAAAAATAACTTAAAAGGATCTCAGGAACAATTTTGCTAAAAATAAAATATAAAAACCACTATCACTAATAGACACAAGACAAAAGGTGGAAATAAATAGGAGTGTTTTTATGAAGCCTTATTCTTATGTTTTTTTATGAAATAAATAATCATTCGTAAGGACTAACATGATCTTTTAAAGAGTTTGACTTTGTATGTTAGTTTATTTAATTTTTTTCAGTAAGACATTTTAAAATGTCATATATATATATATATATATATATATATATATATATATATATATATATATATATATATATATATATATATATATATATATATGCTTAAATATGTTTTAGGCCCCTGCAAATATGGGGTGTTTTGGTTTAAGCCCCTGCAAAAAAAATTTATTTATAAACCCTCGCAAAATGACACGTTTTGTTTTAAGCCATTCTGTTAGCAAACTGTTAGTGAGACGTTAAAATATTTTAAGCCCCTGCAAAAATATATTTTATTTATTAGACCCTTGCAAATTTTTTTTTTGGTTTAAGCTCCTGCAAATATACACGTGGAAGAGATTTTTAACGTCTCACTAACAGTTTGCTAACAGAAGGGCTTAAAACAAAACGTGTCATTTTGCAAGGGCTTATAAATAAAAAAAGTTTTTGTAGGGGCTTAAACCAAAACACTCCATATTTGCAGGAGCCTAAAACATATTTAAGCCACATATATATATATATATATATATATATATATTATTGAAAATGTCAACATTTAACACAATGTAGAAAATCTAATATAATAATAATAGTTGCAATTTTATTTTTAAATAATAATGATAGGAAAATTGATATTTATATTTTATGAAATATCGGTGTTGTTTGGCCTCAAAGAAATGAGAGTAGTCACCAATCACCATTAACTTTCACATTAAACATTAATCTAACATTTTTAATACTATTTATTATAAATGAAAGGGCTGCATATATATGATATAAGAGGAGTACACCAGTAGCAAATAGAAGATCCTTGTAATATTCCATATTCTTGCCGCACCATAAAGCATAATGCCCTTCCTCAAATTGATTCCTATTATTTTCTCTTTCATATTCTTGCTAACTACTTCTGATGAAGACATGAATTCATGACCCGCTCCAAGATTTGCTGTTTAAGGTGAGTTGTTCTTGAAAGATTCAAGCTAAACACCCTTTTGTCTTGTAACTCTTTTGTTTCCTGTGACATGCTTGTTGATTTTGGTTTTTGATGCTAAACATGTGTGGAATTCAAAGTAATATTTGTTTCCTTTTGATACATGTTATGTGAGCAAAACTTTGTGGTACACGTTTGCAGTTACCATTTGATTTAGAAGGCAAAGAACTTTGTGGTATATTACTTTAAAGCCATTGTATGTGTTTAGTTATTGGGAGAAAATGGAATGATTTTTCTTACCTTTGATACCAAGAGATCTTTCCTTTTTACTTTGTGTAATATTATTACTCTGATACATTAAAGGAACTCTTCTCATCATTCCTTTCAATTCAGTTTGTTTCATTCCAAACATACAATTGTCAGAAAGTGAACTCTATAAATATGAATGCAGCATAAGCAATGAAATTACAGATTATTTAAAAGAGAAAATCCACTTCCTATCAGAGGTTGACTTCCTGGCTCCCACATCTGGTTTTGTGTGTTTACTGGTGTTTTAAAAACTCGCGAACATGAACCGACTCGGTTATTTGGGTGATTTATGGCAATTCGAGCGGTTTAAAACAATTGAATCATAGGCCAAAGGTCTCATCGGATTGAAATCCGATTCAGTTATTAAAACATTGGGGTGTACTATATCATATGTAAGAGAATACTATAAAAAGATACTGCAACTTAAGTTGAAGTTATTGAACTCCAGTTCATAAATCAATCTGCAGTGAACTAAATTAAGAGAATAATGTTTGATTCTTATTGTTCCGGATCTGGAGCCCAACCTCGGATCCGGTCAGGAGCCGCGCAACCTCTACCCGCGTCTATAAATACGGCACTGACCTCAAGATTCAGGTACGCTTCTCTCACTTGTACCTCCCACCCACTGACTTCTGATTGCTGACTTTGGCATCGGAGTGTCTGCAGGTACCCGACCCTTCCGAGCCCAACCTTGAAAGAAGGCGACGTTGACAAGGACAACCTCAGAGGATTCCGATGCTGAAGGCATTCTTCCGACCTTGAGCCAAGGAGAAGACTATACAGAGACATCCAGCAACGACTATTGACCAGGATCCAAGATCCGAGGTCACGAACTGAACACTTATGAACAATTCCGATTTAATAATCAAATAACTTCAACTAAAATATAACAATCAAAGATATCAGAATTCAGAACCATCTGCATTCACAACTATGTGTTCTTTTTCTTTTATACAATGTACATTTTTTTTTTGTAAACAATACTACCTTGTGGTTTTATATTAAAGAGCATAACATAAGTATATGTACATGTAAATCAAGAAAAAATAATCCATTTGAGAAAAAGAATAGCGTTCATCAAATCAAAGCAAATCCTGCAGAACAAATTCAAACAATCTATTTTCATGGGCATATTTAATAAGACCAAGCCTTCTCGTCTTTCTTTGAAGCGAAAAAAAGATCAGAATCCTTTCCAGGCATCAAGAACTTCATGGAAGACATCAGCAATCAGATCCCTATCTGCATTTTGAATGAAGGTATTGAAATCATCCTTAATTTCATATATTTTACCAAATTTCACAAGATATCGAATACAGCTCGTCTTAAGTTTCATCAATCGATATAGCGATGCATGTTGAAGCCTCTCAAGTACATTTTTTGTATCAATATCTTCTAGAAGGCTCTCATGACAAGCTTCTCTTAAATCAGATATGTCATACTTATCAGCTGCATGTAAAAGGGACAACCTATGCCTCAAAAATTCTTCATTTTTGATGATTCCATAAAGATAATTGAGAAAAGCTTGACATGTTGCAATTGACATGTCTGAGATGTTTATGGTTGAAAGTTCTTTCTCCTTAAGGTTGTGTGAGAACATGCTGCGGAAGACAGGTGATCGGACAGAAAGAACGGCTCGATGAGCGCTTATACTTCCGTCTGATGCATTGATTATTATGTCTGTGTGAATGCCTTCTACTAACATTTTACCAAGACACCCTAAAGCTTTTGCATTTGATCTGTTCTGAGTAAATCCTTGAGCCCAAATGGAGCAAGGTTCTCCACCCTATATTGAAAAATAACATTTCGAATAAGGTAAGATGTTATTTATTCTCAGAGTAATGCACCAATTCATTCAACATTGAAAATGATGCTCTCATGATTATAAAAGTAAATTACAAAATCTAATTAGTACCATAAGTTGATTTTGGCAAAACTATCACATTCTAATTGTCTCTAAATAGTTATCATTTGCAATAAGTAACACAGAAATCAATGAAAAAGAGATACTAGTATTAAGTATATAAGTATATACATCTGGTGATGCAGTCTTCAAATCAAGGAACTCAATCTCAATAATGAATTTCCCAGTCAGTGGAACCTCAACTGCCCAAACAAAATCCTCATTGGTCTTGATCACTTTGTCCTTTATCTCTGCACCATATCAGCCAACACTACTGAGAAATTGTGAAAATGCAACCAATAGGGCATAAACCACAAAGACTGAAAAAAAATTCTAATTAACTTCTTTTAAAAATCAAAACTGATTAAAAAATAATTTTCAGAACTACATTATCAAACAATTTTTATTAAAAACTAAAACACAATCAAACAGGCCCTTCAGCTATCCTCAGTCTGCAATTAGCATGGTGTTCTGTATTGAGTGCAACAATACATGCCAAAATCAAAGATTGATTATTAACTATCCACAAGAAAAATAAAATTAAAAAATAAACAAAAACTCAGAAATTCAATGACCTGGATGTGTGAGGACTTTGCGATCAGCAACAGAAGAACTAGAAGTAACAGCTCTAGCAACAAAAGAAGCAATTGGAGGATTATCTCTTGTTTGATTGGATACTTCTGGAAACAATTTAACAAACAATACCCTGTGCTTCTCCACTGACAAATACCTTCATTTCACACAAAACATAACATAGTAATCAGTTAAACCACACTCTCTATTCCATTAAAACCTCAAAAGGGTCTTCCAAAAAATCAAACTTTCTAACATAACAAACATGTTAAAAGCTATTCAGCCATATGGGATGTTTCAAAATTTCATTAATAAAAAAAATGAGAACTTTTTACAGTTAGAGAGAGGGAGATACCAATTCCAGTTACCGATCTTGAAAGGATCGGATTTACGGAAAGTGCAAGAAGCCAAGTTATCGATTCTCCATTGAGCAAGACGAGGTGTGGTGTGAACTGTATATGCAGAAGAATCACTCATCCTATAAGGAAAGGACAGTGCTGTTGTAATTTCATGGATGCAATCAAATATACTCTCCAACACAAATTCTCCGTGCTTTCCCAGGTTGACTCTTTCTTCTGCAATTCTCCTTACTCTTCATATGAACATGAACACACCCTCTCTCTCTTCTCTCTCTCACTGCATCAGTTGATTCAGTAGTAGTAATAGTGAGTGACCCTTTTTCTTTTTCTTTATTTATTTCAACACAAAATTGAAACTTTGAATCTGGGTTTTGATTGTTTTTTAATTTCATTCAATGGTTTCTGCACGCAAGGATTTGGGACTTGCTTCTTGCTTTTACTCTTTTCATAATCAACTTGTTAGCTTTTCCTGTAGATAATAAAATATTTCAATTTGTTAGAGAGAGAGAGAGAGAGATTTGTTGGTTATGTTGCCTTACACTACACAGAACTGTTATTGGTATGGGATGGTGATGGACATTGATACATTTCTATTGGTTGGTTTTGTCACAATATATTGCTTTGCTTGTGTCAATATAATAGGTGTACGTGTTGGAAGGGAAAAGAATATTCAATTCAATTTTTTGTGCTTTCAAGCAAAGTATCTCTCTGCTTGTTAAACTACCTTCATTCGTTGATTTGGGAAGCAATATACTTTGTTTTTAACCCTCAAAATATCATTGATTAATTAATGATATATGCATAATTTGATCAACCTTCTTGATTCTCTCCACGTGTCTGAGATGTTGTGACATTTTATCTTCTGATATTTAATGTGTGTGACTCTATATTTTGTGATATTTTTTCATGTTATGTTGATTTAATGTGTTGTGGGATCGATCCTTCATATCATATATCTTTTTGGCATGTTGCATCGATGTATATAGAGCTGCCATATTGCAAATTGGCTTCTAAAATGGGACCAGGCTCTGTTATAGAGTCAGCAAAAGAGTCAATTTTATGCAGTGTATCAACCCATTCGCTTTTTCTGCTGTTGCTAGTGGATTTATGACACATTTGCAAGTTGACCTACACTTACCAATAATTTTGGAAAATTTAGATCAACTAGAGTTGATTTTATGTGCTCGCCCTTTCTTTAGGGAATAACATATTTAATTAAAAGGGAATGCAATTTAGTGCATTTGTGCTTAACTTTTTACTCTAACCCTCTTTAAGAAGAATGAAGAGTCTAGCAAGTTTTCAAATAAGTTGGTGTGATTTAGAAAATGAGTATGTCAATAATATTTAGATGAACACTCCAACATCCTAGAGTTTTATTGAGAATGAATTTGTGTTGCGTTTTGATTAGAGCTGTCAAATCGGTGTAAGTTTTTTTGATACAAATGAAAAGAAAATCGGTGTAAGTTGTGTTTTGATTAGATCAATAATATTTTGTAAGTTGTTTTATTTTTCTCTTTTTAGTGAGGTATTAAATATTTAATGATTGTTGAGAGAATCTACAAATTGTAATCATACTCATAAGAAAAAAGAGAAAAAGAAAACCATAAGCCATTAGTACATTGATTGCTGAGATAACACATTTACCTTCATTAACTCAATTATACCTTTGATTGCACCCAAGAAGTTCAATTATCCCCTTATTTTATATTTTGCTTAATGGTAATAACTATTTTTTTGACTAAAGCTTAATGGTTATGATGATTAACTCACACAACTTTGGTAATTGCTTTCCCTTGCATCCAAGTTGATGCACTTCAACATGATTACTCTACATAAAAAAGGAAAAAAAATTGAATTCTTTAAGAAAGGTTCAATTAAATATAGAATATGGCAAAGTATGGTGCTAATATAGCAATGCACACAACTCTTAGATGTCTTCATAAGGCAATATAAATTAGCACTTGAAGAAAGCTATGGTTAATGCTAGAGATGGTTTGGTTCATATTGGGGGAATCTTCAGCTAATGTGATGATTAGAGAAATAGTAATGTAATCTAACAAAGAATCAAATGTTTAGGACTATTTTGCTTTAAATGACGCAAATCAAATATTGCCCGCAGTTATGCAGACGCAAGAGACATCTTTGAACTCCACTCGGAAATTGACTAATGCTTTTAACTCTAGCACACAACAAAGGATGAAGACAACACTGTTCCGACCTCTCCTACCTCTAATACTATTATTGGTTATAATATTGGAACTTCTGCCGTTCACTCTAATACCAACGTAGTCAATCCTATGAATATTGCTAGTCGGTGTTGAAGTGATTCTATTGACTCATCTTCCACCCAACCTCCCACTACCAGACTAGAATCGCTAAATGCCTTAGAGTCTGATGCTACTTCTAATCTAGTGGTAACATCTGATATGAGAATATTAGAAAAGTTTTGGGGTGGTGTGTTAGATGATGTTGCGGATTCTATGGTTATTGATGCCCAATTAACTGTTTGCAGTATGGTAAAATCGAATCGGTGGTGTCTAAGACCTAAAAAAATAAATTTCGGCAAAAACAAATTGGTCTAGAAAACTGTAGGCTACAATACACGCTCAAAGGAAAATTATTTCTCTAGCTCTTTTTAATCTAAATGTTGTAAGTTACTAATAATGGTAAAGGTCCACTGATGAGGGGCTTTGTTAATCCCTCGCCCTAGAAAAACCGTAAAAAAATTTAAAATAAATTTTGATGTTAGATTAAAAATTAAAACTTACGAAAATGGTAAAGGTCCACTGTTGGACTTTTTTAAAAAATGTCCATATTAGGGGGGACCCATGATATGATGATAAGGCTAATTTTTTCATTTTGTCAAATCTATAAATTAAAAAATCTATTGAAATTTCAAAAAAAATAAAATAAGTGATAAAGAATTTTAGGCTAAATTGCACTAGTTTGATCTTTTATACTTTTTTCCTCACTTTAGTCATTTATCTTTTATATCAGTGTCAGTCTGGTCTTTTATATTTTTTTCCTCATTGTCCTTTTTCTTTCATATCTGTTTCCATTTGGTCCCTTAAAACACAAAAATGAAAGACCAAACGGAAACGGATATGAAAGATAAAAGGCAAAAGTGAGGAAAAAAAGATAAAAGACCAAACCAACACGGATATGAAAAATAAAGGACTATAGTGGGAAAAAATAAATGACCAAATTGAAATTTTGGTCAAAGATAAAAGACCAAAAGTGAAATTTAGCCAAAATTTTATCATTAAAAAAGTATAAAAATACAAAAGTAATTTAATATTTCAACAAAAGAAATATAGTTGTCACAATGATAGTTTTGTCATTAACATATAATAGATATCGTATCATTATTTGTTAGATTTTATTTTTGTTACTCATTATTTATTAGCTTTTATTTTTGTTACTGTGTTATTGGTGCGTAGATTCGAATTTGAGACATTGAGGTGCAATACGAGCTCAGTTACCGCTTATTTAAAATATACAATAGAATAACACATGTTATCTTTGTACCTAAAAATGAAATAATATATATTATTTTATATTTTATCTAAATGTTGTAGATCAAACACATCATAGTCCGAGATTGATTCGTCGCAGCGACAATGTGTGTTAGGTCCTGTCAGTTGTTCCGACCATCACACAAAAAAAACACATCACATGATGATAGTATTCTCATGTCTCTATCATATCCTATATCTATCTTACTTTTTATCATATTGTTGCTTAGTAGTATCCATTTTCATATTAAAAAATCACCATTCCCTTTATTATAAAAAAATAAATAAATTATCATTCAATTATCAACATAGACAGGTTCCATCACGAATGGAAGCGCAAAAAATATCTACATCCTTGAAAAAAAATAAAAATAATAACAACAATTTATGTAATAATATTTGAAAAAGACCATTTTTTGGTCAATTTTGAAAACGACGGTATTATAGAGATTTTTTTTATCCCCACCATTTGACTCCATACCCCCACGCACACTGAGAAAAGACGAAAATACCCCTAATAAATTTACAAATTTACAAAATATTTACCATTTCTCACTTACATACGATTTGACCAGAAATTTTTGATAGCTCATCGGATTTACGTGAGGAGAGATACATATGATTTCCACAAAAATTCGCATCGTATTTACCTACATACGATTTCCACCCAGAAACTGCAAAAACAGTAAGTCGTATTTACGTAAATACGATTTACATTTTGTTTTTGTTTTTAATTTGTTTGTTTTTTGTTTTTTCAGTGTCTTCTCGACGGACTGAGCAGGCATCCTCCTCGTCTTCTGCTCCCAGTACACGTACCCACAGCAGAGTTGCGGGACATGCGTCCACCAGGCGGGCGCGCCGAGTGTAGACAACTGCCGCTGCCGGAGTCCCCAGAGTATCAGTATGAGCAGCGTCGGGACCAGTATATGGTTGAGCCTCAGCACTATGAGGAGGAGGACCACCATCAGCAGCACTATGAGGAGCAGGAAGACCAGCATCAGCAGCACTATGAGGAGTTCCTTGACCATCAGCAGCAGCACCATCAGGAGGATGACCATAAGGACCAGCCTTCTCTATTCTCTGGGCTGGAGTCTCATTGTGTTCTGAGGACGCCGGTAAGTTGAATTTATTTTTTTACATTGTCTTCTTAGTTGAATTTATTTTTTTACATAGCCTAATATTTTTTTTTAAATTCAAACATATGAGCGTAAAGTGAAGGTTACCAACCATGGTAACAAGATAGGCAAGAGACTACTGCCGTATTCCTAGAACCTCCAGTTTTGGCAGAGGTTCTCAGCTTCTGCTTTGGCCCCACTCATTTAGACAGGACATATCACTGTGGACCACGAGCTCCTGTTCGATTTTGTTGAGAGATGGCACCAGGAGACTTCGTCATTTCACCTACCATTTGGTGAAATGACGATTATTTTAGATGACGTCTCATGTTTGCTACATCTTCCGCTGACTGGCACATACTATAGATCTCCACCCACTGGAGTCACCACTGAGCAGGCAGTTCAGCTTGCTGAGACATATCTCGGGGTGACTCATGAGCAGGCCGTTGCGGAGTGTCGAGCTGCTTTAGGGCCGTATTACCGTTTTGAGTGGCTCCAGCAGATAGTTGCTGCCTCGTCCATTGCTGATGACATGACTCCTGCTATTAGTGCGATGATCCTTCTGGTTCTGAGCTGGAGCATCTTCACGGTGAAGACATATGACAGGGCTGAGGCCAAGTGGATGCTGCTGCTTGAGGACGTTACTGCAGTTGGTGTTGGATCATTTGCATGGGGCGTAGGAGCAGTTGCTTTCCTGTATGACCAACTGAACTACGCCTCATTGGACCAGGCCAGACATTTAGCTGGGTATGCCTCCCTATTACAGGTAATAAATTTTAATTAAATTAGTTTTTTAATTTAATTTAATTATTAGTTATTTAATTTAATTAACTCAGTTATTTATCTTTGTATTTCAGAGTTGGATTTTGTGGTACTTTCCTCATCTGGTGGAGAGGCAGCCCACTGATATGCAGGGCGGAGGACTCTGTGGGGTTTGGAAGAGAAAGAAGATGGATGCGCTGAAGTTGGGGGCTTACAGGTAGAGGATTGATTCCCTCACAGCTAATGATGTATGTTGGCGACAATTTGAGGGTCATCGGGCGATTAGACCCTTTGAGCAGGTCTCACTCTACAAGGGACACCTCAGCTGGGGAGACATCATCGTTCCGTACATGCCGGATAGGTGCCTCCGACAGTTTGGGTACGTCCAGGTCATCCCACGTCCCCCTCTTATCTGTCGTCCTAGTCATGCAGACTGCATCTTTCGGATTTCTGCCTATTTGCCCATTGTGCACGAGGTGCTTCAGACGACTCATCCTGCTCAGGAGTTGGGTCAGGTTGTTGCGGACTACTTAGAGTGGTACGTCAGAGCATCTATTCCTAGACTCTTACCGGTTGCACCACCACCACCACCAGTACAGCCAGCTGCACCACAACCTGTGCCAGGAGATGCAGAGCTGTTGGATATTTTGTTGGAGGAGATTCAGGAGGGGCTTCGTCACAGACACATTCGGATGGGCACTCGGACCTATATTCGCTTCACGCAGTTGTTGGATATGATAGAGAGGCGTGAGCGATAAGGACTTATTTTTCTTGGATTGTACTGTTTTACGGTTGTATGTTTGAACTATTATTATTATAGCACTTGATTATTGTTAGTATTATTATTTCTTGCTTATTATTATATTTGACTAGTTTGATTAAAATTTCGATTTTATTCATGCGATAAAATAAAGTAAGATAAAAGATAAAACATAACCAACTACAATAAAAATAGACAGATACTAAACCCTAATATTCCGGTGCTCGCAGACGACGTAAAATCTCATTCACGCTCCGTTGTGTTTCCACATACAGCTCCAACAGCTTATACCCCAGAAGCGTGTCATGAATGTTGAACATGTTCGCCACGTCTTCGTCGGTATTGATAGACATGGACGAGAAGGAAATGCAGCCATCATCTCCACGATCGGGTTTACGATAAGTGATACCAGTGACGTCACGGTCGTCGCCGGTCACTTGAACTTTTGACCACACTTTATCCTTCAAACCTTCAAAGCGCAGTGGATTTTGCATAACACCGGCTTTGGACTCCAAAAGTAGACACCATCTTCTCTCATGGTGATGTTGCCCCCAAGATGTATACCGCAGAGCCTATTCTCATCAGACCGTTGTGTTAGGCAGATCTGCATTCTGGATGTATGAAATAAGTAACTGAGAGTGAAATTTCTGTGTGAAAAGAATGAGGGTGGGAGTGGGTATTTATAGAATTCGTCAATGAATATCAACCGTTGATATTATCGGTGCAATCTACACCATTGAAAAAATAGTAGTTGGGCCAGGGGAGTAAATCTGGCCGTTGATTTAAACACGAATCGTATTTACCATAGATGGGGGTAAAAACGATTTGTATTTAACAAATCGTATGTACCCCCACTGATAGGTAAATACGATTTGTATTTAACAAATTGTATGTACCCCACCCATAGGTAAATACGATTTGTATTTTACACGAATCGTATGTATCTCCACCATACATACATACGCTTTTGTTTTTTTTTAACTATCGTATGTACCTCCACCAATGTAAATACGATTGGAGTTTTTCTAATCTAATCGTATCTACATAGATACGCTTTGGAAAAAACTAAATCGTATTTATCTATCAACAACATAAATCCGATTTAGTTCAATTTTGTCAGGGGTATTTTGGTCCAAAAATATAGTGTGGGGGTATAACTGCAAACAGTGGGGGTACCAAAAAAAACCCCTTTCATAGAAAATGACACAATCCAATTAGGTGGGCCAATTACAATTCGTAGCCTATGAGACACTTGTTTGGGCCTGTAAGAAAGTCCAATTCATCGAGGTGTCCGAATGGAATTTTTATAAAATGCATTGTTGTTTGACCAAATATAAATAAAATACATTGTTGGAATAAAATAATGTCAGAAGTGGGATTTGAACCCACGCCCTCTCACGAAGACCAGAACTTGAGTCTGGCGCCTTAGACCACTCGGCCATCCTGACTTGGTGTTAATAAATTGTACAAAATTTATATAATCTAAAGTTACAGTACATAATCAGATATGTATCGTTTGCATTGCACCCTCGAAAGACGTGTTGAATAATGATTTCATTCTGATGCGATCAGTGTTTAACTTTAAAAGTTTAAAGGCAAAATTACATCGGGGACCTTTAAGTTATTTATTTGTAACAAGTTGGACCTTTAAGTTTTTTTTGTAACAAATAGGCCCTTTAAGTTACCTGACGTTAACACCGTTGGCCCTTTTAGTAAAACGTAATATCGTTGATTACATCAAAATACACCAAAATATGCTTGGTTGCATTAAAATACATAAGATAGAGTAATCACAATATATAAAGTAGCATTACATCAAAATATATAAGCTAGAGAAATCATTAAAAGGGCCTATTTGTTACTAAAAAAACTTAAAGGTCCAACTTGTTACAAATAAATAACTTAAAGGTCCTCTGCTGTAATTTTGCCAAGTTTAAATTAATGAAACAAATTCATTCGGTTGAATTCAAAATGCATCCATTCTCTCTGTAGCAAATTTGTAATCACTCAAGCTTTCTGAGTCCAAATTTATATATCATATGTGCAACGATCAAACATATCAACTAAAGAAATGATTGCAATATTGTCAGGGCCGACTCAAGGTCAAAGCGGCCCAAGCAAGGGTTTGGGTCCTAAAAAAATAATTTTTTTATTAAAGAAAAATGGCCTCCATTTTCCTATATATAGTCCGCAATGGTATGTAATAGGGGTGTCAAAATAGATGGATTGGATGGATATGGATTTTGATTATAATGGATAGATAGGAGAAATCCATTTAGACATGTATATCAATTAAAATTTGGGATTTTTTTTTGTACCCCCACCGATTGACTCCATACCCCCACGTAGTCAGTGAAAAGTCGAAAATACCCCTAAAAAATTTACAAATTTACAAAATATTTACCATTTGTCACTTAAATACGATTTGACCAGTCAAATTTCAGAGCTAATCGTATTTACCTCTTAGGAGATACATACGATTTCCACCAAAAATTCTGATCATATTTAGCTACATACGATTTCCTCCAGAATCTTCAAAAACAAGTATATCGTATTTACCTTTTTGTAGATAAATACGATTTCCTCAAATAATTCACATCGTATTTACCTCTTTTAGGGTAAATACGATTTCCATTTTTTGTAACTAACTTGTTTTGTTTTTATTCAGTGTCTTCTTCTCGACGGACTGACCAGGCGTCGTCGTCTTCCGCTCCCAGCACACGCACCCGCTGGAGAATTGTGGGACACGCCTCCACTAGGCATAGGCACGCTGAGGCCAGACAGCCCCCGCTGCCGGAGTCCCCAGAGTTTGAGTACGAGCCAGGCCAACAACACCACCCGTATGAGGAGGAGGAGAACCAGCATATGGGCGAGCCTCAGCAGCAGTTCTATCAGGCCCAAGACCACCATCAGCAGTTCCACCACGATCAGGAGGAGCATTCTCTATTCTCTGGGCTGAAGTGTCATGTCTGCTACCGTGTTCGGCTTAACCCGGTTAGTGAAATTTATTTTTTTACATTGTGTTTGTATTTAAATTGATCTTTTTTTACATAGCGTAATTTTTTTTTAAATTTTTTTAAATACAGATCTATGAGCGTAAAGTGAAGGTTACGAACCACGGTAACAAGCTAGCTAAGAGACTCCTGCTCTATTCCCAGAACCACCAGTTTTGGGAGAGGTTCACAGCTTCAGGTTTGTCCCCCCTCATATCGACAGGACATACTATTGTGGACCATGAGCCGCTGTCCGCTTTTGTTGAGAGGTGGCACCAGGAGACTTCGTCATTTCACCTACCATTCGGTGAAATGACCATTACTTTAGATGACATCTCCTGTTTTCTGCACCTTCCGCTCTTAGGCAGATACTACAGAGCACCGGCCACTAGTTTCACCGCTGATCAGACAGTTCAGCTTGCTGTGGCATATCTCGAGGTTACTGAGGAGGAGGCCCGTGCTGAGTGTCGACTTGGTCAGGGGCCGTATTACCGTTTTAGCTGGCTCCTGGACATAGTTGCTGCATCGTCCATGTCTGCTGACATGTCTCCTGGTGTCAGGGCGATGATCCTTCTGGTTCTGAGTTGGAGCATCTTCACAGTGAAGATGTATGACAGGGCTGAGGCCAAGTGGTTGCTGCTGCTTGAGTACCTTACTGCTGATGGTGATGTATCATATGCATGGGGTGTGGCTGCACTTGCTCATATGTACGACCAGCTGAACTATGGATCGTTGGACCAGGCCAAACATTTAGCCGGCTACCCCTCCATGTTACAGGTAAATAATTATGTTTTTACTTTAAATAATTATGTTTTTAATTTAAACTATTATGTTTTCAATTTAAATAACTCAGTTATTTATCTTTGCATTTCAGAGCTGGATTTTATGGTACTTTCCTCAATTGGTGGAGAGGCAGCCATCTGATGTGCACACACCACTCTGTGGGGTTTGGAAGAGTAAGAAGACAGATGCACTGAAGTTGGTCGATTACAGGCGGAGGATTGACGACCTCACTACTGATGATGTATGTTGGCGACCATTTGAGGGTCATCGGGATGTTAGACCCTTTGAGCATGTTGCACTTTACAGGGGCGTCCTTAGCTGGGGAGACATCACTGTTCCGTACATGCCAGATAGATGCCTCCGCTAGTTTGGGTACGTCCAGGTCATCCCACGTCACCTCTCACCGGTCGTCCTAGCCATGATACCTGCATCTTCCAGATTTCAAACTTTTTGCCCAGTGTGCACGAGGTGCTTCAGACGACTAGGCCTGCTCGGGATTTGGGTGAGGTTGCTGCGGACTACTTAGAGTGGTACGTTAGAGTATCTATTCCCAGGCTGTTGCCGGTTGCACCACCACCACCAGAGCAGGCAGCTGCACCAACACCCCCACAGCGCGATCCTGAGTGGGTACAGAGCGTGATAGAGGCGGTACCGGAGGGGCTTCTTCGCGGCCATATTCATATGGCCACTCCGACGTATGGTCGCCTCTACCAATTGATGCAGATGCTAGATATAGAGAGCGATGATTAGGGCCTTTTATATTATTACTTTTATTTTATGTCTGTACTTTCTGGATTTATTTTTTAACTTTTTTATTTTATATCAGTTGATTACTATTTATTACGAGTTTACTTAAAATTTCTATTTCATTCATTTCATTGATTCGATAAAACATAACAAACTAAACCCTAATATTCCGGATATCGCAAACGACGTAAAATCTCATTCACGCTCCGTTGTGTTTCCACGTACAGCTCCAAAGGCTTATACCCCATAAGCCTGTCGTGAATGTCGAACATGGTCGCCACATCTTCGTCCGTCTTGATAGACATGGACGAGTAGGAAATGCAGCCATCATCTCCACGATCGGGTTTCCGATAAGTGATACTAGTGACGTCGTGGTCGTCCCCAATCACTTGTACTTTTGACCACACTTTATCCTTCAACCCATCAAACCCCATGGCGCGGTTCGATTCGGCATAACTCCGGCTTCGGACTCCAAAAGTAGACCCCATCTTCTCTCATCGTGATGTTGCCCCCATAATGTATACCGCAGAGCCTATTCTCAGCGGACCGTTGTGTTAGGCAAATCTGTATTTTGGATGTGTGAGAAATGTATTTGAGAGTGAAATTTTGGTGTGAAATGAATGAGGGTGGGGGTGGGTATTTATAGAATTCGTGAATGAATATCAACCGTTGATACTATCCGTGGAATCTACACCGTTGAATAAATAGCCGTTGGGAAAGCGGAGTAAATCTGGCCGTCGATTAAAATACAAATCGTATTTACCTTTGGGTCATGGTAAATACGATTTGTATTTTAACAAATCGTATTTACCTAGGGTGAGGGTAGATATGATTTGTATTTTACAAAGTGTATGTACCCCCCCCCCCCCCCCCCCACCCATAGATAAATACGATTTGTTTTTAATCTGAATTTTATTTACCTCACCCCAAGGTATTTACGCTTTGGTTTTTTTCTTCTATCGTATTTACCTCAGCCTAGGTAAATTTTTACGATTGGAAAATTTTCTTGGATTATCGTATGTGGATACCTATACGTACATACGATTTGTAAAAAACAAATCATATTTATGTCTTCAAAACCTAAATACGATTGAGCCAAAAATAGACAGGGGTATTTTCGTCCAAAAAAACGTGTGGGGGTATATACGTAAACTATGGGGGTAAAAAAAAACCTTAAAATTTTACCAAACAAATCCAATCCACCTATTGACAAAAAAAGTCCATCAAATTCATCCATTAACAACTTTTATGCATGGATATCCATCCATCCATTAATAATAATTTAATAACAAAATATTTGTATTAGTCAAAAAATAAAAACAAAAACTTAGTCATAGTTTTAATTTTTTTATGGTGTACTAATTTTAATTTTTTATTAATGCAGAAATTTAATTTTTTATATTTATAAATATATAAATATACTATATATATATATATATATATATATATATATATATATATATATAATACTTATATATGGTGGTGGTGGCAGTGGCTGTCGGTGGCCGATTGGGTGGTAGACGGATGAGTTCTGGCGATCGGCGGTGGTCGGATGAGGCGCTCTGGCGGCCGACAGCGGTGATGGTGGTGGTTGGTCTATATATATATATATATATATATATATATATATATATAAATAATTTATACTACTTTTTATTTTGAAATTCTTAAAACAAAATTCTGGAATTTTTTTAGAAACAGAATTTTTTTTAAGACTGAAAACTTTTTCAAAAAAATCTTCTTTGGTAAAAATAGTATTTTTATAATTATCCAATGGATTTTCATTTTCTAGTTTTTGTAATAGGATTTAAAAAAATTAATGGGTGGATCACAACCATCCACAAATCAAGTGGATGAATCAAATCCAATCGATTAATATTATTTTTTTGTAACAGACGGATATGATGGATTTTGCTATGAACGAATCAGATATCCCGCAAACAAATGGATCTGTTTGACACCCCTAGTATGTAATTACAAAAAATACTTTGTAGCCCAATTGGTGGGTGATAGTTAATGGCAAAATACCACCCGGGGTCCCTTAACTTATTTTCCGTTTTCACTTAGGTCCCTTAAGTTTCAAAGTTAACGTTCAAGTCCCTTAAGTTGTTAAAACGTTGCACCCTTTTCCCATTTAACGTTTTTAAACTAACACCGTTAACTGATCGATTATGTGGCTGCTATTGATATGATGTGTCTCTTACAGATTTTATGTGGCGTTGGTGACTCATTATTTTTTAATTATTTTAATTAAAAATTAAAAAACTGAAAAGAAAGAGGCTTTCTCAGCTCAGAAAAGAAAGAGAGATTGGCATTCCATTTAATTATCATTCCATTTAATCTGCATCCACCATGAGCAACATCTTCCTCCGTTTCTGAAAATCCTCAATATTAAAATCCCCAATCCTCTCTCCCCGATTTTATTTTTGTTGAAAATCCCCAATCCTCGCTCCCCAAAAGTCCCTAAATCAATTGCTGCGAAATCCCTAAATCAATGAATCGCTGCTTATGTTCTTCTTCTGCTTATATCCTTTCTTCTTCTTCTGTAAATCGGTGAATCAATGAATCGCTGCTTATGTTCTTCTGTAAATCATGTTTCAGATCTGCTTTTCAAACCCCTCAATCTGTTTCTTAAATCTCCCAAGGTTATTGTTTTTCAGATCTTGAATGCACTCAAATCTGGATAGAACTATTTCAGATTTTGGTGTTGTTTCTCAAATCTATTTCTTAAATTTTCCAGAAATTTGATTTATTTAATATGGAACCCAATAATTTCTATCAAACACTCAAACATGTCTATTACCATCAGAGAGACGCGAAGAGTTGTATCTATTGTATCAACGTTTCTATCAAACCAAGAGAAATGTAGATCGCTTCTTCCATTACCATCAACGTTTCTGGATTTTTTAACATAAGGAAGAAGGACATAGAAGGTTAAATCCCACTTATGGGTCTCCAACCTCTCATTTGGAACATCATAGAGAAAGCATTTTCTCAACTTCATAACAGTGGCTTTAGAGTGCATTTTCAGATTGTTTTCAAAACCAGAAACAATACGAGATGAACTGAGTTGATGAAGATGAATTGGATCGAAGATGAACCAGAGTTTTTTTTTTGAATTTTTAATTTAAATTAATCTGACTTGGCATGTCTATTCAGGAAAAAAAAATCATGTAATGCACAGTTTAACGGTGTTAGTTTAAAAACGTTAAATGAAAAAACGGTGCAATGTTTTAACAACTTAAAGGATCTGAACGTTAACTTTCAAACTTAAAGGACCTAAGTGAAAACGGAAAATAAATTAAGAGACCCTGGGTAGTATCCCCTTGAGCGTCTTATTTTTCCTTTTTTTTTGTCATTTCTTTAAAATAATTGTTTTTTGGTTGTAAAAACAATTCTCATAAATTACAGTTTCTTTTTGTTGTAAAAATGCGATACTTTGGTTCTTTCTCTCTCATAAATTATTGATTCATTCTCCATTAAAATTTGGATTTCTTCAATTTAAAATTTTCAATTATTGGCTTCAAATCAATTCAACTGAATTTCTCTATTTCCAATGTCAATATGCCTGTTGGTTTTTCAATTCTAGACTATTGATTTTCAATTGGGCTTATTTTTAGAATTGAAAATTTTAAGAGAAATTATGCAAGCTGAAAATGATACTGATTGACATACTTTATTTTGACACAAAAACACTTCATTTATTAAGCCAAATTGAGCAAATTAGTCATACAAGCTTGAGAAATACAGTTCGGGGTTTTCTCAATCCAAGTTGAACTAGGAGAGTCTAAAGCAAATTTGGCAAGCAAGTGGGCTGACATTGAAGGAAATGAAATCAAAATGGGCTGAGAGTTTTACATTTTTCAGCAACTTGGCCCAAACACCCATTATTAGGACAACCTGGCCCAATAACTTTAATAAGGGCTCATAGCAACAGAAATCCACAGCTTTGCGTTTTAGCTTCAAGGAAGGAGATATTGTTTTCTAAAATCAAAACCGGAAAATGTCAGGTGAGGAGGAACTGTTGTTGCAGCCGAGCCAGTGGATATCATGGCAGCCCTACAACTTGTGCTCAGAAAGTCACTGGCATATGGTGGTCTTGGACGTGGCCTCCATGAAAGTGCAAAAGTTATTGAGAAGAACTCAGCACAGCTCTGTGTTCTCGCAGAAGATTGCGACCAACCAGACTATGTTAAACTCGTCAAGGCTCTTTGCGGAGAGCACAATGTTAGCCTTCTGACAGTTCCAAGTGCTAAGACACTTGGAGAGTGGGCTGGTTTGTGCAAGATTGACTCAGAGGGAAAAGCTAGGAAGGTAATCGGTTGCTCTTGCGTCGTTGTCAAGGATTTCGGGGAGGAGCATGAAGCCTACAATGTTGTTCTACAACACGTGAAGTCCCAATGAGTAGCAAGATGCATACATTGTGTGCTTTACTACTTGTGGTTTTTAATGAGACTTTTGTTATTGTTAATTTAGGCCTAGTTTGGGGTGGTTTTCTGTTTTCTGTTTTGAAATTTTCAAAAACCAAAACCAGTTTCTGTTTTGAGTTTTAAAAATTTCAGAAACCAAAACCAGACTGAGTTCTGAGTTAAGAAACTTTCAAAAATAAAAACTATAGTTTAAAACATGAACATAAAAGTGGTATCAAAGTGGTAGTTGACGGTGGTCGGAGTGGCGGTCGCTGGTGGCTAGAGTGGTAGTTGACGATGGTCGGAGTGGTGGTCGCTGGTGGCTGGAGTGATGGTCGGCGGTGGTCAGAGGGGTGGTCGGTGGTGGCCAGAGTAGTAATTGACCGTGGTTGGAGTGGTGTTCCGCAGTGACCAGAGTGGTGTTGGGCGGTGGCCGGAGAGGTGTTCCGCGGTGGTGAGAGAGGTGGTCAGTGGTGGTCTGAGCAGTGGCCGACAGTGGTCAGAGTGGTGGTCGGCAGTCGAAATGGTGGTCATTGGTGGTCAATGTGGTAGTTGACGGTGGTCAGAGTGGTGGTCGTCAGTGACCGGTGCGGTGGTCGGCGGTGGCCGGAGTGGTGGTCGGTGGTGGTCGGCAGATAAGATTTTGACTGTTATTTAATTCAGATGTTTTGACTGTTATTTAATTCCCTTGTAACATATTTCTCCCATGTTTTGATGTTATTTTAAGTGTCTAGGTGTGATTTGGAACACTAAAAAAAATCGCGAACCCTAGACCAGCAAGCGTCGCCATTCCTTCTGCCAGAGTAACGTCGTCGGTTGACATACATAATTATATATTAAGACTTAATTCTTTTCCAAATGCCTTTGCTACTTATAGAATAATGTTAACGATTCTGGTAACAATTGCTTCGGGGGAAAGAAGTTTCCCAAAACTAAAATTAATAAAATCTTACTTAAGATCAACAGTGTCTCAACAAAGATTAAATGGATTAGCTTTTTTATCAGTCGAAAAAGAAATGTTAAGTGAAATTGATTACAATAGTTTGATAAATGATCTCGCATCACAAAAAGCTTGAAAGATTAAATTTAAATACAAACAAATAAATTTTAGAAAAATATTTCACTAAAATATAAAAGGGCCTCATTTTCGGAGTTCACTTTAGGTCTCGCTTATTCCACCAAAAAAAACTTTAGGCCTCGCTTATGTTGGGCTGGCACTGAATATTGTGTGTTGTTACCTCACACATAATCTCTATTTATAATCACAAATAACAAATGATTACAAATGAGTCTCACTATAATTGCATATGATACTATACGGTCAGAGTCTAGTCAGCATGAGTTGATAATATTCATTTACATGATATTCTGACAGTCTCCCTCAAACTGGACCATACATGTTACTAAAAACAAGGGTTTATTTGTATGAATAACTTGAGAGATTAGCTCTCTGTTTAATTATATTTACAGACAAGAATTGTACAAAGAGAATCCCTTAATGAAGGGAGTAAATTTGAACTAAATCAATCCTAATAAACGTAATGATATACGATGAGAGAGGGAAGGTTGCTGGAAATTTACCAAAGAGTGAAATGTACTTTGGAATGTGGAAGAGGAGGCTATGCGACGATCAGAGGTAGAAGGGGGAGTCCAGAGGTAAAGCCACACGCTCTCACGCTTAGATCTTGTGACGACATGTGAGCTCGCGCGCAGAGGAGATGGCGACACGTGTAGGCGCGTGCAGTGGTGGATGGCAACGGGAAAATGCCGATTGTGCTCGCCAGAGGGAGACCGGTCTTCTTGTTGTTGTGGTTTGTAGTGGGTCGCAATGGATGAAGGAGATGCGCATTGGACAATGTTGAAAACACACTTTTCATGAAAAAATAATAAAAATACAGTCGTGGAAGGAAGCTCCCTGGAGTATTAGGCAATCACTGGAATATGCTCAGTGAACCCTAGAATCGAACCCACTTCCGATACCATGAAGAAATTATTGGAATATTGTGTATTGTTACCTCACACATAATCTCTATTTATTGTTACAAATGATTACACATGAGTATCTCACAATAATTACATATAATACTATACACATCAACATACATCCTTACAGCAAGTATTATAGCACTCTTGCAGATACAGATCCAAGATCAGTCACATCAACATACATCCTTAAAGTTTATTTATAACTACCTCTTCTGATATACTTCAAGTGAAAGATAGCTTTCTTATAGCATAACAGCATGTTGCAAAATATCAACATATGGCAAATGTTGATAACAAAGTCACTAGTTTCACAATTCCAGCTAGCTAGATATATGTAACAAAATAGCTAGTTACTACAATTCCTCTATCTCACTTCCAATTACGCGGTGTAATCATCATTCTATAGCATCAACATCCTCATTGGACAGCAAAGTTTTCACTATAGTTTTCCTAGCCCATCAGCAATGTACCTCTCAAAGTCAGTCCTTTCTCTATCAAATTCAGAACAATAACTTGGCCTCCCAACAGCAGTTCTACAAAGTTCTTCTTGCAAATATCTTGAGCTTCCACCAAACACTTGATATTTATAGTCTTCATTTCTAGCACCAAGTGATAAAGAAGGAGCTATGTCCATTGTTCTTCTAAAGGGGTTTGTCGGAGAATATCTACAATTATTTGATGTAATTGGCCACAGTTTCACGGACTGCAATGACTCCATTGGCTGTAACAACCTCCGAGAGTCCAATGTCATATCGTGATCGCGGTAATAACAATCAGTAGTAGATGAAGGAACTCTTCTATGCATTTCTGTCACATTGTTGAAGTAGTCACTTGAGGTTGGAATGTATCCATTTCTCAAATCAGCAGAAGAAGAAACTCTGCAATGAATCTCTGTCACATTGTTGAAGTAGTCCCTTGAGATTGGAGTGTATCCATTTCCCAAGTCAGCAGAAGAAGTAACTCTTCCATGTACTTCCTTCACATGCACAATGTTGTAGTCCCTTGAGATTGGAGTGTAACCATTTCTCAAGTCAAATACTGGTCTCATTGGTTCATTCATTTTTGGAAAAATACTTGTCTGAGGATAACAATTGAGATCAACTGCAGCTGGTAATTGCTCCATGCTCTGAATCGCTCGAAACGGAAAACTTGTTTGTTGTCTAGAAACCTCAATATCATTTCTCCACAAACGTTCTTTCTGAACTCTAGGATTGTATATAAACTTGAAGGTGCTGCACTCACCAAGAGGAAAAGGTTCATCACATCTAGCGCTATCCCCTCTCTTATTGTTATAGCCCGGATAATCTTCTTTTTTGAAATCAACACACTCAATCAATATCAAAAAGCTTTGCATAGCAAGCTTTTCTATGTTCCAGTTATCAAAAGGAGGTGTTGTTTTGTGATTCACATGAATTTCACCATTTACCCGAAGCATTCGACTTGCATTCTTGAAGAAACCTAACACAAGGTCTCTATGCATCCTGTAAATTCACGAGGAAACACAAATAATTAATTTCATTCTAATAATAATAACCAAAGATTTTTAACATTTTTGAATATGCAAACCATTAAACCAGTATATTCACAAACTGAATTCTAGTGGCACCCTATGTAGCACCGACACTTCATGTGAAGACGAAAACTTCAATATTTCTCAAATTAAAACTAGTGTCTACGTGTCTATGTCCATATCGTGTCAGTTTTGTGTCCGGTATCTAGTATCATGTCAGTTTTGTGTTCGGTATCTGGTATCTGTGTCTGTGTTGGTCATTCATAGGTGGCACCAAATATCAAGCAGAACATATTTCAACTAATTTGTGGTAAAAAGTACTCAGATATTAATTGGCAATTAAACTGAAATCTAGTAGAAAACGCACTCGATCAATAACAAATTATCTTCCTTTCCATGAAACCCTGCATGAGGAAAGTTGAAAATAACACGATCAAATCCGCGCATGTTTAAATCTGGATAAAATTTCAGTTTAGTAGCATCCACTCCATGTAAAACACATGCTCCCAGCTTATGCAATTCAACTAAATTTGACTTTGCATCCTTGTACTTCCTGGTAACTTCACCTACATGAACCAGAGAACATTGATGATAAAAGCCAGACCAATGCATTTTGTGCACTGTGACAAAAACTGAAGGATCAACTAAACAACAAATAAACTTTACCTATCAATGCAATCAAAATACATCATCATGCATTACAACTTCACAAGCACATCAAGTACAAATTTGTGGAGAATATGAAAATGATTAAAAGCTTCAAGTACAAATTTGAAAACAGTTCATTCCTATATAATTCCCAAATAAGTCACATTGATTAATCTCACAGAATCTAGATATATAAATGGCTACACAAACAAAATGAAACAACCCCAGATGAAAAAATACCTTCTTTTTTACAAAATTACAAACTTGACCTCAGAATATACTTTCCCAAATAAAACAAACATAAACCTAATTACAAAGGTCAAAACTTTAACACTGATAAACACACATGCATGCACCAAAGGTATAGAGAAAAGTAGATAACCATAGGTGTCGAGCGAAGAAGCGACGATGTTGGAAGCAGAACCAAAAGCTTTAGCAAGACAAAGGGAGAAAGAGAAATCACCATCACCAACCAACAATATCTGATGATCACTGCAATAATGTGTTAGCCATTTAGCATCATCATCTCCTTTTCTCCATTCTTTTACATCTTCTTGATGTTGAGTAACCACTTTTTGTTTATCGAACTCCCTTTTGTGTGCTCTTACAGGCCTTTTCATCGTTGAGTTGAAAGGGAAAGTGTGAGAAGAGTTGTCGTCACTCACTCACTCTTCATCTTCCTACTATGTATAGTAACCATGCCACTGCCACTGCCACTGCCACGTAGTCAACATTTTTAATATTTTAACCGTTGTGGTTTGCTTCTTTTTTTAGCAACTGTTTTCAATTTTTTTGCTTCTTATAATGAATAATGAAATGTTTTAATTTTTTTTTAAATCAAGGTATCCCTTGTACGCAATTACAGAGACTAATCTCCGAGGTACTGAGATTCATCTCCCACTAGGTATTTTTCCATATACACCGACTAGGGATCGAATCCGTGACCAAATGGTTAATGAGTCCAAGTATCTACTGCTTGTGTTATATCATGTTGGTGAAATGTTTTAAAACTTTTTTTTGTTAATAATAAAAAGAAAGAGATTTTTTTAACCCAAAAAAAATTAAATGCACAAATATCCTACTCCCCATTATATATACTAGGCGGGTGCCCGTGCTCCGCACGGGGTGGTGATCATAAAAAACGAAGCTACTGAACCCGGAAAGGGTAATATCAGATATGTATGGCAAGAACTATAACCAAGCTGCCTTTATTTGCCTCTGACGCCGGGGACTTTATTAGGTTTGAGGAATTTACAACAGATTGATGCATCACGCGTGTTACCCTGGGAACAGACACGACACTGTGCATTTATGCCCCATCAACTCCACTTTAAAGTCTTTTCAAGCCATGTCTGTCGAGTTTCTTGACCTACCCCACTCGTAGGAATGCGTGCTTCAACCTATTAGATCTTTCAACTGCCTTCTTTTATTTAGGTTTTGTTAACACCCAAAAATAAGTGAGCCGTAGGCCGAGGGCTAGGAGAGGAAAAATGGAATTATGGTGTGAAGGCAAGCCACTCGACAAGGGGCAGAAAAGGTATTTGCCAGAAAGAGTGAAACCAAAAGGAGGTCCTCGGGCGCACTAAATGACAAAAACCCCCGTAGGAGGGCTACGCCCGAGGACCAGCGAGCCAAGCCGAGGGAAAGTAACTGCCCCAGCCTATAGAGTGCCAAGGCCTAGGTGGCTCGGACGCCTGAATCATTACCTAAAATGGGCCAAGGCAGTCGAGCCACCATACGGCCGAGGCAAGGCGGGCGTTGCTTGGAAGGCAATATACGGCACTAAGATAGAACGTGGGAACGCTTGAAGTTCAAGCAGAGGAGCGACGCCGGAAAACACGGAGCAACAAGCACTTACCCCACTAACTGTGCCAGTGGGATCGTGGGCAGTTATTCCGCTTTGTTGAGGGCCTATGAAGTGATGAGAGCCGTTGATCAAAGATCAATCCAACGGCACGCAAATGTTGGCTAGCATAGTGACCGACGAGGGCCTGTGTATATATATAGCAATAGAGTGAAATGTAAAGGACACATCAATCAATCAAACTCTACGTTTATTTCAATTTATCTTCCTTTATCGCATTTATTTTACTTTACTTTATGCATTAGTCGTAGTATAATCCAACACTCGCGTCCCAACTCACCTTGCCTGACCCTTTCTAGAGGAGTCAGGAAACCCATAGTTGAGGAGCAGAGTTCCCTCCTCGACGCAATTGCTTGAAGAAAACAGGAATAAAAGACCGTCCAAACCTCTGGCCGACACCACGGCTAGAACCTAAGAGTTTGACGACAACAGATTTAAATATCTGTTACCCCCTGCAAATGTTGCCATTATCCATTTACCCCCCGCAAAAAAAAAACCATGCAAAATATAAAATTATCCAGTTACCCCCCTCTTTTAGGGGGGTAAATGGATAATGGCAACATTTTTGTCGGGGGGTAACTGGATAATGTAATATTTTGCAAGGTGTTTTTTAAAAGTTTTTTTTTTACAGGGGGTAAATGGATGATAACAATATTTGTAGGGGGTAACATATATTTAAGCCTTTTATTTAAAAGCCTCCCCTATTCTTCAGAGAGCACAAATACTTTCGAGATCTGGAAATCACCAACACAGCACTACAGCTCACCAATACAGTTATTTTTTTTCAAGACTCTTCTTTGTCGCCCTGCTTATTTGCATTAAGGTACATTTTGTTTCCTTTCTCTTTTACATCATTATCCTTCTTCTTCTTTTTCAAGTTGTTGCAAGATGGTGAAGTTATGGGAGTTAGATGGAAACGACAACGAGGCGTCCGAGGCGCCCAAGACAACCAACCTGTCAGATAGGCTGCCACTGACCTTCTCAAATCGGGATCTCTCGCCCCTCGGGCAAAACAAATACGTTCCGCTGATCATCTCTGCGGTGATGGCTGACGTACTCGTACTGAGGATCTTAGCGGATCAAGGCAGCTCGACCGACATCCTCTTTCAGAACCTCCTATCGAAGTTGAAGCTCTCCGAAACCGACCTCACTCCCTACAATGGTGATGACCTAACCGGTTTCAACGGCTCCAAAACAACCCCGCTCGGGCACCTCGAGCTAATGCTTACTTATGGATCTAGCGCACTAGTCAGGACAGCAAAGACTCATTTCTTGGTGCTACCGTGCCAATCGCCTTATAACTGCATCATCAGACGACCAACCCTGGGCAAGCTCGGGGCAGTAGCGTCCACTGTACACCTCAAAATGACGTTGTATTCGACAGAGGACAAAATTTTTACAATTCCCGCCGACCTGAAAGCAAGAGGTGTCATTTCCTCTCACTAAAGATAAGGGAGGAACCAGATAAGAAGTGTGGGACGGAGCAAGCGTCCGAGGTAAACATGGCCGAGCCCGAGGACCCTCTTGACCATAAAGTCCCCGACAACTAGAAAATGCCTCCGTGACGCTGACTGCTCACATGCCGAGACCACGTCACCTGGTAGCGGGCACGAGCCTTGTCAGCAACTCTATGATTTTTTTTTAAAAAAAACCAGTGGCATCTATACTATTACACTAGCTGCTTTACTTTAGCCTTTTTCATATGATAACGCTTGTACATTTGATCGGACCCCGGTCCCTATGAATAAACTCTTTTTCAGGAACTATAATGCGAGGAACCGACTCCTCCGGGTCAGCTGCTTCGCAAAGAACGCCGATCGTGGTCAAGGCACAGCCCTTGCACCCGGTCTCGCCCAAAGACTAGCTGCGAGGAACGCTGATCGTGGTCAAGGCACAACCCTCACACCCGATCTCATTCCGAATCCAGCCTCAAAGAGCGCTGATCGAGGTCAAGGCACGGCCCTTGCACCTGGTCACGTCCGGGCTTCTTCACTCCACGTTTGCTTCAAGTTAGCGCACTTGGTGAATGGGACCTAATGAAGTTTCACCTGTACAATTCAAAGGCCTCGGACCGACCTTTGCACGAGAGGCCACTCCAATACGCCTTCATATATGGCCTCGGGTCGACCTCCTTCTCCTGAAGGGTCACTCCGACGTGCTTTCAAATGACCTCTACAACGTGGTCGGGCCTATCGTGGCTCACTGACCCCTATAACGTGGTCGGGTCTATCGTGGCTCACTGACCCCTATAACGTGGTCGGGCTTATCGTGGCTCACTAAGCATTCTTACAAGGGCGAACCGCACGGGTTCCGTCCCTCCAAAGGCATTCTCACAAGGACGAACTGCACGGGTTCCGCTCCTCCAAGCTCGAAACGTCAACGAGTCACCCCGCCGCAGGCCCAGACTCAAACTCAAGGTTAGAACTCTACTCGCTTGTCTTTAAGTAATAGGGCCGGCCTCAGAGAGCACCTTGCGCAGTGCAACGACCTCGAGCTCCCGTGCTCTTATTTAGTCTGACACTTAAAGGAAACAACACTTCAAACATTCACAAATTATTTAACATTTACAAGTTTTGTAAGAATACTGTTTAGAACTAAAAACACGAGGCACACTCTTGAAAATAGACATTTTATATTAAAGCCGAAAAGGATGGTGCCTGTTACATGTGAGGTCGGCCCCGGACACGCCCAAAGGCCTCCCAAAAGAAAAATAAGAAAAAAGAGAATTCACAAACAGCTATCTGGGGAAGACCATTTCGAGCCCTCCGCTTCCCTCATTCGCCGGCCTGAGAATCTGCCCCCCTGAGACCACATTCCGCCGATCGACCAGAGAAACATCCAGACACGGATAAAGGAGTTCCACTTGACCCAAGGCCCTCTTCACCGTGCCCGCTGCGAGATTCTCCCGAGTCGAAGGGTCGTTCGAACGAAGAGCCTTGTCCCTTTCCTCTTGGTTCCTTTTCACCTCCTCTTCACTTAAGGCCACAGAAGACTCCAGCTCGACAATCCCACTCTCCAACTTCTAGGTTTCAACCTTGATGGACAAAACATCCTCCTCCAGGATTGGCACAAGCGCTGCCGACTTAGCCTTCTCTGACAGCTCGGCCACCTCCCGACGCAACCCGTCCACATTAGCTCTAGCCCTCTCCAACCGGTCCAACCGTTCCTACAACTCGGCCCTTTCTTTCCGATGCCTCTTAGCATCTTGACATGCCTCCGCCAAAAATTCCAAGCAAGCGTTCAGCTTATCACTCCTGTCTAGAAGATTCGAGTCCAATCACAAAGTTCGGTTCTCCGAGGGATTCCTTCTTTGTGAGGCCAGCAGGTCTCTGGCTTCCCAACGCCGCTGCAAACGTCTGCCGAACTCCGCTACCCGAAGGCACACTTCGAAGCCTTCAGCTGAAGGAACGATTTCACTCCCAATGCGAAGCTCCACTTGAATGGCACCCCGCGGGGCAGACTCACTACAAGAAAAACATGAATTTCTGGCGGATTTATTCCGTCGGTACATTTCCGGCGGATTTTTGAAATTACCGGCGGATTTTTTAATTTTTAATTTTTTTACAAAATCCGCCGGTAATGTTTCCGGCGGATTTTGCAAAAAAAAAAAGCCGGCAGATATTGTATTTTTTTTATTTACAAAATCCGCTGGTAATTTCAAAAATCCGCCGGAAAAGGAGGGTAAAAAATCCGCCGGTAATTTCAAAAATCCACCTATAAATAAAACTTTCTCCTACACTCCTCTCATTCTCTCATTTCACTCTTTATTTCCTTCTCATTCTCCTCTACATTTTCTCTATCTTATATTTCTTCTTCTTTCTCATACTCTCCAATCTCCATAAATTTCTCTATATATCTCTCCTTTCTTCTACATTCTCACTCATTCATTCTTATTTCTTCTTCTTTTTTCCCATTCCCTCCAATTTTAATACTTCTCATACTCTCCTTCATTCTTCATTCTTCATTCTTCATTCTTCTTCATTCTCACTCGTTCATTCTTCTCACTTCATTCTCTTTCTTCTCATATTCTCTTTCATTCCTTCCTACTTCTATATTCTTATTCATTTTCACTTTTCTTACTTTTTATTAAAATTAAAATACATATTAAAATTTAAAATTTGGAAAAATTGAAAAAAAAAGGTTTAATTTTATTTAAAAAATTTTTTAAACAATCCACCGGTAATGTGCATTACCGGTGAAAAATCCGCTGGTCATGTAAAAATCCGCCGGTAACCATTACCGACAAGTGAATTTCCTGCGGATTTCCGGCGGGCCAGATCCGCCGGTAATGACCATTTTTCGGCGGAAATTCGATTTTTCCGGCGGATATACCCGCCGGTAAATACTGAAATTCTTGTAGTGACTCGGGTGGCCCTGTCCCACTCTACCACCAGCTGCCGTCGCGGTCCCCACCACCGGACCACCAATCGCTCCGACCCGGGGAACAGTGACGAACCCCGCAAAGGCCTTGGGGTGAGTGAACCCATCTGCAAAACGGGGGTAAACTATTGTAAGGAGGCAGCAAAGAATGAAACAATGATTAAAAACACGGGGGAAAAAGTCCAAGCCTTACCAAGAACGACGCGAAGAGCCACTGATGACTCGACCTCAGCCTCCAAACCTTCGCCGCATCTGACTCTCCCTCGAAGGAATGGTGAAAGACTCCACTGAACGTACGAAACACCTCACTGCCCAATGCTCCGAATCATTCAGCTCGGACTCGACAATAGCGAAGTCCTTGGGATCGTATCCAAATCGCTTCCGGCTCCAGGACGTCGGAAAGAACTTCTCCACCGAGTCCGTCACAGGCTCAAAGCAAGGGCGGCCATTATTGCAGCTCATTCCAACCTGACCATACTTTCCGGTACCCGAATAACATCGAAGAAGTGAAAGAAAACCCTTGGCAAGACATCTTCACCCGCATGCTCAGACGACGACGACGAGTCGAGAACTATAACTTCCCGAGGCATCCTTTCTGAACTGAACTCCGGCTCATCAATAACAGACCGAACTCCCTGGCCTGTTACGCTTCCCCTCGAAGAGCCGCCGCTCGCCATTCAAGCTCGACCCTCAAAATGTACTTCGAAAATCAGAACCACAGCCTCGGACCACTCGAGATGAACTAAGTTGAAGAAAGCAAACTCGGAAGAGATCCGAAACAGAAATCTTTGGTTTTGAGGGAAACAAAAGCACCCTACCTATTTATAGGGATAAGAGCCTCGGCAGACGAAGAGACTCCACTAAATACGAGGAGATTAAATGCGCACGATGCTGAAATCAATGTGCGCCATTTATGACAGGACGTTCCACTTCCGAAGAACTTTGCGTCTTCCCACCGACAAGATATGGGAGCTTTCCACAATCTCAACCAACCCAGAATGTCCGACTCAGCAAATCAAGCCGAGGTCGCTCCACATTGTCTGACATCGACTTGGGGGGAAACTCTTCCGGACAGGGCTAAGAGGCCCAATCCGCTGGGCAAACGACCCAATCCCTTACTTATTCGACCCATGTTCACGCCGAATCCGAATCAACGATCCAGATCATCACTCCCCGATCCAACTGCCCCGAGCCGGCTAAAGAGCGCAGCGCTCCCGCACCCGCGTCTATAAATACAGCATCACCCCACGAAATCAGGTACGCTTCTCTCATTTGTACCTCTCACTGACTTCTAATCGCTGACTTTGGCATCAGAGAGTTTGCAGGTAGTCTTTGATGCTCAGGCTGTGGTTAATCATATTAAGTATATTTCGTGGGAATGGTTTTTATTATCATTGTGGGCATAATTCAAATTTAGTTTTACACGATTGGTGGGCTAAACCACTTGACTGTTTATGTAATTTGTAATTGGCTTTCGCCTAGTGCTCCAGTTTAATCCAATTTTGGTTATAAAGGAAAAACTATCTAATAGTAATAATGAGATCATTTTGAATTTGAATTTCAACCTAGAACTTAAGATTGTTTTCAAAACGATAAAATCTCCAATTCTCATGGAGACATTAAAGTTCGCAGAATTGATTGTGTTTAATAAACAACTAGTATGCCTGCTCGTGCGAGACATTTAAGTGTGAGACATTTAAGAATTTATAATATAATGTTAACCTATCTAACATTTGATCAATGAAAGGTAAAGGAAAATGATCCTTCTTTGTGGCCTTATTGAGTTTTCTGTAATCCATACAAATTCTCCACCCTGTGATAGTTCTTGTTGGTATTAACTCATTTTTTCATTGGCTATGACTGTTACACCCCCTTTCTTAGGAACACATTGTACCGGGCTAACCCATGCACTATCTGATATGGGGTAGATGATTCCAGCATCTAGCCATTTTATAATTTCTTTCTTAACAACCTCTTTCATAATTGGATTTAGCCTTCTTTGTCCTTCTATGCTATTTTTAGAATTTTCTTCTAAAATTATCCTATGCATACAAATTGAAGGGCTAATTCCTTTTATGTCTGCCATTTGCCAACCTATAGCCTTTTTACGTTTTTTCAAGGTATTTATGAGATCATTCTCCTGATCTAGGGATAGATCAGATGCAATAATCACTGGTAGAGTATTACCTTTTCCTAAAAAAGCATATTTCAAATGTTTTGGCAATTCTTTCAACTCTAGTTTAGGAGGTTGTTCAACTGATGGTAAATTCTTTTTAAGGTTGGGATTTTCTAAATTAAGAGATTCATAAGTTCTAGCCCATACCTTAGGTGTTGATTCTTCCTTTGGCAGTATACCTTTTTCTGGCAATTCTTCTTCTGGTAGTGCAGCTGCATCTGGTGCAAGTGCACTGGTGAGGTGGTCATACTGCTTGTTGAATTGTTTTTGTACTAAATGGTCAAGAGAGATGATTGCTGAACATTCTTCTCTTTCCTCTGCAGGATACTTCATAGCATTCATCACATTGAAAGTCACCTCTTGATCATTTACTCTCATGGTTAGTTCTCCTCTTTGAACATCAATCAATGTTTTTCCTGTTGCTAGGAATGGTCTTCCAAGAATCGCTGGTACATCTTCATCTGCAACAAAGTCAAGGATAACAAAATCTGCAGGAAATATAAATTTGTCAACCTTTACCAGTACATCTTCAATGATTCCTTCTGGGTAAGCTATTGGCCTATCTGCTAGTGACAAAGTTACAGTTGTAGGTTTAGCATCACCAATTCCTAGTTGTGTAAAGACTGATTTAGGCATCAAGTTGATGCTTGCACCTAGATCACACAATGCACTACCTGTATAGAGCTTGCCTATTGAAAATGGAATGGTAAAGCTACTAGGATCTTTCAATTTTTTTGGAAGTTTATTTTGTAATATTAAACTGCATTCCTTAAACATGACAACAGTTTCAAAATCACCTAATCTTTTCCTCTTTGAAAGGACATCTTTCATGAACTTAGCATAATTAGGCATTTGTTGTAATGCTTCAAGCAAAGGAACATTGATATGCAATTGTTTAAAAACATCTAAGAATTTACTGAATTGCTTCTCCTCATGTGCCTTTTTTAATCTTTGAGGATAAGGAGGAGGAGGATATTCAGGAACTAACCTTGGAGTTGGTACTTGATGAGATGCAGATGCATCTGCATCTTGAGAATTTTTATTTTTTTCTCCCTTACCTGTACCTTCATTCTCATATGGTTCTGCAAGATCTTTCCCATTTCTGAGAGAGATAGCTTTTACCTGTTCCTTACCTGGCCTCTGAGATGGACTTGCTTCTGTATTTGATGGTAGTGTACCTGCTGGTCTTTGATACAGAGCAGTAGCTAACTGACCTACCTGATTCTCCAAATTTTTGATTGAAGCTTCATGAGCTTGCCTAGCTGTTCTATTTTCATTAATGAAAGCTTTAAGCAGACCTTCTAAGGAGTTATCAGTAGTAAATTGTTGTTGTGGCCTTTGGTAATTATGAGTTTGAAATGCTGGTGGAATTGCTGGTGCAGCTGCACTTGGTGCAGGTGTACTGGCATTATTGTTATTCCACTTGAAATTTGGGTGGTTCCTCCAACCAGCATTATAGGTATTAGAGTAAGGATTGTTATTTTTATTATATCCTACAAAATTCACAGAGACAGGGTTGCTAGAACATTCCTCATAAAGGTGACCTCCCACACAATAGACACAACTTACTGTTCCTGGAGGGGCTTGTTCTATGGCTGCTGCAGTGTTCTCAGCTGGTGCAGCTGCACTAGATGCAGGTGCACTGTTACTATTGAGGTTTTTAACCAGATTTGCTAGTGAGGCTACTTGAGCAGATAGGGCAGATATTTCACTGATTTCATGTACCCCTGATGATTTCTTTTGGGCACTCACCCTCTCAGTAGGCCAACTAGAGCTATTGGTAGCAATTCTATCAATTAATTCACATGCTTCATTATAAGAAAGATTTAATAAAACACCACCAGATGATGCATCAAGCATTATTCTGGTTTGTGGTTCCAGACCATTATAAAATGTTTCCATTTGAATAATAACTGGAAGGCCATGATGTGGACATTTTTTTAAAAGTTCTTTCCATCTTTCCCATGCTTCAAACAATGATTCTTGGTCTTTTTGTCTAAAAGATGTAATATCATTTCTCATTCTGGCATTTTTAATGGGTGGAAAATATTTTGCTAAAAAGTTTTCAGCCATTTCATTCCATGCATGAATAGAATTAGGCTCCAATGAATTTAACCATGATTTAGCCTTATCTTTCAAAGAATATGGAAATAGCTTAAGTCTAAATGCATCTTCACTAACACCAGGTATGATAAAGTTACTACATATTTCTAAAAACTGTTTTAAATGCTCATGGGGATCCTCATGAGGATATCCACCATATTGACCAATTGTTTGCAACATTTGAAACATCATAGGTTTAAATTCAAAGTGGACAGCATCTATGTGAGGTCTTGCTATGCTTGTTTGCATATTTTGATGATCAAACATAGCATAATCTCTCATAGGTCTATCTCTATCATTAATCATACCTATTGGTCCCATGTGAATGAATTGATTCCTGTGATCTACTTCAGCATCTCGTTGTGATCCAGGACCACCTCTGACTGAGGCTGGTCTTGAGCCTTCTCCTTCACCTTGTTGAGACATGGTATTGCTGCTGGTTTGCAGCCTTTCTTTTTGGATTCTACGCAACCTTCTAAACTGTCTTTCTATCTCTGGATTAAACTCAAATTCTGGTGGTTTGTCTCTGGGCATAAGCTAGTGCAGATGCACCTGTTTCTACACAGAAAACAAAACACAGAATAACAAAATAAACACTAATCTACTTTCTTCAAAACAATAAGAAAAAATTATTGCCAATCCCCGGCAACGGCGCCAAAAACTTGGTGTGTGAAAAACGTGTGCAAGTATACACAGTCACAAACAAGTAGTATAAAAAGATCGAACCCACAGAGATTGGATTAACTCTTAGATATTGTTGTAAAGAAATGCAAATTAGTGCAACTACACTATTCAGAATGTTTGGTTTTGGTTGAAGTTGAAATGAAGTTAAAATGACAATAAACAATATAGAGAAGAAATCAGTGGAGAAATATAGTTGAGATGCTTTCATCAAATAACTTTCTTTTAAGTGTTAAGTGCATTCGTGTGGTGCAGGTGCACTGGATGCAGCTGCATCAGTTGTGTGCTTTTCAGCTACTATTTCAAGAGTTGTTTTACAAGCTTCCTATGTCTAGGTGTGCTAAATAAATTCACTCTTGACCTTGAAATACTTGCTGATTTAATCCTAAGGGCTATGTTATCCTATTTCTAGAACTAACATGGAATTAACAAGCTTCTTTTATTAAAACAAGTTAATAAAGGCTTTATTAAACTCTTACCCCTATTGATTCTTGATTTCTAGTTATAAACCATGTCTGTGAATATAACTCTACTCATTTTAAGCGATCAACCTTAAAATAAGATGGATGTAGTATAACACAAGAATCAAAAGTACATACAACACACAAATGACACTTAAACTTTCTCAAAAGATTATTATAAGACTAGCACATCTCAACTAAAGGAACTTAGCTCATGATAGACATTGCAAGATGAAAAGAGATTGAATAAAACATATTGAGGTGATGGAAATTATCAAGAAAGAACAACAAAGTAGAGTTTACAATATTGAAGCTTTCTTGCATCAAGCAATGCAGGTGCACTGAACTTCTTTCTATATTTATGAAGAAGAGAATGGAGAAGTCGACAATTCCTTCTTTTCTCCTTTTCACTATCTAAGAAATTAGAACTAAAAACTTGAAAATAAAAGTACAAGAAATTCTAAAAGTGTAGAAATGTGAAAAAGAGATTATTTGATATATGAGATATTAGATGATTTTTCAAGTGAAGAATGAAGGTCTTTATATAGGCTTTGAGCTTTCCTTCAAGTGAGGTTTCCTTGCTGATTTGAGTTAACCAAACCATGGTTACTTTTCAGCCTTTGAAAAAGCAATTTGAGTTTCATACTCAAATATCAAGAGTGGTCCAATTAGAGCTTGCCATATGGTTCATGAAATGATTTCTTCAAGTGGTCATCCATTGTGGGCGCCTCCTTTATAAAGTTTCCATGTGCCCCATGTGATTTTGGATCAGCTATAATGTCATTTGGAGGTGCCTTTGTCTTCTTTTGGTTTGAGGTGCTTCCGGTGTTGGCCTTTTTCTACCATTCGCAGAATGGTGCAGCTGCATGCAGTGCAGTTGCATCAAGTGCAGGTGCATGTAGTGCAGGTGCACTGGATGATTTGGATGAAATCTTTTACTTTGTGTATTGTGTTCTTCCAATGTAGATGCCTTATCTGAAAATACTCACAAACATATCAAACATACCAATATCTAGACATCATGCTTAATATTGTGAATGACCACTTGCTTTATCCTTTAATGTTGTTTATCTAATTTTTTCAATGATATTTACTTAATTTATACTTGATTTCAACAATTTATTTAGGTTTAGTTGTATAAATAACTCTATATAAAATAGAGTTATCACATTGCCATCGCCTTCTTCTGTCTGAGCCATGAGTAGGATTTCTTCTTCACCATCGAATTCTGCATAATTGACCTTATTCTCCAAATTAGGGCACTCATATTGATAATGCCCCAATTTGCGACAGTTGTAGCACTCAATTGATTCCTTATTGAGTGAAACCCCTTCCTCTGCCACGACCAGTTCTTCCACCGAAGCGTCCCCTGTTAATATTTCGGCAAGTGTACCGAATCGTTGCAAGTAATAAAACCGGTAAGACCGGGTATCGTCCTCGAGGATCGAATTAATTTACCAATTACGTTAACAACAACTAAACGAACCAAGTTGAAATAAATTTCCGATTGGTATGAGTGAGCGACTAATACTAAAGTAAGCAATTAAATATTTCTTTTTGTGTTTTTAATAAGAGAAAACTAAAATGCTTAGGAGAAGATACGATGGGAAGAACGCTAGGGATGAATGCCTGTTGATTTCACACTATTGTCACTGATTTAATTTCGAAAGATAACCTCTCTCTTATTTTACTATCAAACCCTCAATTCTAACTAATTCCTAATTCCTTAGGTAACTAGTCCTTTGCCGATAACTAAAGCCCTAATTCCTTAGGCGATTTCAATTAACAACAAGCATTAACAACGAGGATTCGCAACATACAACAATTCTAAGAGTATTCCTAAACTACGAATGGTAGGAATTGAATTTCAAACATTCAATAATAAAACTTCCATTTGATCATTGAATAAAATATCGTTCTACAAGTTTTCCAACCATAGAAAGCGTTAAGCATAGAAATTCAATTCACAAAATATAAGAGAGTATGACATAAACATAATTTTAAACCAGCAACAATAGCGTTACGTCAAAGTTAATTCATCCCTAACATTAGGGTTTAGCTACACATGATAAGAGAAGAGAGAAAGGAAGAATTACAAGATGAAGATGATGATGAACACATATGAAGCTTCAATTCTTGTCCCCAAGCCTTGAATCTTCAATACCGGTGAGAAGGAATGAGTGCTCTTCGCGTTCTAGCGTTCCAAAATTTGTCGACCTCCTCTCTCCCCCTGGTCTTACGTGTTTTTAACGTTTTTCACGCTCAGCTGGCGCTTAAGTGCCACTTAAGCGCAAGCTGCGCGCCTCTGCTTCTGCCTTCTTGCGCGTGACTGGCGCTTGCGCGCCTCTTGCGCGCCCCACAGCACGCCAATTCTGTTTTCTTGCGCGTGAAGCGCCACCTGCGCGCCTCCTGTGCGCCACTCAGCACGACAAGTCCTTGGCTTGTACCACTTGTTCTTCTTGCTTGCACCACTCGATCTTCAATTCGATCTAGTTCCTGCACACAAAAACACGAAGAAAACCAACATAACTACTGCATAACAAGCCAACTTCCTAAGTTCACAACTTCTTAAATTTTCATCAAACTTCTTATTTTTATTCATCAAAATCTCCAATTAAACTCCCTCCTTATCATTGAAAACTATCATGTGATGTGGGTTCATCATCCCCTTCCTCTGTTTCCTAATCCTCTTCCACCATTGGTGACTTTTAGGGCTTGTTCCTCTTCTTTCTCACCTTCCATCATCGTTTCATGGACAACCAGACTGCTTTGCAAAGAATCAACAGAAAGAGTGGTGACATCATTGGATTCAGTTATCGAACAGACAACGTAATTGAATTTCTTGGTGAGAGATCTCAAAATCTAAATTGATTTTGACTAGAAATACGTATCGAATCTAAATTACTATTTGGAGCTTTCGCGATAAGCAAATCCATTCTGAACATATATGGATTTTCCTCTTCCTTTAATACCCCTTCTCCCCCGATTGTTGTCGTTCCGTGCTCTGTGAGTGGCGGCTTCTGGTTTGCGATGCTGGTAAATATTTTCTAGATTTAGAGGTGATGGTGATGGGAATTCGGCTCGAGATCCATTTAGCTAATAAAGCCCCTTGTTTCTTTACTACTTGATGATCCATTTATTTTTCTACAATCTTATCTACAGCCAATCACTGAACAATTGGAAAAGGGATAAAAAGTGGGTTTGGATACTTAGGTTCCATAGGAGCAGTTCCCTTTTTTGACGCCGATAGTGGTTCCATACTTAGGTTCCTGCTAGAACGTAGGTGCATACGCCAACTATAATCAAGTCCAGGCGAATCAAACAGAATTGTTTGCTCACCCATTCCTGTCCCACCGGGCGTACCAATCATTGTTGTCGTCAAACTCTTAGGTCCTGGTCGTGGGGTCGGCCAGAGGTTTGGACAGTCTTTGATTCCTCGTTTCTTCAAGCAATTGCGCTGAGGAGGGAACTCTGCTCCTCAGCTGTGGGTATGCTGACTCCTCTAGAAAGAGTCAGGTTGAGTGAGAGGGACGCGAGGGTTGGATTATACTACTGACTAATGCATGAAAATAAAAGATAAAGTGCAGTAAAGAAAGATAAAGTAAAATAAACGTAGAGTTTTGATTGATGTTGGATGTCTTGTACAATTACTCTATTTGCTGTATATATAAAAAAACAAGTCCTTGTCGGCCACTATGCGAGCCAACACTTGCCTGCCGTTGGATCAATCTAAGATCAACGCTCTCATGGCTTCCTAGGCCCTCAAAGAGGCGGAGTAACCACCCACGACCCCACTAGCACGGTTAGTGGGGTAAATGCTCGCTGCTCCGCATTTTTTGGCCTCGCTCTCCCGCCTGATCTTCAACCGCTCCCACGTTCTATCTTCGTGCCACATCTTCCTTGCGTTCCAAGCAACGCCTGTCTTGCCTCGGTCACTCGGTCACTCTGCTGCTCTCGACCCTTAGGTAATGGCTTAGGCATCCGATTTGCCTTGGCCGTGACACTCTATAGGTTGAGGTCATCACTCTCCCTCGGCTTAGCCCATTGGCCCTCAGGCGTAACCCTCCCCCGGGGAGTTTTATCTTTTAGTGTGCCCCGAGGACCTCCTTTTGACTCCACTCTATATGGTAAGTTCCCCTTTTTTCTTAGTCGTGTGGCTTGCCTTCACAAATTAATCTTTTTTCCCTTTTCCTAACCCTCGGCCTACGACTGCATTATTTTTGGGTGTTAACGGTTATATTATAACAAACTAGATTAGTTTTTTAGGTAAAACTAATTTTCTAACTGCCAGGGACATTTTGGACCACTAAAATTCCAACGGCTAAATTGTTAAACTAGCCGTTTATAAGGTATTAGGTTTTCCTTAAAACCAACAATAACTTCCCTTGATTGATTCACACCAAAAAAATAACTTCCCTTGATTGAGTCTATCGTTGCTTTTAATTTATTGCTATTGTAGTCAAGAATATGAAGGTCTTGCTATTGTAAATTGCTGACGTAACTTTAGTGGCTATTAATTGTGTGCCAAGCGCATTTGAGTAAGAGAATCTATAATCTATAATCTATAATATAAACATTTGAGAATGCATGTCAATTAATGCATTGCCAAGTGTCATGTTTATATGAAAATGATATTAAATGCTCCTATATGGTCCCACTCTAAAATTAAAATCAGAATCACCATTAATTCATGGCCAACTAATTTTTATTCACATTCAGCTCAAAATTGTTTTTATTACCTATATGCAAAAAAAGGAAATTGAATTAACGTGAATCATTTTTTTTAAAAATAATATGATGAAATTATTAAATGATTTATCTGAAAATGGCATAATATTGTTTTTTTACCTAAGCATAATTAAGACACATCCTAATTCCAGTGGATAATCAAATTCGAAATTCAGCCAATTTCCCACCATATAACCTCATTTGTGGGCTATAAAAAAGATCACATTACAGGTAAAAAAACATGCTACAAACCTTTTGGTTTTTAGAGTCTCTTTTGCTTTTGAATAATTTTTTGACCAAAATGGATTTTGGTTCACATATGGTTGACGACTTTTTATTGCTTAGTATAAATTCGTCCGACCTGTAGAATTAATGTTGATCTAAATTTTTCTTCTGTTTTTCAACTACAATTCAAATTTATTTCTTATAAAATTTTCTTTCTTTTTTCCGCTGCAAATTTGTAACATTTTTAATTTTTCGTTTGAGTTGCAAATTATGGATCAATTGATGGTAAAGCTTTTTCATCTGTTCCACTGCTAAAGAAAGAGCTATGTTACCCGTAATTGGCTATTGGGAGGTGGGTTAATATAAGACGCTAAATACTGCTACCTATTTCAACAATAGCTCTAGCATTTCTTCATCGTTGATGTTGTGAACATGTTACATTGCTAATTTTTCTACACTTTGATCACATCTTAGTTTTCAGATTTAGATTACATACAAACCCATCTATTGTGTGTTGTTTCGTTTTTAAAGCATTTTATTTCCCTATTTCCATTAAGATGAAGTAAAATGAATTATGTACAAAATTACTACAGATGGGAATCAAACTAGGCAAGGATGCTTATAGAAGCGCAAAACACCACTGAAATGCATATTTCTCTTTTGTAGAAAAAAACTATCAAATTGGTCTTGCTGGAGATCAAAAGAAAAAGGCACAATAGTTGGTATTGAAATAAGAAAATCAACCGGTCATGAAGCTGGTATTGAAGGGGGTGAATTTGTGTTGTGTGCTTAAGATAATTAGAAAACCTTAGGGGTTGATTTTAGATTTCGAATAACGGGTTTCCAATTTTATATATGATCTATCTTCCCTTTAATCATTCAATTTTTGTCCATATCATATTGCGGGGGATTCTTCCCTTTTAATCCTTTCAAATTCTACTTTGCTTCCCGTATTTTTATATAAATCTTTATGTTTCTTTTTTAAAATAAGTATTACATTCTTTCCTCCATTCAAATCGTCCGGTCAATAGGAAATACCCCCACGTGATTATATGTACAATATATTTGTGGAAGGATTTGAAGAGCGGGTGTTAAAAAGAGTGTATAAAAAAAGTGTTGCTAGCATTTCTCATCAAATCCTTATTCAAATTTTTATTTAACTATTGAGGTTATATTTTTTTGGTATAAAGCAGGTGTCCTCTGCGCGCAACTGCAGAGACTAATCTCTCGAGCCGGGTAGGACCACAAAGGACGGCAAAGCTCTCCCTCAAGAGATTTAACATTGCATACCCAAGGCCGGATTCAAATCCAGTACATTGGTTAAGCTGGAAGAGACCCCTACCATCTCATCCAAGTGCTCTTGGGGTACTATATTGAGGTAATATTTATTTCTATGATATTTTTAAAAAAATTATGATTTTTTTTTGGTTTGTAGAATTTTTATGATTTTAATTGGATTGTCAGGGAGTAGGTATTTTTTATAATTTTTCAAGTATTTTATTATAAAATATGCAATGTTTCAAATTATAATTGCATTAATTCGGCCAATGTTCATTTTTTGTCATATTTGTCGATTTTGTTTAGCAAAAGTACTGTGAATATTAGTTAACACTTTAACAATACTAAATTTGATACTAATCAAATAGTAATTAAAGTACTATTCATTCCACAATTACGAAAGCAATATATATTCATAAATTCATAAATGAATATATACATGAAATAATGAAAAATCAATAATAAGTCAAATGTGAATTAAATATGCCCATTTTAAATTGAAAAAAATAAAATAAAGAGAAGATCAATTTAGCATAAACACACAATCGTCCGCTTTAACTCCCGTTACTTTTTAATATCCATGTCAATTAATCATTGTATTCACTAAATTTCATAAGGAGCTGATATAACCAAAAAAAAGACTCCCATAATTGAAAAAAACAACTTTAGTAATTAAAATTATAATAAGGGGAAATTACATTCACCTCCCCGAAACCATAATTAAATGACATATACACCCTTTGTATTTTTAAAATAAGCACTCACTTCTCTTATTTGTCGAGAAAGTTTCATTCACCTCCCCCCAAGTTTTGTTTAAAAGAAACAAATACCCCCTCTAATCTTACCTAATAGAGGAGAGATGTGTATAAGAGGAGGTCAATGTCTTCTACAAAATAGAGGGGGAGTAATTTTCCCTTATAATAAAATACTTTTTGTTCAACTCCTTTTTGGTACACTCTACAAAATTAAAATAGTTTGACTTATTATTATTTTTTTATTTTAATGAAGTCCTATTTAAATTCATTTCTCTCTACAAAATTGAAATCTATTTTATAATTTTTTTTAAAAAAAATTAAACTTTTTATGTGAGATTTTGATACATTTCTTTTGAATTTTCTCACGATCATTCTTTTGTTATATATTTGAAGTATACATTGTAAGTATTATCATTTTTTGATATTAAAAATGAAATACCAAATATTGAATAAATATCATATATATATTATAATTTTTATAGTCACATTAATTTATGTTCCTAACACACGAATAAAAATAGAGATATCGGCGATGTGGGATGGAAACAGGGAATATTTTCTCACTTCCCATGCCCACATCTTATTTACTCCACATCCTTACTCTCCACATTGGAGAGTTTTCTTCCCCATCCTTGCGGGACCCTATTGTTTATACAAAAATAGTTAATAATAAACTAAAATTCAACATATTTCGAAAAATATATATAAAAAACTACAGTGTTTATCATAAAGTTTAAAGTTATGGTAATAAGGATTATGTAATATTATTGGTTTCTTAGCAAAATATTAATTTTATAAAATATTAATATTATATATATTCGTTAGAATTTCATAATAGTTTATTGGAAAGTGAGACTTCCCAAGGTAGGGGTATAAACCCTATTCCCTTCCTATCATGCTTTCAGCGGAATTTAGTCATCTGTCCTCATCCCCTTAGGGAATAATGTCCATCTTTAAGTCTTTAAACTAGACAGTTCCCACGAGGACTTTCACGTATAAGGAGAAATTGACACCTCTAAGCATAAATAACTCATTTGCATGAAATCATTAATTAACATCTAAATATAAATTAACAAACAAAATCTAAATTCTTTTCAACAACTTTCAATAGGATAAGTACACCCGTGCATAGCACGGGTCAAACACTCTAGTAAGACACAATATGAAAATGCTACGTAGTAGAGCTTCGGGAATTTTTTCGGGACAAATTCTTCGGGTTATTATATAGCACCGCATATGTATGGACAATGTCTTATAGTGCCCGTCCCCATACCAAGTGCTCATGGGCATGCCCATTACCTGCACTTAAATAATAAAAAAACATAAAAAACATTATAATTCAACTTAAAAAGCATTATTTTTTGTATATATTAATTAAAATATTACACATGATAGCATTTAGTGAATTAAAAACATGCAAAAAAAAATATTAGTAGTTTGAATTTATTTTCTTAAAGTTTTTGACAAGAATTTTCTTAAAGTTGGATATACTTAAAATTGTAATAATAGTAACTATATATATATATATATATATATATATATACTTACTATAATATATATAATATAACATAAACATCCAAATTGTTAATTAATAGTTAAATTTAGTGTTTATGGAAAAAATCATTTCATTTTTTTTAAAATTGTATATAGGTAAAGTTGTAATATTATTAATACACGGTTAACTGACTTGTTAGTTTAGTTAACTAATTCTGTTGGAATGTAATAGCTTAGTTAATACCTTGTATATAACATAGTACACCATTTCATATTCAGATGGAATAATACACATTTTCTTTCTCAAATCTGTTATAACTGATTTCTTCCATGGAACCATCTTGGTTCTTAGCTCATATCATGGTATCAGAAGACTATTGATTTTTCATGGTTACCCGTCGCCGTCGTCATGCCTCGTCACGCGGCGCAACCCTCATCTTCCGCCACCGTCTCGCAATCAACCACCGTTGATCCTACAAACGCAGCAAGCCCTTACTATGTGCATCCTAATGAGAATCCGACAATTTCTTTGGTCACGAAGCCGCTCACACCGAACAATTATCATTCTTGGGCGAGATTGATGCGAAAAGCCCTAATCAGAAAGAACAAGTTCAAATTCGCTGACGGTTCGATTCCTATGCCTAATTCCTTTGATCCATTGTTCGATGCTTGGGAACGTTGCAACAATCTCGTTCATTCTTGGATCATCAATTCAGTTTCTCCACAAATCGCACAAAGCATTGTTTACAAAGAACTTGCTTCAAATGCGTGGAGCAATCTCAAATCACGCTTTGAACGTGTCGATCGTGTTCGTGTTGCAAATCTGAAATATGATCTTTATCAATTGGAGCAAGAATCTCTTTCTGTTACTGATTTCTTCTCGGAAATGAGCATCTTGATCGAAGAACTTGAAAACTATCGTCCTCGTCTGGATTGCACTTGCCCTGTCAAATGCTCTTGCGAAGCCATGCGCAACGCCAAACTCTTTCATGATGAAGACAGCGTTATGTGTTTTCTCAAAGGTCTCAATGACAACTTTGCAATGGTACGTTCTCAGATTCTTCTCATGAATCCCTTGCCTCCTATCACCACTGTATTCTCCATGGTGATTGAACCCGAAAGACAAAATGGTTTGTGTCCTGCACCAGAGGATTCTGCACCTCAGATCAATGTCGTTGATGGCAAGCGCCATTTCAACAAAGGTAAACCTTATGGACCTAGGCAATGCGCCTATTGTAATCGTCAAGGTCACACCATTGATACCTGTTATAAGAAACACGGTTACCCCTTCGGATCCAAGAAAGAGAGCACACCAAGGCCAAGGCTCAATGCGGTATCTGCTGACTCTGATAATCAAAATGCATCCTCAGCTTCCACTCCTTCTCAGGCAATCTCTCAGGAGGATTATCAGCAACTCTTGGACATCCTAAAGAGGTGCAACCTCCACAATGATTCCTCATCTGCTTCTACACCTGTTGAAGAACCCTCTATTAATCAGCTTCGCATCACTGATGCTGAAGGTAATGTTCCTACTTCCTTTGATTCATCACCTTTCATTGCAAATTGTGTGCACACTCCATAGATCATAGACTCAGGTGCCACAGACCATGTCTGCACCAATTGGAAACTATTTGAATCACATAGAGCAATTAAGCCCATTCATGTTCGGTTACCTAATGGTACCTATGCCATAGTCTCAATTGTAGGTTCAATTAGACTAAATAAGAATTTCATCATTCATGACGTGCTGTATATTCCTTCATTCAACCTCAACTTGATATCAGTTCCCAGACTACTTGAATGTGGGATTGATACCTATTTTACTGGAAATATGTGTGTAATCCAGGACCCCTCACACAAGAAGATTGGTGTGGGGCTGGTCCAAGGTACATTGCTTCATCTTGTTGAAGACACTGAGGCTTCCAATGCTATTTTGTGTGCAATTTCTACTGATTCTTTAACTGCCTTTGTTCTCCCTGAATCTGCCTTATGGCATTACAGGTTTGGTCATACTTCTAATTCCAAACTAGAAATCTTGTGTAAAGATATTCCTACAGTTGTTGCAAATAAAAATTTGGTTTGTGATATATGTCACTTTGCAAGGCAACGTAAGCTTTCCTTTCCTTTGAGTAGCAATAGAGCAAGCAATATTTTTGATCTAGTCCATTTAGATGTTTGGGGACCTTGTTCATTACCATCTATTCATGCATATAGATATTTTTTGACAATTGTTGATGATCACTCTCGTTTTACTTGGGTATTCCTTCTAAAATCTAAATCTGAAGTTGTTAGGCACCTAGCCTAACGTTGACTGGGAATATGCAATTGGAAGCCTTGAAATTTGATTAAAGAAAGGACAATGGGAAGAAAGTAGAATATTATTGGATATGTGATGAATGGATACAATTGGAGAGATAGGGCTCCCCGCCCTCCGGCCTCACCCGGACTCCGGCCTCACCCGGTTACTACTAAACTTTAGGAATGATAAGAGATACTCTAAAAGGGGGGTGGAAGCCTTTATTTATAGGCTTCCAATTCCAATACATGGGAGAATAGAAAGGAATAGCCTAACAAGTTAATAACTACCAACCAACTATCACAAACTCCCCTAACCACTTAATAACTACCCCTTCAATCATAACAAACTCCCCTTCCATTATAATAACAACCCCAAACAAACAATCATAACTTCCCTAACTACCTAAAACTAACTCACTCGGAACCCCCACTTACACAAGGACTAACAGAAGTTAAGAAAACTATTTTGGATTTTACCATGATGGTCTCTAACCAGTTTGGCAAGAATATTGAGGCATTTCGTAGTGATAATGGCACTGAGTTTCAGCTCCAAGACATTTGTAGTAAACAGGGCATTCTTCATCAGTTCAGCTGTGTTGAAACACCTCAGCAAAATGCAAGAGTAGAAAGAAAGCACCAGCATATATTGTCTGTTGCTAGGGCACTGATGTTACAGTCCTCCATTCCCAAATATCTCTGGTCATATGCCATCACTCATGCTGTTTTCTTAATCAACAGAATGCCATCTCAGGTTTTGGATAATTGTTCTCCATTTCAGATACTACATGACACTCTGCCTGATCTCAACATCATCAAAGTCTTTGGTAGCCTCTGTTATGCTACCACTCTCACCAATGGGCGCTCTAAATTTGATCCTCGTGCAAGAAAAGGCATTTACCTTGGCTACCCAGCACATATGAAGGGTGCTGTGATTTATGAAATTGCTGGTAAACATATCTTTGTTTCAAGACATGTTGTCCACTATGAGACTGTTTTTCCTTATCATACCCCTAAGTCCACCCACAATTGTTGGGATCTCTCTTCCACTAAACCCATCAATACTAACCCAATTACTGATACAATTCCCACTCTAACCACTGATCCAATCCCTACCACACCTACTGATACAACCACCACTCCCACTGATACAACCACTAATCTCACCACTGACACAACTCCTGTGACACTCACTTCCACAGATACCAATACAACTACTGATGTCACCCTCACCACAGCCACTCCACCACCCAATTCACCTACCCCACCTCCTAGACATTCCACTAGACCTCACAATCCCCCTCCTCACCTACAAGACTATATTTGTAACCTCACCTCCACCTCCTGTGCCTACCCTATTCACCAATACCTGTCCTATGATAGTATTTCACCCTCACACAGAGCCTACTGATCAACGGTCGTACGCGGGTCAAAATAATTATAAAGATAGAAAATATAGTACAAGGTAAGTAACCTTGGTCGTCTCTCGAGGACCTCTAAATACTGAAATTACCAAAATCAAGAACCAAATAAACAATAAAAAGGGGGGGTTTTGAAGAGAAGAGTTTGATGTTTAGTGAAGAAAATCAATTAAAGATAGATAATCAATCCATTGGTTTCAGGTGCGTTTCTTGGATTTATCATCGGATCTAAAATAAAGATTCGCACAAGGTTTGATAATTCTTGATTGATCATAAACTAAGTGAACAAGCGCCAGTCAATTTATATGAATTCACACTTTTTAAAGCAAGCGTCAAAACAGTGTGTTCAATCAATCGTGATAGTGAACAAGCGCCAGTAACACAATTAACATCATAACTGAATTCTATCAATCCTATAAACAAGCGTCATAGACTCTATCAATTCCTATCCAAACTAGATTAAACAAGCGATAAAATAGTTTGTATAATGAAAGTTGTAAAACGAAATCATGATTAAGTGATTAAACAAAACCAAATCATAAAACGAATCACGTAAGCAAATCACAGAGTTTGAGTAATTAAGCAAAACACAAACCGAATTTGCAACAAGAATTATGAAGATGAAATTGATAGAGAAAGAATTAAAACCATAAAAACGAAATAAACATTAAAGCACCGAACCTCAAAATCCTTACAGCAACACCCTTCACCAATAGATTGATCTAGGGCTTTAGGCTTCCATGGAGGTTATGCTACCAAATCCTCAAAATTGTATACTAATGCGTAACAGAGCCAAAATGGCTCTGAATAGTGTATTTAACTAGGGCAAAACGAAAACCCTAATCCACTAATTGGGTTCTTGGATAAAAGCCCGATAAAAATAGTAAATTGACCCATAAACCCGTAATTGACTAAACTGCTTCGGTATTTCGCAGTTTTTACATTCAATACTTCAGAATTGGGTTTCGAGCTCAACAGAAGAATTGTAGCTCTGTTCCTTAGCTTTCCAACGCATGCTCGCACGCCTCAATCGGATAATCACAGCCAAAGTTATAGCCTGCAGAGTAGACAGGGGTCAATATGCAATAAAAACAGGAATTAATCAAGAATTTGCTATAACGCTCAATTAAGACCCAAAGTCTAGAAACGTGCTAAGGCTTAAATATTAGGAACCAAACACAATTAAAAACACCAAATGCAAAGCTTTAAAGAGTGCATTAAAATGCATTGATCACCTACATAACTAACATAGATGCCACTGAGGAACCCTCAACCTATGCTACTGCTTGTAAAATTCCATGTTGGGTTGATGCTATGAACAAAGAGTTGCAAGCTCTAAAAGCTAATCATACATGGACTGTTGTGGACAAACCTACTGGAGTCACTCCCATTCGATGCAAATGGGTATACAAAGTTAAGCATAATTCTGATGGCACCATAGAGAGATACAAGGCTAGACTTGTGGCCAAAGGATATACTCAGACTGAAGGTATTGATTTTTTTGACACATTCTCTCCTGTTGCAAAAATGGCCACTGTGAGAACTTTAATTGCTGTAGCTGCTATTAAAGGCTGGCACATCCACCAATTGGATGTCAATAATGCCTTCCTCCATGGTGAACTCAAGGAAGATGTCTACATGGTCATTCCTCCAGGGCTTCCCTCTGTCTCACCTTCAAAAGTTTGCAAATTGCTCAAGTCCCTCTATGGACTCAAGCAGGCCAGCAGGCAATGGTATGACTGTCCATCCACTCTACTACTATCTCTTGGTTTTAAACAAGGACATGCTGACCACACAGTCTTTACACGCATCATTGAGTCTTCATACATGGCACTCCTCGTATATGTAGATGACATAGTGCTTGTTGTGGATCATATTTCAGAAATTTCTGAACTTGAATCCACCCTTGATGCCCAGTTTGGGATTAAAGGCCTTGGCACCTTAAAGTTCTTCCTTGGGCTTGAATTTGCCCACTCTTCATCAGGGATTTCACTGTGCCAACGCCAGTATTGCCTTAATCTATTGAAAGACTCTGGATCTCTTGGCAGCAAACCTGTTTCTACTCCTATGGAGCCTGGTTCACATCTATACACTAATGATAGTACACCATTTCATGACATTGCTCAATATAGACGTTTGGTTGGTAAACTCCTCTACTTAACAACTACACGACCAGACTTCACATTCCCAGTACAACAAGTATCTCAGTTTCTTTCAAAGCCAACCATTAGTCACTTCAAAGCTGCACAAAGAGTACTTCAGTATCTCAAGAGTTCTCCTAGTCAAGGACTATTCTTCAGCAGAGCCTCCTCCCTTGAATTGCATGGCTTCAGCGATTCAGATTGGGCTGGTTGCCCAGATTCTCGCAGATCTATTAGTGGTTACTATTTTTTCCTTGGAGATTCCCTCATCAGTTGGCGTTCCAAGAAGCAATCCACCATTGCCCGTTCAAGCTCAGAAGCTGAATATCGTGCTTTGGCAGCTGCTACCTGTGAGTTACAGTGGCTCTCATACCTATTGACAGACCTTGGCATCAGTTGCAACAACAAACCTGCCCTCTATTGTGACAATAAGAGTGCTCTCCATATTGCTGCGAACCCGGTATTTCATGAACGCACCAAACACCTTGAGATTGACTGTGATGTTGTTAGAGACAAAGTAGCAGCTGGCCTTATGAAACTTCTCCCTCTGTCCACCAAGAACCAGATTGCAGATCTCTTTACAAAAGCTCTAACACCTCAGCCCTTTGTTCACCTCGTCACCAAACTCAAGGTTCTTGACATCTATCAATCTTCGGGGGGTCGGTGGGGTGGGTGGGGGGGTGTAATACACGGTTAACTGACTTGTTAGCTTGGTCAACTATAGTTAGTTTAGTTAACTAATTCTGTTGGAATGTAATAGGTTAGTTAATACCTTGTATATAACATACTCTGTACACCATTTCATATTCAGATGGAATAATACACATTTTCTTTCTCAAAAATCTGTTATACCTAATTTCTTCCATGGAACCATCTTGGTTCTTAGCTCATATCAATTATATATATATATATATATATATATATATATATATATATATACAATTTGGATTTCTTCCATGGAACCATCTTGGTTCTTAGCTCATATCAATTATATATATATATATATATAATATATTATAACATAAACATCCAAATTGTATATAGGTATAAAAGTAGATCTAACTACTTATATATAATCCAAATTGTATATATATATATATAAAAGTAGATCTAACTACTTATATATAATTTTAAAAAAATTATACCTATATACAATTTGGATGTTTATGTTATAATATATATATATATATATATATAATATTACAACTTTACCTATATAAAAAAATCAAAAATATAGTTTAAAACATGAACATAAAAGTGGTATTAAAGTGGAAGTTGACGGTGGTCGGAGTGGTGGTTGTCGGTGGCTGGAGTGGTGGTCGGAATGATGGTCGGTGGTCGTCAAAGTGGTAGTTGACGGTGGTCGGAGTGGTGGTCAGAGTGGTTCTCGGAGGTGGTCGGAGAGGTGGTTGGCGGTGGTCAATGGTGGTTGGCCGTGATCGGAGAGGTGGTCGGCAGTGGTCGGTAGTCGGCAGACGAAATGGTGGTCATTAGTGGTCAAAGTGGTAGTTGACGGTGGTCGGAGTGGTGGTCGATGGTGGTCAGAGAGGTGGTCGGTGGTGGCCAGGGTAGTGGTTGGCAGTGGCCGGAGTGCTGGTCGACAGTGGTCAGAGTGGTGATTGATGGTCGAAATGGCAGTCAAAGTGGTAGTTTGCGGTGGTCAGAGTGGTGGTCGTCGGTCGCCAGAGTGGTGGTCGGCAGTGGCCGGATTGTTGGTCGGCGGTGGTCAGAGTGGTGATCGATGGCCGAAATGGTAGTCAATGGTTGTCAAAGTGGTAGTTGACGGTGGTCATAGTGGTGGTCGTCGGTGGTCGTAGTGTTGGTCGATGGTGACCGGAGTGGTGGTCGTCGGTGGTAGCTAGAGTGGTGGTTGGCGGTGGTCGGCGGTGGTCAGAGTGGTGGTCGGTGGTTGTCGCTGATTGTTGAAGTGATGGTTTGTGATGACATGTTAGTGTTAAAATAAAAACTGAAATTAGAAAACCTCTTTTTTTGGTTTTGTGTTTTGATGGTTGTTTCGAAAATAAGGAAAAAAAATCAACTCAGCACCATTTTACCCAAACATATTTTGGTTTTGAAATTGAGTTTCAATACCAAAAACCAGAAACTAACAACCACCCCAAACGGGCCCTAAGTTTTTTGTTTCCCAATTTTGGTTTTCAAAATAAGAAAATTATAGTTTACTTAACTACTAGATAAGATCTTTTCTATTTAGCAAGTTTACTTTACTACTAGATAAGAAAATTCCACTCTCATAATGACTCCTTCAAATTTAGGAATCTTATTGGCTGTTCCTTCCCTTTGTTACGGTTGTTACTAAATTTCAGAATTAACTCCCTAGATTTACTCACCTTCTTTTTCTCATCCTCAAAAACCCTTGAATTCAAAAATATTATCTTGGAAAACAAGTTACCAATCTCATTATTTTAACCATGACATTGTCTATATAAGGTGCATATAACTCATCTTATCCACCGTTCTCAACATAATTATCTTGTCAAAAAAATCCTTATCAGTGGACGTATTAATGGTTGACCTCATAGAAGAGTTCTCGTGCAGCGTATGAATATTCTTGTGATGTTTTTACTAATTTCGTTTCATACATTATTGTATTGAAGAAAAGTAATGGTATTTTTTGATTCGTTTTTGCAGCTTTGCTTGGAGATATTCTTTGAGCCAAGTACCACTTGTTGTGGTCACAAGTGAGTATCAAATCAAATCAAATCAACGACAAATCACACTCAATTGTTAATTTTATAGATACCTAATCAAGTTTTTGTTAAATTGGTACATCACCTCCTAAGTTTCTGAATGAGTATCAACAATTTTGTAGTTTTTGCAGAACATGTTTGCAACGTTCCATATATAAGTGTCGCCAAAGATGCCCTCTATGTCGAAGATCGATAAGGTATATTGTAAACTATTTGATTTTAAAAAATATCGCTTTTTTGTGTATTTAATTATTCATGATTTTTCTTGTCAAAAAAAAAATTATTCATGATTTTGTGCAGTATGTATTGCCCTGTGAACACAAATATTTGGAACGCAACACAAAAGTTATTTCCTGACAAAGTTAAAGCTAGGAAAGCAACCGATGCCTTAAACATTCCAATGAGTTTTAGTTCACAATCATACGGTGAAATCAGTGACCCTGAGTTTTATCTATCAATTGTGGGGCTTCTCTTCATTGTAATGATGTATTTGCTTTTAGGCGAGAATTGATTTTGTTAGAGTTAGCATATGTTTGATAACGCATTAGAGCACCGTAAAAGCACGTTTAGTGTTGCTGGTAAATTGATTTTGACTGGAAATACCTATCGAATCTAAATTACTATTTGGAGCTTTCGCGACAAGCAAATCCATTCTGAACATATATGCATTTTCCTCTTCCTTTAATACCCCTTCTCCCCCGATTGTTGTCGTTCCGTGCTCTGTGAGTGGCGGCTTCTGGTTTGCGATGCTGACAAGGTAATCAAAATCGGACCGGACATTGAACCGGAAGAGGTAGTGGTTCAGGGGTTCTTTGGGTTCAACCGGTTGAATCGGGGGTTGAACCGGAATTAATTAAATACATTATTTAATATATTTTTTTACAATATATAAAGGATAAAAAACAAAAAAAAAATTAAAGTATGACATAATAAAACTATAATATTCAACAATCATAAATAGTTAGATACTATAATGTAAGTACTCTCATAGTAATATTAGTGTACACATTTGTTTTTTAATTATTTATTTATTTATTTATTTCATTAATTTAATTATAAAAAATGATCAAAAAATATCTCATATACCAAAAATCAACATCATTTATCATTTTTTTTCAAAAATTAACATGGTGTACCATTTTTTAAGGAAAATAAACCAAATCCGGTTTTCTGCACGGTTCCCCGGTTTTTGTCCGGTTTCCTGTCCGCCGGTTATCCGGTTCAATTCCTGGTTCTCTCCCCAGGCGATTCTCAGGTTCATTTAGACCGGATAGAGGTCCAATTCCCGGTTCAACCGATTGAACCGGCCGGTCCGGTTTTGACAACCTTGGATGCCGGTAAATATTTTCTAGATTAGGGGTGATGGTGATGGGAATTTGGCTCGAGATCTATTTAGCTAATAAAGCCCCTTGTTTCTTTACTACTTGATGATCCATTTATTTTTCTACAATCTTATATACAGCCGATCACTGAACAATTGGAAAAGGGATAAAAAGTGGGTTTGGATACTCTCCATTAGCATAATAAATGGTGTAATCTCCATTACTTTTAATAATAGCATGACACGTGCCTTTAAAAACATTGAATGGCCGAGATTAAATAATTGTAACATTTCCAATTCGGTTAATTTTGATTATCGAAATTAACTAGTGTCGCTTAATTGTTTGACAATCAAATTAAGTCATTTAACATGTTTGAATTTATGGGAGCAATATTTAATTGCAAAAGTATGTGAAGTAAACATGTTTAGTGATTGATTGTGTGACTAGAGATGGGTTTTAGATAGAGAATTAAGAGCAAGGGTAGAATGGTCATTTCGCTAAATTTCATTTAATCAAAATTAGCAAGAGGTCATAGCTAAATTGATTTGTTAATTAAGTAATTGGGCATATTTAATCGTATGTGATAATCTAATTGATAAGAATATGAGATTGTGCATTAGTAGTTGATTGTTTGATTAGAAATAGATTTAAGTGAAATAAGTGATTGATAATCATGACACTTCCGGTTTCTACAGCAACAACAAAGAGATCTTTTTCAGAAATGAAAATTATCAAGACTAGGTTGAAAAACAAGATGGAAGATAGGTTTATAATTTATAACATGACAATTTACATGGAAAAAAAATTAGTGAAAACATTAGTTCTGAGTCTATTATTGAAGATTTCAAGTCACTTGGAACGCGTAGAGCTTTACTTTAAGGAACATAGTTTAAAATTTTGATGATCAACTTTATGCTTATTACAACTTAATTTTTTTTTTTAGATTAAACGGGGCTAATAGCCCAAAAAGAATTACACGGGAATCATTCGCGGAGTAGAAACTCCAGAAACATCAACATCAACAAATAACTTAACAATACTAGGAGGTGAATTAAACATAACTAGACCGTCATCATAGGTGCACCCCATATTAGCAAGCTCATCTGCAACCTTGTTTGCCTCGCGGTAGATGTGAAGAATACAGATATTAGAGGTGGCCGCAAGCAGTTGTCTAATCCTCGTCACAAGTTGTCGCCCAGCTATGCTTCCATGGTCCAACCATTTAAACAATTAACAATAATAGATGAATCCATTTGAAGCTCAATAGATGTGAACCCTTTACTAATGGCAAGTTTAAGTCCCTCCATAGCTCCCCACAATTCAGCCAAGTAGGCCGATTTCACAAACAAACGCTTGGCAAAACCACCCAGCAAACAACCATGCGCATCACGCAACACCCCGCCACAACCAGCTAACCCGAGCTCAGATTTTGCAGTGCCATCAGTATTAATTGTCACCCAACCCGAAGGTGGTGCCCTCCACCGAACCTCCACCTGCTGCATACGACGCTGATGAAGAGGGAGATAGAGAGCTCTGCTATTTTCGTACTCATGCACCTGCTGCAACACGACGCAGGCAGGATGTAAAGGACGCACAAAATTATCATCGTGCACCTGCCTGTTGCACCAAAACCAAAGATAGTAGCATCCCGAGGCCCAAACATCACACCACTCCAACGAGCCATCCAACAAAGATTTATTAGCTAAATTAACAGTCAACCACTCATCAGGATCAGCGCTGTAATAACTCACCCGAAGACTAGGCGGAATGAAATAATTCCATAGAGCTACCGCCAACTTGCAGTCACGAAGAACATGAATGATAGACTCTACCGTGTTGCGACAATGGTGACAATGCAGATCACCACTCCCCCATTTACCACAATATTCTTTTGTTGCTAATTTCTCGTGGAGAACTTGCCAAATAAAACAACGAATGCGCTCCGGAACTCGAAGCTTCCAGACTCTCTTCCACTTATTATCAACCAGGGAACCATCGAAGTTGCTGAGATAATTGTAAGCAAGGGCAACTCAAAAATCACAGGAACCATCCCCAGGCCAATATCTCACGTCGGGACCGTCATGGGGAAGAGGAGATGGGTGCGCCAACAATTTGGAAACTATATTTGCCGGCAGAAAACTACGCAGTAAGTCCAAATCCCACACACCTCTCTCAGTAACAACATCACTCACGCACCAATCAACAGCATGAGGAGGAATATTCTGAACGTGATCAATTAACCGGATGCTATCGTTAATCCATTTGTCCTTCCATAGATTGATTTTAGTCCCGTTGCCAAGCGACCAAGCTTCAATAGAATTTATATCCTGCCAACAACCATGAATTGCTTTCCAAAGAGGAGAGTCAGAAACTTTAACTTGGAGATTACCAGAGTTCAAAGTACCTCTACCATACTTCCCTTCCAAAACTCTATACCACAACCTACCAAGGTCCGTTTTAACCCCCCAAGCCAACTTCATAAGACACGACCTCTTCATAGTAGAAAGGTCCCGAATACCCAAGCCTCCATGGTCCTTAGGTAGCGTTAAAGTATTCCACTTGATCATATGCATTCTCTTTGTGTCCTCAGTATCGCCCCAAATAAAGCCCCGCTAAAGGCGTTGAATCTCAACCAAGCAGCTCTTGGGGATCGGCGTAATCATCATCGTATAGATCAGAACAGCTTGAATGACTGATTTTGAGAGAGTGACTCTACCGGCAAAAGACAAATGCTTGGCCTTCCAACCCGAGAGTTTGTCTCGGACTTTGTCTATAAGATAATTAAAGTCACCTCTCCTTGGACATTTACCAAGTAAAGGAACTCCTAAATATTTCCCCATTGAAGCGCTAATCTTGAACCCGGAGATGCGAGTCAATTTAGTCCTCATTGTATGATGAACATTCTTGGAAAAGAAAATATTGGTCTTCTCCAAACTAACCATTTGGCCTGAAATGCTAGAAAAAGTGTCCAAGGTATTGATAACACAATGCATGTTCTCCTCCGTAGCTTTGCCAAAAAGAAGAAAATCATCAGCGAAAATGAGATGAGAAATATCCGGCCCATTCTTGTCGGCTTTGATGGGCGTCCACATGCTATTCTCCACTTACTCCGCAATAAGATAAGTTAACCTGTCTGTACATAAAACAAACAAATATGGTGAGATAGGGTCCCCTTGCCGAATGCCACGTTGGGGGGAGAAATAATCCGATCTAGCGCCATTCCACATCACATTGGTCTTGACACTAGAAATAGCTGTCATAATACTATCCTTGATGTTGGCGGGAATCCCAATTTCCTCAAGGACCTCCTCAATGAAGCTCCATCTAATTCGGTCATAAGCTTTGGCAAGATCCACCTTGATGACAAAGAAACCATTTTTCCCCACATTCTGTGCATACAATGAAGGAGCTCCTGTGCCACCACAATATTCTCATGAATGCTCCGAGTCGGAATAAGACCTGTCTGGTAAGGAGAGACAATATCTGGCACAAAGGACTTGAGCCGGTTAACAATCACCTTAGTAACAACCTTGTAGGAAACATTACAAAGAGAGATGGGCCTAAATTGAGATACAAACTCCGGCTTCGCAATCTTGGGAATAAGACAAATATCCGTTGCATTAATACGGCCAAGCTTGGCCGGGTCGTGCCAAATACCTTTAATGAAGTCATAAAATTCTTGAGAGAGAAGGTGCCAATTAGCATGATAGAAACCGGCTTGGAAACCATCCGGGCCAGGAGCCTTCCAAGCTTTCATGGCAAACAAAGCTTCTTTGATTTCTTCATTCTCAACATTTCGGTCAATCCTCAAAACAGCCTCCTCATCTAACTTGTTGAAACCGTATCTATGATAGAAGTCACCAATACCACTTCCTTCCTCAGTGAATAAATTTCGGAAAAACCCATTTACATGATGCTTCGTTGCGTCCTCATCAGCCAACCACACCCCACGGTCATCCCGAAGCAACTGAATTTGATTTTTCCTCTTCCTATTTGCCTCCTTAATCTGATAGTATTTAGTATTCCTATCCCCATCCTGCAACCACTGGGCTCTTGATCTTTGATACCACATGAGCTCGTCCTTATGGAGGATGTCATTGAGTTCAGTTTGAAGCGATTTTTCAAGATGAACAAGGAACCTATTACCATTACCGTTATGGAATTGCTTTTGGATACCCCCCAATCTAGCAAGCATGGAGCGTTTCTTGGCTCTCATACAACCAAAAGTGGTTTGCTTCCACATCATAAGGTTCCTTTCCACACAAGAGAGTTTGCGATCAAAATCATCATTCTTGTCCCACCACGCCTTCATGTCATCTTTGAAATTCGCGTGAGTCAACCAAGCACTCTCGAATCTAAAAGGTCTAGCCATCTAATCCTGATTATTGCCATGGAGACACACTAGAATGGGGTGGTGATCAGAAAACTTAACACGCGGAAGAACCTTGACAAAAGCATTTGGAAAAGCCACACGCCATCTATCATTACATAGAGCCCTATCCAATCTTGCATACATGCGCTCAACCAAGCCACACCTAGGCCCTCTCCAAGTAAACTTAGGCCCAACTGATCCGAGGTCTATCAAATTACACCGATGAATTCTTTCTTTGAAGAGATTGTATTTCCTGTAGTTTGGGTTTCCTCCTCCTTTCCTCTCACTTTGGTCACCAATATCATTCAAATCACCCGCAATCAACCATTGCCCATCCATATTCGTACTTATATTCAGGAAAGAACTCCATAACTCATCTCTTAGATCATCATTAGGACTAGCATATGTAGGAGAAAAATGCCACTTCCAGCCATCTTGCATTGTGACTTGAAAATGGATGAATTGGAAGTCATTGGTAATTTCAAAAAGATCCACTAAGTCAGTTTTCCAACCTGTAACAATACCTCCAGCAAATCCATGATTCTCAGCATACGTAAATCCATCAAATCCAAGCAAACGAAAGGTCCTCCTAAGCCGAGCAGGATTACTTCTCGTTTCCATAATAACAAAAATAACCGGTCTATAGTCGTCAACATATTGTTTGCAATTACGAAACAGCTCAGGACTGGCAGCGCCACGACAATTCCAAATCATTATTTTGTTTAGATTCATTAAAATGATTGGAAGTGTGGTGGATCAATCAATCAAAAACAAGATTAAGAATCAGAAATAGGGGTCTCATGGACCACGTCCATCTCTGAGTCACTACCCGTAATCTCTCCTTGCTCAGTAGCATCCATGAATTCTTCAACGTCCATCATCCCCACTGCCTCTGCACTTGACGCCAAAAGGGGGGTGTGGATAGTAGCACTACCATTTGGATCAGGTGGTCTTGACGAATGAAAGTGACCTGACCCAGTTCTAGTGTTGTTTATTGCATTACTGGGCCCATTATTCGAAACCAAAAGTTGAGGCCCAAAATTCTCCTGGTGGGAGTTGGAGGTCTCTTGATGGTCCCACTCAGTAGACATCACGTGCATGTCCTTTTCAAGGCTTTGAGAGTGACGTGTGAGGGGTGTTTTTTTGCTGACTGGTGCTACTGTCCCACCAACACTCCTAACGGTCTGCTGGTCCTTGTCGCGTGGGCCCCCTACAAACTTGTCAGTCACATTTGTCCCAGGAAGAGTCACGTGTGGCTTGGCTACACTTTTCCCTGGCTGATGTGACGCATTAACTGCTTTGCTTTTTGGAGCAGCCTCATTATGAGCAATGATTGGCGCCGAAATTCCCTCCACCTGCATCTCCTTGTCAGCATTAAAATTTTCATAATTCTCCTCATTATTACCCAACACACCAAATCTAGATCCACCATTATCGGAATTTTCATTTAGAGACGGCGGCAAGACTCTACCACCGCCTCCTACCGGACCACCCTTATCCCTTCCTTTCTGCGGCCACCAATGTTTTTGAACCACCGTCCACGGCCCATCCACTTGACCTCCGTTAGAACCATTTTCTTTCCCCTCATCACCGCGCTCCCCCGGAACCTCCCCAGCCGGTGTCTTTGACATTTTTTTAACCACACATTAGTCTTTGTGGTGCCCAAACTTCCCACACGCCATGCACAACAGATGTAGTACTTCATATTCGATTTTGTAAATGTGGTTCTTGATTTCAAACATCGCTAGCAGAGGTGCATTGAGGTTAATCTCAACAGAGGTGCATTGAGGTCATTTGTTGCGTCGTCTTGTCCACTTTGACAGTCCATCCAATTCGATTCCCCAAGAATTCTAGGAAATCAGGATCATAGTATTCAACTGGTAGCTCCGGCAACCTCACCCACACTGCAACTCGGTTAATCTCTTCCTTCTCTGGTCTGAAATTTGGCCTCCATTCCCGAACAGTAAGATAGTGATCATATATTAACCATGGCCCATTGGTGAGAGCTCGATTATGATCATCGGGGCTTGACAAATAGACCAAACAAAATTCGCTCCCAAGGTCCATGATATTCATGGCGCCCTTCTGCACCCACACCTGGTTCAAACGATTCTCAAGCGCCTTGTAACCTATCCTTCTTCCTAGTAGCTTGACTAGTAGCCCCCATCTCCAAGGCCTACATAGACGTTCTTCAGCACTTGGAGGAATAACTATCTCTGGGCACTCATGTCCTCCATGTTGTTTCTCTATAATTTGGAGATTCATGCCTCCAAAGACTTCGTCACTTTTCTACTCGGAATCTTCCTTCTCAGCATGGTCCGCCGCACGATGACTTCCATCACTCCCACTTCCAGTCATGATACCAAGCACAGTCTCCTTGTAGGATCTCCTCACCGGTTCCCCGTCGTTCATGTCATCCACGATGTCGGCATAGCTTAGAGGCACCGTCGAGTCATTGGAAAACTCCTGATCCCCTCCCTTGACTTTCTTAGTATTCCGTTCTTGGAGGTCTTCCTCCTCCCGTGTCTTCGTGTGATCTCCTATACCAGTTTTGGTGCTCATCGGAACTCTCACGGTAGCAAAGGTAGCGGCGGCGCTAGGGCTATTGTCCGCTAGGGCAAACTATTTGTTGTCAACTTGAGTTTATTTTCGAAATTGCCATTTAATTTTTTTTTGTATACAATATAATTTGCATATTTAATTATATATTATAATAATTTATTTTAGCGGCCCACCCAAGTTTTTTTTTAAAATCCACCACCGAATGTAGTTGTAGTTCTTACAGGAGTAAAATGCCACAATTCGATGCTCAAATATAAAAGAAAGATAAAATATAAAAACCAATTTAAGTATGTTTCTAATACGTGTTTATAGCTCCAGCAAGGGAGGGGTGAAATTCACCTTTAAAATTGTTCAAAGATGAAAGAATATGACGTGCATATTCATGAAATATAAATATAAAAACTTAACTCATGATTAAAAAGAAAAGAATACAACACAATTAATTTAGTATGTGAGCAAATATATCTTAATTGTGTGCATATTTTTATGAAATATCAATTAAGGATATTGTTATGAAATGTAAAATTATATTATGACTATTACGGGATATTGATTTGACTGATAGCAAAATATTTTAATAGCATTCAATCAGTCATCTATCTATATATTAAACAATTGAGAATGCATCTCAATTAATGATATTCCAAATGTCATCTTATTATACATTTGTTAATTATACATTTGTTAATTAATATTCTTCATTGTCCGACACACTAATGCATCTAGCCTTTATGGAATGTTATATAAAAGTAAAATTTCTAAACCAATAATTGTCAACAAAAAAATATTAGTTAAATTAGCAAAATATAAATAAGATAGCAAGTAAGGAGAATCATCCTAACTTCTGGACAAAACATAATATTAGTGCAAAAGAATTTTAACCTTTTTTTTTTGTAAAATAATGAATTTTAAATTTTCCATGTTCAAATAGCTGTACAATTTCCATTAATATATTAATATATTTTCACGAATAAATTGATAAAGTTTTACTCACATATTTTAACTAAAATTTTCCTGTATTTATATATTTATAATCTATATCTATATAATAATAAAACAAAGTAGAATGTTTTTTAAAGTCATTTATCCAAGGTGTCATTCATACATGCATTTGAAAAGAAAACAAAAATTGCTATTCCTATTAGGCACACCTATGAGCTTAGTTGGACAATTATGTTGTCATGTTGATGTTGATGTGGCGCATTAAACATTAGGCTAACATTATTATCATTCATCTTATTTAGAAAGATTTCAAAAACATGCCTTATATACACACATGGTAATTTTTGAATTTGTTAACATAACACTACCTACCACTTTATTCCCAATTAAAATTTGCATTAAAAATTTGGTTAAAAACAATTTGTATCACAATGTGCTCCACGTTAAACCAATATAAATAACAAATTGAAAATTTTGATATTAATTAAAACAATTGCAAATTTATGCACATCGTACAATTTGCAACTTGTTAAAAACTTAAAATCAATATAAATTAAAATTGGTATTTGGGGCCTACTATTTTAAATTGGTATTTTTTTTTGAAGCAGGTATTTTTAAAATTTTAGTCTAATGGTTGTTAACATATTTTTTTTTGTCAAAAAAAACATATTTTATTTTGTGGCCTACTTTTTAGAGTTACTAATATTAAACAAATTACTAATATCAAACATTTTACTAATTTTTTAACAATTTCAAATTAATTAACATAATAAAGTCCCACAATTAAAATTAAAATATTTCAGTTTTATTTTAGAAACAAAAAAAAATGATTCATAAAAACATTAATAGACCTATTTGTATTAGAAAAAAATAATAATTATTATTATTTTTATTATTACTATTATTTGGTACAATCACACATTTAGTTATAATTAAAAAATATGCAGAAAAACACAACTTTTCAATATAGAACACATCTATAGACTATAATATAAAATATAATAGTATATAGAAAACATCATAACACATGAAACACGCATGTTCATAAAAACATTAATAGACCTATTTGTATAAGAAAATTTATAATCTGCTAAAACATAGATTAGTCGCTAATTATAAATATGACTGTCTGAAAGTCAAAATATAGTGACTACCATTTTACAAATTGACAAAAAACTAAATGTCAAAATCAAATTTTTGAATCAGTATAAAAAATTAAATGTCAAAACATAGTATAAAAACGAATTTAATTCGAGAAATCCCTAAATTTGACACAATAATTAATATTTTCAATCAGTAATTTTTTGACCATATAAATAAGGACAATGGCTGAATATTTTTATTTCAGTTAAAGAATATTTTTGAATCTCATATTATTGGCACTTTCTTACACATGCAATAGAATGATATTCAATTTTCCCACAAAACCAAAGGAACTTTTTTTTACGTGAGCAAAAAACCTTTTGATTTTTTGAATGAGAGAGAAAATGGAGCTAAACAAAATGCAAGGCTAAGCAAGTGGCGGTGGCTCGGTAGTTGATACCATTCCTCTCATTTTATTGATCCTTCTCCTTAGTTTTCTTCCTGTTACCGTTTCTTTTTGGGTGTGTCGCAAAGAATAGTATTAATGGGTTTAGGGATTGAAGTTCTGAGCGGTGAGAGAAAGATAATCTAAAATATGAACACATCAAGGTTCGCACCTCGAAATGGAGGATGAAGCATTTCACAATCTCCACCTCCTGTGAATCCATGGAGAAGATGAATACCTACAAACTTAATCTCGCCATGAGAAACGAGATTTATTCTAATGTTCTTCACGTGCGCTTTTTCTCACTTTGATCATGCTTTCTTTGTTAATATATTATCTATCATATATTTTCTGTTTCTATTTTATTTTTAAGGTGCATGTGTTCTACGATTTATAAGTTAGTATTTTAGTTACCTTCAATTTCAGATTACACCAATTTATTTGGAGTACTGTGGTAAAAATATATTGTCTTTGGTCTGTTGCAGATTTTCCTCAAAGATGGAGATTTTGCTTCCAATTTAAATGGTTTCTATGGATGAGAAGGTAAGACTTTTTTTCATCTTTTTATTTTTCCCTTTTTTGCTTGATACTACTTTGGAAAATAGATTTGTTTCTTTCAAATAGATTTGTCAAAGTATACTGACTATTTGGTTGGTAAGTAAAAATATGCAAACAATAATGGTTCAATTCCCATTTGCATGTATCTCTTCTTTTATTTTTTTCTTCAATTGTTGTTGCATTGGTTATATTTTCTATTTATTTTATTTATTCTATAGAGATTGCTGCATTGGTTACATGAGTAGACTTTTTGGTATGAATGAATATATCGTTCTTCATTCATGTTTTAAAGTCCTGATTTTATTGCGTGGCTTTAGAATGATTTACATACCCAATTCTATTGTTTTTATTTTTCGTTATTAGATTTGTTAGTCTTTTGCTGACTTGGCTCACATGTTTGTCTAGCTTTCCTAGACGTTTACTATGACAATGAGAGCCTTCAATGTGCATTTATCCAAGTGGAATTTTCCAAATGGCTATCCAACTTTTTGATTTTTGTAGGACTACTGTCAAGTAAGTATATGCAACTTTCTTTTAGCCTGCCTGCAAGCAATAGTGCTTACGGTTTCTCAATTTTAGCTCTTGTGTTGTAAGATTTTGAAATTGAATAAAACTTCAATAATAATGCATTTAGTGAATTTTGACCGTGTATCCTCGATCAGAAAATACTCCAAATATAAGATGGATAAATATTTGACACGTTCTCAGCTAAGTTGATATTGAGTCAGCTTAATGCGCACAAGATATGAGTTTTGCATATTTTATTGTGACTAAAAGGGCTTCCAATTTAATCAATTAAGTTTTATTATGAACTACTATGCAACTGGGTTATTGATTAATATGGTGAAAGGTGTTCTATTACTTTCCCTAATGCTATTTTTGATGCTGCATTATGGAGTTCACTTGCTATTCTTTCAAAAAATACTTAATAGGCATTCTTTTACATATGACAGCTTAATGTATCAATTGTTATATATATATATATATATATATATATATATATATATATATGCCTTATTTCATTATGCTTTCTTCACATACAATATCTCAGTGACAATATTGTATGACCAATTGTTAAATTCTGTTGTTGTAAAAATTAGCGAAATCCATTTCTGATCAATTGGATAATTTTCTCCTGCGTTTAGTTGGTTATCAACGGGATGTTATTTACATACATGCTATTTTGCAGCTACAGGAAGGAATTAGTGACAAATTAATGAAATTGGGAGGTTGTTGCATTGCATGACTAATTTATACGGGTGTTGCTAATATTGTTTTGAAGACAATGAGCCAAAGATTTATCTTGCTGAAATTCAAGGTACATCCCTGAGGGAGCTTTTGAATTTGTTAATTGTCTATGGTGGTTGTTGCTGCAATATTTGATATAAAAGTTGTAGAATGAGTGAAAAATGATAGATAACTGAAATGTAAAAGGTGAAGGAACTCAAAAACATGTAAGGTTGATATTAGAAATCTCCATTACAAACACTACTCCGCAAGCTTCAAATTTCTTACCTAGTCTTGATTTGAGGTTCCGCAAAACAAACTATGCAAATAAAGCAAGTAAAGGACATGAGACTGGGAGGTAGATGACTCAAATGTTGTATAATGCCTTGACCAACATGAGAGTGAAGAACTCTATTAACCATAATACGATATCGTTTGTGCTTAAAAAATACATATTAACATGAAGTTTTGATAGTTTAAATATCATTTTCAAATCGCAAAAAATTCCACTATTTATTTGTACATGCATTTTGCTCCCCGTGCAAGGCAGGGTCAAAAATTCTAGTATCTATATCTATATATAATACAATTGGGAATTTTCCACCATAACTCATTAGCTAAATGTCGCCATTTAACCACCCCTAATAGCCAAACAATGCTGACATGACATTTAGAATTAAAACATACCATAATTTATGCTAATTATTACAATAATCATAATACTTTAATGTACAATTACTCTGAATTGTCGCATTTATTACAATAAAAGTATGAACATAATAATTTGAACTTATATCAATATAAGAATAGAAAAAATCCATTAATTTGCATTTAATACCTAAATTACATGTACAATACTTTTCACAACATATAACGTCATAATAGGGAGCCATTAAAATTGTCATATTTTAAATTTTGAAAGTGGTATGTATTTCCATAATATAAATTCACATAAAAAATTAACATGCATTATCACCAATAATATATGTGTTTACCGTGGATTTTGGTAAACACCGCTGGTCTCCAATTTGGTTAACTTGCAGGATCAACTAGTGAATCCTAAGACCATTTGTGTTTAGAGTTTTTAGTTTGATGTGATGTTCTTCAGTGTTTTGCGTTTTAAACAGAAAAGAAGAAGAAATAATTGATTCCTTACGCGCGAAGCAATCAAGATATTTCAGGGAAGAAGGACTTGAATTGTAAAACACATAAAGGTAAAGAGAAAACAGAAGTAAATTGCATTAAAATGAAAGAGAATGGTACACAAGATCATACATTGTTCTCTGACTCGTTTTTCTCTTGAATGCGGAAGTTAGAGCGTGAGAATTGCAATATGAAATTTTGTGACCCTTGTTTCTTCTCAGAAACTACTATTTATACTAAGCAGAAACTGCCCCTAAAACAGTTATAAAAATGATAGCAACCGCTCCTCTTTTCGACCAACTGCTAGTTCTTCAGCGCATAACTGCTCTATTTTCTGTCTGTCGAAAGCCTGTGTCCATTTTCCTCTTTCTTGCTTTTGCTTCCCCGGAAGCTTGTCGAATTTACCCTGCACATGACCATTTTCTCTGTCGAAATACTTTGGTCTTTGTCGAAATATAAGTCAAGCCTTGTTGACCATTTTCAATGAAGCCTGTCGAAATTACAGGCTAACAATATGTTAGCAATCAATAAAAACACGGATTTTATTAAAATAATATTTTCTAATGAATTTTTGAACTTAATCCCTTAATCATGTGAGCTACTTTTCGTTTTCTAACTCTTAATGTTTTTCGAGTATTTACTAAACCTTATTTTTGGTTTGCTTTGTGTTGTTGTAGGGGTCACGGGACAGAGGTGTAACTCTTTGTTGAGATTTAATTACTCAATTCACTCTAAACAACGAAGTAGAAATTCCATTGATCTAAACACAAGCAACGCAATCTACTTTGAACTTTTTAGTTACATGAGTGTTAATTTCAACTATCTTTTCTGTTTGCAAGGTGTAACGAATAGCCATTTGTTTTAACTATATTTTGTGTTTTGTTCCACAAGAAGAGGGGTGTTCCATGAAAGGTGTGATACAGTCCTTTAGATTGATATTCTATCTTAGTGTGACCTTTATTTTGGATGTTGAATATATTTTACATTTGTACTACACAAACAATCCTTCTTTCTTTTTGCCATTGTTAGAAAAGGTACTCATGTTTTATCTTGAATTTTAATTTTAACTTTGTTCCAATTCTCTTATTATGTTGATATTATAGAAAAGTTTATTTTTAATCAAATTAGCACAAATTAATAACATAGGTTTATTTTTACTTATAATTAGAGATTAATTTAAAAATAATCTTCTGAATAAATAATGATATATGTATATATACCCGTTCAGTGCACAGGTCATTCATGCTTGTTACTAAACAAAAAGATAACCCCAATAAAACTAATTTAATGGTCCTATAATGTTCCAAACACTAGCTAACGGCAGAAAACATGAAGATTCCAAGAAAAATAGAGAAAATAATGAAAAGAAGGAAGAAGGAAAACCGTGACAGTTTGAAACAAATGATCAGTACAAAGGCGAAATGGAGAACAAAAGGGAGGGTTGAAATTCACCTTTAAAATTGTTCAAATTGGTAGTAACAGGGAAATCGGAATTGATAGCTCCAGTGAAATCCCTAATGACAGCGTGAAAACGAGGAAGGGAGTGAGATTCTGGGTTTCAATTGAAAAATATATGTTAATTAATTGTGTGATCTTGAATATCTCTTTAGCATACATTTTATTATAACATTTGTTACGATTATATGCTATATATTATATCTAGATCCGTTTATTTCCATCATCAATTCAATAGCTCCAACGGAATCGCGTCGCCCCGTGGCTGCCAAGAAGAATAAAAACCACCATTGGTGATAGATTCATCGACAGAGACGGAGGCATCCATGGATTCGTCACTGGTGAAGAAACACGAAAATAAATTTGTGTTGTAACCCCATGGAAATTGCTCGTTTGTGCTTTGGGGAAGAGTTTTTTTTTTTTGACAGCTCGTAAGCTCTTTCAAAGAGGGAAATTGACATTTACTATAAAACCTTTTTTTATGCATAATGTTATATAGACAAATTTTTCTAGACAAAAATAGCCAAAAACCAAATTACAATACCAATTCACCAAGTTTTTTAAACAAATAACCAACCTACTTTTTCACAGTTTTTAGTCAATGGCCTAGAAAACTGTGAAAAAGTAGGTTGGTTATTTGTTTAAAAAACTTGGTGAATTGGTATTGTAATTTGGTTTTTGGCTATTTTTGTCTAGAAAAATTTGTCTATATAACATTACTCTTTTTTTATACAGCTATAAAACCTACTCCCTCCGTTCCTAAACTTTGGTCCTTTTGGCCTCTTTTTTTTCTAAAACTTTGGTATTTTTGAGATACCAGTGTACAATTTACCTAATTTTTCGAAGTTTACCCTTTATTTTTAATTAATCTCCAAATTAAAATTAATTGTCACTATTCACAATACATTAACTCTTCTGGATTCCCAAGTCAATTGACTCCTTTGAAGCCAATTCTTTTTCTCTTTCCAACTCTTTCAACCATCCACTATTCACAATATTAGGCCTCGTACGGAGTGATTTTCTGTTTTCTGTTTTGAAATTTTCAAAAACCAAAACCAATTTCTGTTTTGAGTTTTAAAAAATTCAAAGACCAAAACCAAATCAGTCCCAGTTTTCGGTTAAGAAATTTTCAAAAATCAAAATCAATTTCAAACATAAGCATAAAGTGGTGGTTCATGATGGTCGGAGTGGTGGTTGGTGATGGTCAAAGTGGTGGTTGACGGTGGTGGACATGCTCAGAGTGGTGGTTCGGTGGTTGATTGTGGCTGGAATGGTTGACGGTGGCTGGAATGGTGGTCGGCGGTAGTCAAAGTGGTGGCTGATGGTGCTCAAACTGGTGGTTGACGGTGGTAAGAGTGGTGGTTGATGGTAGTCGGAGTCGTGGTGATGGTCATAGACTCATAGTGGTGGTTGACGGTGGTTAAAGTGGTGGTTGGTTGTGGTCAAAGTGGTGGCTAATGGTGGCCAGAGTGGTGACCGGCGGTGGTCGAAGTGGTGTTTGGTGGTGGTCAAAGTAGTGGTTGACGGTGTGTTTGCTGGTGTTTTTAGCAAACAATCACTAGTTTTATTAGAAGGTTTGTGAGATCAAACTAGAAAAATCTCAAAGCAATTGCCTTTGAATTGCAAAAGTTTTTGTTTCAGAAAATGTAGAAAAGGGGACGATTTGCAAATGATTAACAGAATTGAAAAGAAAAGAAGCAGTAAATGGTGCAGGAATTGTAAAGAAAAGAAGAACAAATTGCATTGAATCATAAAAATGGTACACGATCACATACAGGGATTCTTCCACTCGTTTTTCGCTCTGGCTTGGAAGTTAGAGTTTCAGGAATCGAGTGTGTATTGTGATTTTCGCGACCCCTGTTTCTTCTCAGAAACAGTTATTTATACAAGGGAAAAAAGGGGGGAAATTCGAACTAAGTAACTGCCTAACAAATTGAAAATAAGTAACTGCTCCTACTTTCGGCCAAATAACCGCTCCTACTTTCGACCGAAACCGCTTTGTCACGCTTCGACCAACTGCTAGTTTTCAACGCATAACTGCTCTGTTTTCTGTCTGTCGAAAGCCTGTGTCGATTTTCCTCTCTCTTGCTTTTGCTTCCCTGGAAACTTGTCGAGTTTACCTTGCACACGACCATTTTCTTTGTCGAAACAATATGGTCTTTGTGAAATAAATATAAATCAAACCATGTTGACCATCTTTAATGTAGCCTGTCGAAATTACAGGCTAACAAATTGCCCCCCAAAAATGTCTTTCTCGACTGAGCTTGAAGTGGAAGAAGAGAAAGAACATTTTTGAATTCTCCATCGAAATAGACTTTGCACTTGAGAAGAACAACTATATACCTGATGTCGCCACTGTTAAGTGTTGTTTCCATATTCAAACCTTGAACTTGAACAGCCTGTAAATTCGGCCTTTGACTATGTTTTGGCAACTTAAATGCCATGTTTTTACGCTTTCTTTATATTTATTCCAGCGTTATTTTAACTTCTTGCAACGTTGGCTTATACTTTTTCAAGTATTTGCCATTTATACGCAAAATCCTTCTATCAGCGCCAATCTCTTCGACCTCATATGCGCCGTTTGAATAAACTTGCAAAATTTTAAATGGTCCTTCCCAACTTGGGGACCATTTACCAAAGACTCTATCTTTTTTATCCATAGGCAATAGGACCTTCCACACTAGATCACCTGAATTAAAGGCTTTAGACTTAACCTTTTTGTTATAAGTTTTAGCTACTCTCTCTTTCTGCCGAATAAGCGTATCTAAAGCTAATAACCTTTCTTCGTCTAAATCAACCAATTCGTCAAGCATCATATTCCAGTAATAATCAGAGGGAATCTCCCACTGTCTTTGAATTCTTGTTGATTGTAGACAAATTTCAATAGGCAACACTGCATCGTGTCCAAATGTTAGCCTATAAGGAGTAGTGTTGATAGATTCTTTGGGTGAATTTCGACATGCCCATAATGCTTGATCAAGGGTATTATGCCAATTTTTTGGCTTCTGCCCTACATGCTTTTTAATTAAATTAATAATAACTTTATTGGCAGCTTCTACTTGACCATTGGCTTGCGCATAATATGGTGTCGAAGTTAATAACTTAAAACCAATTTCAGAAGCAAACTCTACCATTTTTTTACCAGTGAAAACTGATCCTTGATCTGTAGTAATGGTTTCTGGAATTCCAAACCTATAAATGATATGATTTTGAATAAACCTTATCACTGCTTCTTGATCAACATTGGCTAAAGGTATAGCTTCAACCCATTTGGTGAAGTAATCAATTCCCACAAGGATATATCTATGGCCCTTCGACGAAGTTGGCTTTATCTCTCCAATCACATCTAGAGCCCAACCTCTAAATGGCCAAGGTTTGACTATGGCATGCAATTCATTTGCAGGTACATGTTGTATCCCAGCATGCTTTTGACACTCTTGGCATCCCTTAGCAAATTCTATGCAATCTTTCAGCATAGTTGGCCAATACATTCCTTGTCGAAATAATAACCACTTCATTTTCTGGCCTACTTGGTGTGAACCACACGCTCCACTATGTGTATCGGAAACTGCTAAATATGCCTCGTTTTCACTAAGACATTTTAATAGTACTCCTTCAGGAGTCTTTTTAAACAATTCGTTTCCAATTATCACATAGCTCAAAGCTCTGTATTTTACCTTTTTATTGGTATTTCTTGTGGGATTTTGCAAATATTCCGCAATAGGCCTTCGCCAATCATTATTGGTCATATTGTCAAGAGCAAGAATTTCTGCTAAGTCAAAGTCACCAAAAAATTGACGTTTTTCGACAACGGCTAGTTCTTCGTTTGCATTTGACAATAGTGACAAAGAATAGTCATTAGAAATGATTTTATCCTTTATTTCAATTAACTCTTCCAGGCTTTGTTTTGAAACTTTATAGCCTGAAGCGATTTGTGCCAATTCATTTGCCACTTGATTATCAATTCGTGGTAAATGTTCTAAGTGAACAGACTCAAATCTTTTTAACAAAGCATTGGCAACAACAAAGTATCTGATAAGGTGCTCTTTAATGCATTTGTACTCTCTTGTCAATTGTTTGATAACCAACTCAGAGTCACCTTTTATTTCGACATGACTTGCCCCCAGCTCAAGTAAGATTTCAAGGCCTACTATTAAAGCCTCATACTCAGCCTCATTATTGGAACAAACATCCCGAATTTTAAACTTATACTTTGTTGGAATGTTAGTAGGAGATATTATTAAAATACCAATCCCAACTCCATGTTTATGGCTTGAGCCATCAAAGTACAACCTCCAAGGATATACGTCTACAAAACTTAATGTTTCTTTGACAACAGAATGGTCTACTATAAAATCAGCAACCACTTGCCCTTTAATTGATTTTAGAGGTTGATAAGTCAAGTTGTATTCAGACAAAGCCAAAGCCCATTTACCAATTCGGCTATGCATTATTGGTCTTGACAGCATGTGTTTAATAACATCAAAATGCGAATAAACAGAAACATCAGCTGGTTTTATATATTGCTTTAACTTTGTACACGAGAAATACAAACAAAGGCACAACTTTTCTATAGGAGAGTACCTCGTTTCGGCATCATTTAAGACCCTACTGAGGTAATAAATGGCTCTTTCGACACCACTATCATCCTCTTGTGCTAACATGCTACCTATTGTTCTATCAGAAGCTGCTATATACAATTTGAGCACTTTGTGTTTAATAATAGGCAACAAAATTGGTGGTTTCATCAAATAAGACTTGATTTCGTCGAAGGCTGCTTGATGCATTGGTTCCCATTTGAACTCTTCTTCCTTCTTCAGTCTTAATAATGGCGAAAAAACTTGTGTTTTGCCACTTAGATTTGATATAAATCTTCGAAGGAAATTGATTTTTCCCAACAATGACTGAAGCTCTTTTTTGGTCGAAGGGGCCTTCGTTTCCATAATTGCCTTAGTCTTATTTTGATTGATTTCAATGCCTTTTTTGTGCACTATAAAACCCAAGAAATCACCTGCACGCACACAAAAGGCACATTTTAATGGATTTAATTTCAATCCATATTTCCTCATTCTTTCAAAAGAACGGCGAAGATGGTCTAAATGACCACTTTCTGAGGAAGATTTAACCACCACATCATCTATGTATACTTGCATAAAATCATCAATAAAATCATGAAACATAGAATTCATGGCCCTCTGATATGTAGCACCAGCATTCTTTAAGCCAAAGGGCATTACTACCCATTCATAAACACCCAATGCCCCTGGACACCTAAAAGCAGTTTTTGACACATCCTCTTCAGCAATGAAGATTTGATTATACCCAGAATAACCATCAAGCATACTAAGATAATCAAATCCTGCTGCTGAATCTATTAGCATTTTTGCCACAGGCATTGCGTATTCATCTTTGGGAGATGCATTATTTAAATCCCTAAAATCTATGCAAACTCTAAGAGTCCCATTTTTCTTTATTACAGGAACTATATTGGCTAACCATTCGACATACCTGGCAGTTCTGATGAATTTGTTTCTGAACAGCCTTTCGATTTCCTCTTTGATCTTAGCCAACACTTGAGGAGCAAATCTTCTTGGCACTTGCTTCACTGGTTTCTTCCCTGGTCGAATTGGTAATTGCATTTCCACTACTTCTCGACTTAACCCAGGCATTTCGTCGTAATCCCAAGCAAAGCAATCTTTGAACTCCCTTAGCAATGTGATGACTTGGATTTTTAGAGAAGCATCAATATTTGCACTAATACAAGTTGGCCTTTTTATTGAGCCATTTCCCAAATCAACTTCTTCTAACGGGTCTTGAGCTTGCATATGCTTTGTCAAATCTCTAGGATCCTTTTCAAAACCTAATGGATCATTATCATAGATACAGTCAAGTTTTTCATCTATGATTATGCCATTTTCTTCATGTAACTCACTGGCTTCGACAGCCATTGTTTGTTGAATAATTTCGGCCTCCATAGCCGCTTTAAACTTATTTTCGGCCATATAAGCCGTAATTTTGTCCCATGCATTGGGCACTGACATAAGAACACTTTCAAGAACCAGTGTTCCACCCCGTTGGTCGAAAAACACCATCAGGATAGACACTATCATCTCCCATTATTTCTCTTTCCCAAACAAAACCATAATTTGGGTCAAGATGAACTGAGGCAAAAACATTATCCGCAGGGACATATGCCTCATTAGAAGATGAACATGGCGCAATCTTCGCCATTTGTTTCTCAAAGTTTTCCTTGGTAACTTGGTTCACATCAGCACGGAAGTAGCTCTGATCGGCTTCAACATACTCTACCAAACCATCTTCCTTCCACATTACTAAACGTTGATGCAAAGTTGAAGGGACAGCACCAACTCCATGGATCCACTCTCCACCAAGGAGTAAATTAAAATTCGCTTTAGAGGCTATCACTAAGAACAATGTAGTCCTCTTTATGGAACCAACGATTAAGTCCACCTCAATGGCCCCCAAAGAATGGCCAGTTTTGCCTTCATAGTTGCTTAAGACAATGTTATGTGGCCTGAGGTCAGTATCGAAGTTACCAATCTTCTTCAAAAGACCATGTGGCATCAAATTCACTGCAGCTCCACCATCCACTAACACTTTGTTAATCCCAACACCATTGACTTTGGCTTGGACATACAGGGGTTTCAAGTGGCTTTGCATACTCATATCTGGCTTCTCGAAGGTAGCCATTTGGTCTTCGACACAACCATTGTTCATCACATAATAACACATTGGCTTATGATGAGCCATATCCTCTGTAAAATCCTCTTCAACGTCATTTGGTACTGTGATAACATCGTACTCCAGAGGCAGTATTGATACCACATTGCAAACAACGTCGAAATCATCCTCAGAATCATTAAAATCAGACTCCATGTCTTCATCCATGTCGAGGTCAGCATTTCTTTCTTTCACTGTTGACAATGGAGGAAATATTCTTTCAAGAGCAGGCCTTCTTGACTTTTCTGTTACCACAGCCTTGCCTTTGGCCTTATTCGCTGCACACACATGACTAACAACATCAGCGTTCCTCTTTGTGGCAACTTCAGCTTTGTGAACCTCACTCTTCGCCACTATCATGCTGCGTGGAACTTGATTATTAGCCAAATGACTTGGAACCTGGTTAATGTCAAAATGTGCCTTCTTCTTCTGTTGTCTTTGGTAACGACGCCACTGTGTTCTAGTCATAGGGTTCTTACCCTTATAGTTATTCTTATAATTAAACTTAATAGCATCAGTACCTGGCTTGACAGCTTTAGCACGTTGATTATTGGGCACCCACTCTTGGACAGGAGCACTAGCACTTGGAACAAAGGATTTACCTGTTGACAGCTTCAAATACCCTTTTGCTGAGGACTTCTCCTTAGCAAATTGTCGTTTACTTGTTGAAGGCTTTGCTGACACATTAGCCTCATAGCCAGGAAGATCTCCTTTTGCAAAGTTAAATTTTGGCCTGTTATCAAGCCATTTTCTTTTGCGTTGTTGTTGATCCTGATAACCTTCGACAGCTTTAGCTGCTTCCTTATCGAAGACAGCACTGCACCTTGGGCAAAGCATAACTTCAGAATTATTCCACTTACACCGATTGAGGAAATCTATCAATTCTTCCTCAGCCTTTGGATACACAGCATGTATCTTCCCATCATATTCTTTTAAGGTCACTTCCTGTTTTTTACCTTCAGCATACATAAAACCTTTTAATTTTTTGGTGGCAATCTTGACACACTTAGGGGGGTCTGCCATTTGAGCATCCACCATGCCTACATCAGCTTCGACAGGTTCAGAATACATAGCTTCAGCCTTAGGCAACGGATCAACATCAATCTGCATAGGAGCTTTCATTTTCTTGTCAGCAAATTTGAGTCTTCCTTCGTCAACTGCTTTTTGCACAATATCCCTGAAGAGCACACAACGGTCAGTGTTATGTCCCAAAAAATTATGGAACTTACAATAACCCTTTTTCTTTCTTTGGTCAAGAGTTGGTATTTTAAGGCCTTTAGGCACTAATATTTGACCATCAGTTACTAAAAGATCAAAAATTTCATCACATTTCGTAACATCAAAAGTATAAGTCTTAGGCATAAATCTATCGTTCTTAGGCTCTACAGGGTTATTCCCATTCGCAGGCCTTAATAATTTACAGGTATAAGGAGAACCAGGCTTAAGTTCAGCCACGTCTATCTCCTCTTCTTCGACATTACTATATGTAACGTCAAATTCTTCTTCGACATATGCCACTTTTTCTTTCTTATGATACCTATTCGACCTAGATTTTTCCTCTCTAAGCCTTTCAACTTGTCGAACTCTATCAGCCAAATGAGCCATATCTCGCAAATGAGATGTGTCTAATTTCTTTCTAATTGAGTAATCAAGGCCACCACCAGCCATTTCGACAAGCTCATGTTCAGGGACTTGTGTGAAGCAACGAGATTTCAACAGCCTAAATCTGTTTAAGTAATCATCAATAGTTTCAGGCATTTTGCGCCGAACACTAGCCAATTCTTTAAGACTAATTTTCGACTGGCCCATGTAAAACTGTGCATGGAATGCCTTTTCTAATTGCCCCCATGTGAACATAGAACCAAGGGGTAAGGTCGTGAACCAAGTGAAAGCATTTTTAGTTAGAGAATTTGGAAAATATTTCATCTTCAAATTCTCATTTTGTGCTAAGTCCCCAGCCTCAGTCAAGAAACGAGCAATGTGTTCGACTGTGGACTCATTTGTCTCCCCACCAAACTTAGTAAACTTGGGAACTTTCCATCCCCTTGGCAACTCGGTTTGTAACACGTATTCACATAATGGTGATACAAAGTTAGGCCTTTGTAAACCTATGTTAAGGCCATTTTGCGCCAAAATAGTTTCGACTAAAGTAGCTATATTGTTTTCTGCGCCAACATTGTGTTGTTGCACTTGTCGAACAACTTCGTCAGCGTTCTGGTGTCTATTTACCAAAACTACTTCAGGGACGTGGTTTATTGCCCCTTGTAGTTCGCCTACAACTGTCGACGCTTCGACTGCAACTGCTTCTTGGGGGTTAACTGGCGACGCATTACCCGCAATAATAGGAACTTGCCTATTATTAACCGCTGGAGCCCCAAAGAAGTCTGCAATCCTACTCATCTGATTTGCCAACATTTGGTAACTGCTATTGGTGTTTTGAATCAATGGATTGAAAACTATACCAATTTGTTGGGTAAGCATATTCACCATATCGTGATTACTCTCGTCTACTTGCTGTCTTAAGGCCAACAAAGATGTATTGGTTAACGCTGGGGGATTTCGACCAAATACGCTCTCAGAAGAGACATGTGTAGGGGAAAAGGTCGAAATATGTGGCATTCCAGTAGGCATGCCATACATTCCCAAAGGAAATGGGGGTAGATGCACGTTATTCAAACATGGGTCTAAACCGTTTCCGATTGCCATGTAAGGGCTATGAAGCCCTGCACTTAACGGCAAAGACATAGGCAGAGATGCCATTTCTGACTGCGTTGAACCAACATTAGTCATTGATAATGAAGAAACGGTTATCGACGATGATGGTCCTGCGCTAATGTTTGCAGAATCCATTGTTGTTCCTTGCACTTGTGAAACCACAGGGTTGGAACTAGACGCATTATTCGTACTGGACCGAACCATTTTACCACTTCTTAAGTGCATACAACAGCGAATACAAATAAGAGAGTATAAACATGAACAAAATCAAAGGCAAAGTCCCACCGGGCGTGCCAATTTGTTTGCTGGTGTTTTTAGCAAACAATCACTAGTTTTATTAGAAGGTTTGTGAGATCAAACTAGAAAAATCTCAAAGCAATTGCCTTTGAATTGCAAAAGTTTTTGTTTCAGAAAATGTAGAAAAGGGGACGATTTGCAAATGATTAACAGAATTGAAAAGAAAAGAAGCAGTAAATGGTGCAGGAATTGTAAAGAAAAGAAGAACAAATTGCATTGAATCATAAAAATGGTACACGATCACATACAGGGATTCTTCCACTCGTTTTTCGCTCTGGCTTGGAAGTTAGAGTTTCAGGAATCGGGTGTGTATTGTGATTTTCGCGACCCCTGTTTCTTCTCAGAAACAGTTATTTATACAAGGGAAAAAAGGGGGGAAATTCGAACTAAGTAACTGCCTAACAAATTGAAAATAAGTAACTGCTCCTACTTTCGGCCAAATAACCGCTCCTACTTTCGACCGAAACCGCTTTGTCACGCTTCGACCAACTGCTAGTTTTCAACGCATAACTGCTCTGTTTTCTGTCTGTCGAAAGCCTGTGTCGATTTTCCTCTCTCTTGCTTTTGCTTCCCTGGAAACTTGTCGAGTTTACCTTGCACACGACCATTTTCTTTGTCGAAACAATATGGTCTTTGTGAAATAAATATAAATCAAGCCATGTTGACCATCTTTAATGTAGCCTGTCGAAATTACAGGCTAACACGGTGGTGGACGCTGGTCAGAGTGGTGGTTGATGATGGTCGGAGTGGTGGGCGACGGTGGTCAGAGTGGTGGTTAATGGTGGTCAAAGTGGTGGTTGACGGTGGCCAGTGTGGTGTTCGGCGGTGGTTTGCGGTGGGTGGTGGTGGTTGGCAGTGGTCGGTGGTGGTCGTCGGTGGTCGGAGTGGTAGTTGGTGGTCGTCAGATAAATTGATGATCAGAGGTGGATGAAAGAAAAACAGAAACAAAAATCATAAAACCTATTTTTGTGGTTTTGTGTTTTGATGGAAAACTGTTTTGAAATTAAGAAAAAAACCAACTCAGCTCCATTTTACGCGAACATGTTTTGGTTTTGAAATTGACTTTCAAAACCAAAAACCAAAAACTCACAACCACCCCGAACGGACCCTTAACTCCTTTACCATCAATTCTTACTACTCTATTAATAGTGCAGCCTTTACCATCAATGTTAACTCATACGTTTGGGTTAGTATTAGTAGTGCAGTATTTCCATGTTTTGATATAACGCCCAACTTTTCTCTTCCCAATAATTCCAAAAAAATAAATTACAAATTGAGTGTTAATGCTACAAAGGGGTACTTTAGTCATTAGGTATTGCAAATTTATGATTTCTTAATACCAAAATTGTTAGGCTGGATATTATGTCTCGGGTTCGAACCAAGGACCTCACAGTGGTGTGCGTGGGTTTCTAGTGGCAATTGTCACTCCGTCTACAAACCAAAAAAAAAAAAGCTCAGGAACGGAGAGAGTACTTGGGTTATTCTTGTATTCTGCATCTTTATATTCATTGAAGTTTCACTCACTGATTCATTCATCACTCTTTCACTCAGTGTTGCATTGGTTCGTGACTCAACTCAGCTATGCATGCTCTAACAGCAACAAACGCAACTTTCTATGTGTTGCTCGCATTCTTGGCTTGGATTCCAAGTTTGAGAAGAGCCTTCTCATACCCTATATAGAGAGATCAACGTAATCCTCTTCAAATCACCACTTTTTTTGTGGGGGGGTCAATCATTTTTCTTCTTCTCTTTTGATTTTAATTTTTCATTTGTATGGTTTTCTTTTTCCTCAACAATAATAAAAGAGTTTTTTATTGTGTTGAAAAATGTTTTTCGGTGTTATCTGATTCGCAGGTTGAATGTACGATCCAACATGACAATGCCCGTGGTCCTATGAAAGGAGGGAATCTTTATCATCTTGAGGTTCTCATTTGTTGTTCTTTCATTTATTTTTTAAATCTGAATTGACTAATTTTGAGTTTGAGATTTTTTGTTCAATATAAAATGCTATGTTATGTAGAATCACAATTGTGAGATAGAACCCCAATTCATCAGTGATGGAACTAGAGTTACGAACTATACGGTTTAATGCTAATCCACGTATTGCTTACCGAAAAGAGAATTAAATCTAGTCAATTCTTTCAATGACAATGTTGATGCTTTTGAGTTATAGTTATGAATGTTATCCATATAGATTCTTTCTAGTTCTATGGATACCAAACTTTGAAATTTTGTGGTGCCATGTTGGCCCTTCTAAAACACAAGGCAGGTAATCCCAACTTGAAGGAATTCCGAGGGGCAGATGTAATGGATCCAAATGAAGTGCTTGTTCATGAATGTGATGTTCTTATCCCATGTATGTGCCTTGGGGTTGAGTATTAAACAAGTATGAAAACGAGAGATACAAAAATGTTCAACAAGGAAAAACATTTTGTTATTTCTTTAGAAAACGACTTCTAAGGAAAAACATATTGCATGTTTTTAAAACACAATTGTTATTTGCTTTCATTTTGTTCTTAATTATGTTCAACATTATCACATTTCATATTGCAAATTTTCCACAGAAGATTCCTGGGGCAAAAGAACATCATCACAATTTACATGCAACCAAATAATTCCAATCTAGCATATATAAAACAAATAATGTCCTCTAATTTAACACCATGTGAATTGAAGAAGAAAAAAGATATAGAGTCTTAACTCTTAACATAAACTTTTTTGGATGTTTGAACTCCTTATTCAATGAAACATAATTATTTTAATCCAATCACTCAGCCATTGCAAGTTAAAACACGATTATAGAAAATCCAAAGTAACAACCACTATATATTATAGGCTAAATACCTGTTTTGGTCCTTTATGTTTGGGCGAAGTTTCACTTTCGTCCTTTATCTTTTTTTTGTTCCGTTTTAGTCCTTTATGTTTCATTTTTGTTTCGGTTTCGTCCCTACCGTTAGCACTATTTGTTTCATTTTCGTCCTCTGCTTTTTTGTTTGGTTTAATTTTGGTCCCTCTCAGTTTTTAATTTGTTTCGTTTTGGTCCCTCACTTTCTTGCACAATGAAACATAAAGGACTAAAACGGAACAAAAAAAAGATAAAGGACGAAAGTGAAACTTCGCCCAAACATAAAGGACCAAAACAGGTATTTAGCCTATCTTATATAGACCCAAACAAATTATGAGGGAAACACAGTCAACAGAACCAAATACAGTTGGTAAAATCCATCTCCTCTACAACTATAATGTGCAATCAAATTAGAAAAAGCAAAAAAATATTGAATATTAACAAACATCTAAACATTTATTCCCCACTTACACAACACAAACAAGGTCTCTTATTGACAATGTCCCATCAAAAGCCATGTCTATCCTAACAAAACACATTGAATAATGCTAATCTGCCACAAAACAAAGCCTAGTATAATAGCCTAATAGTCTAATAATGATAATAAAGCCAGATCACTACCCTTAATGCTCATATTCATATATGCCCAAATGCACGCCAAAACAGATCATATACTCAACTCCTCATAGAAGATGGAAACCTCAACTTACCCACATCTGAGAGTAGTCCTAAAAATATAAAGAATGGTCAAATGAGAAGATTTTTAAAGCAGTTGTGATGACCAAAATACTCAAGTCATAGGGGTAAACGAAGAGAGAGGTAGACACTAAACACACAGACCACACAAATGACCTCAAAGTCAAACACAACATAAGATAAAAGACATACTAATTAACCTAGAAAAAACAAAACTACATCATCAAAAAATGTAATAATAAAATGATTTGAAGATTGCTGTCAAAGAATCAACATAGAGCTATTGAAGATTTAACACTAAGTCTCAACTCAGAAAGAGGCATCATGCTGATTCTAATGAAGATAAAAAGGGAGGAAAGTAGAGTAAACAAAGGGAAACGTGAGTGAGTTATAGTAGAAAGAAAGAGGACAAGAGCAGAAAGAGATGAGAGATATAGCAAAATGACATGGCATATATAGAGGAAAAATAAAAAGTATTAAAAATAACAAATTGTAAATTGAACAAAAATACTGAAAAGATTCTGCCAGTGACACCTACCTAATCTGTTACTATAGTGCTACAGTAAAAAAGGTGATCAACCTTCTTATGTATATAGAGATATATATAGATATAGATAGATTTCCTATAGCTTAGGTGCAAGACGTTCAGTTTTCAAAATGGGGTTGGACTACTTCTTAATAGGGCGATTTCAAGAATAGAACTTGAATACTTTTCCCAAGGGAGAGTCAAGTTACAAACTCTCCCAATGCTAATGCTAATGCTAAAATGACAAACCCACTTTATGTTCTTGAGAAGCCACGGAATTGGAGTAATAAAAACCTAATAAAGTTCTTAAAGTTGATGATGCATGATAGGAACTCACCAACAATGAGTTAAGCAACTCTACCTTTGTTCACGGCTCACTTGGCACTTGCGATTTCATTTCATAATAATAGGTTAGTAAAGCTCTCCTTAAAACAAAGGACGACACTTACTATGTCTATACTTACATAAAAAGGAATTCACACAAAATACAAAACATTTTCTGTTTGGTCTTTTCACACAAGCTTGTTCTATCCGTAGCTATTGGCACACATGCTTTTCATTGTCTGCAGAGAAATAAAACAAGCTCCAAGAAAACTTGTATTCTTTAAACAACACTCAAAATACAACATAGTTAACAATATTGAGAAGTAACTATTTCTAAGTGTATGGCCATGTTTTTCAGCTCTACAACACAATCAACCCACAAAGATAATAATGAACATGGAAAATAAAAAAATGTTCATTAATAGTCATACAACAATATAATACAAGAAAAAATTGAAGCGGGATGTTGAAATATTATTAGAATTAACAAGATTAAGATGCAGGTTGTGAGCAGCAGGGCAGTAGAGATGGACTATGTAATGTAGGAATTAATTTATCTACAAGACATGCTTATAAATTATTTATGATATTGGAATAAATTATTCCAACAATTTCCCACTTGGGCAATATATTACACTAATTATATCATAATTCTTTAGGCCGGCATCTGAATGCTATTTATCTTTAGATTTCCCTATACAATCTGGTCCACCTCATACATCAACAATGAGACCAACGCGGCTGTCGTCACTAACGTCTTTTGTGACTGTACCCCGATGACCATCATATTAACATACTCGATGACATAGATCGATATGGATGAGTGGCGTGGAAATTTCATGCAATGTGATCTCATGTCATGCCTATTTCCAACTGGTCCAACGTCTTTAGTGAGATCAAACTGAAGTTGCTGAAAATGCAAAATTTGTTTTGCATTTGTTTTGCATATAATATGATACAAACATATTTAATAATAACTCAACTTAATTCTGCAGAAAGCCAAAATAACATAAAGCTTGTATCAATACCAAAATTCTAGAACACAAGGGAAAACAAGAAAAGACTCCCACTAATCTAAGGCAATCTCAAAACCAACACCCATATGAGCAATGTGCTCAAGGTAAACTTTAGGTGTCAAGCCTTTGGTTAGTGGGTCCGCTAGCATAAAGTTGGTCCCTATATATTCTATCAAAATTTGTTTCTCTTGAACTCTTTCCTTCACAACAAGATACTTGATGTCGATGAATTTCGACTTTGTGGAACTCATGTTGTTGTTAGAGTATAGGACGGCTGCACTATTGTCACAATAAATCTTCAATGGCCTCTTAATGCTTCCAATGATGCTTAGGCCTGAGACAAAATTTCGTAGCCACAAAGCATGATTTGATGCCTCAAAACAGGCCACAAACTCTGCTGCCGTGGTTGAAGGAGCCACTAAAGTTTGCTTGGCAGACTTCCAGGAAATAGCCCCTCCAGCCAAAAGGAAAATGTAACCAGATGTGGAACGTTTGCTATCCGGGCATCCCGCAAAATCAGAGTCAGAGTACCCAATGACCTCTAAGTTATCTGACTTCCGATAGGTAAGCATGTAGTTTCTTGTTCTCTTCAAGTAGCGCATCACGCGCTTCACCGCTGTCCAATGTTGCATACCAGGATTACTCAAATATCTACCAAGAACTCCCACTATAAATGCTATGTCAGGACGAGTACAAACTTGAGCGTACATAAGACTTCCCACAGCCGAAGCATAAGGAACATTTTGCATCTCTACCTTTTCAAGATCTGTAGCGGGGCACTGATTGAGACTGAACTTGTCTCCTTTAGCCACGGGTGTATCTCCCGGTTTACTATCTTTCATGAAGAATCTATCCAAAACTGTATCGATATAGCTCCTTTGTGACAATCCCAAGATACCCTGAGAGCGATCTCTAAGTATTTGGATACCCAAGACAAAGGAGGCGTCCCCAAGATCTTTCATCTCGAAATTCTTCGTGAGAAATCTCTTAGTTTCGTGCAATAAGCCTATATCATTACTTGCTAATAGGATATCATCGACATATAACACCAAAAAGATAAATTTACTCCCACTGAACTTTTGGTATACACAATCATCAACCGCATTAGTCTGAAAACCATAAGAGGTAATAACTTGATGAAATTTGTAATACCACTGACGGGAAGCCTGTTTAAGGCCATAAATGGATTTCTTTAGTTTGCATACCATAGACTTTGGATCACCTGAAACAAAGTTTTCTGATTTGCACCATATAAATTGTTTCATCAATGTTTCCATTTAGAAACGCAGTCTTCACATCCATCTGATGCAGCTCTAAGTCAAAATGAGCCACTAGTGCCATAATAATCCTGAGAGCCTTCCTTTTGTAATCAATGCCTTCCTTTTGAGTGAAGCCTTTGGCGACAAGACGAGCCTTATATCTTTCAATGTTACCCTTGGAATTCCTCTTGGTTTTAAATATCCATTTGCAACCAACGGGTTTCTTACCTTCAGGTAACTTGACAAGATCCCAAACGCCATTGTCAGCCATTGACTTCATCTCATCCTTCATGGCATCAATCCACTTAAGAGAGTTAGAACTATTCATGGCCTGACTAAAGTTGACTGGATCTTCCTCAGTCAAGCCAATACCTTCCTCATGTTCTTGGAGAAATACAACATAATCATCCGAAATTGCACTTCTCCTCTCTCTAGTGGATCTTCTTACTGGCACCTCTTGAGGTTGTTGAGTTTGAACTTCTGGTGGTGCTTGAGGAGGAAACTCAGTGTTGACTTCTTCTTGAGCAATGTTAGGAATAACATTCTCATTCATTTCTGGATCTGTTGCTTGAACAATGACAGGTACTAAGACTTGACCACTGTCAGTAACAGTTTCTTCATCAAAAGCAACACTTCTTATGTTTCCTTCCCCTCCAAACTCAACATCCTCAAGAAATCTTGCATTTCCCGTTTCAAAAAATGTTCTTGTAGTGGGGTTGTAAAACTTATACCCGCGAGAGTGTTCTGAGTACCCAACAAAATAACAACTAACTGTCTTAGGGTCTAACTTACCTTCATGCGGCCTGTAAGGCTTGGCTTCAGCTGGACACCCCCAAATGTGTATGTGCCTAATGCTGGGCTTTTTTCCAGTCCATAACTCATAAGGGGTCTTAGCGACTACTTTGCTTGGTACTCTATTGAGGATATAAACTGCTGTTTTCAATGCTTCTCCCCAAAGTGACTCTGGTAATGAAGAATGACTAATCATACTCCTCACCATATCCTTAAGAGTCCGATTTCGTCGTTCTGCAACTCCATTCATGCTGGGTTTACCCGGCATTGTGTATTGCGGAACGATTCCACACTCATTGAGGAAAAGTGCAAAGGGCCCTGGACGTTGCTCACCTGATCCGTCATATCTACCATAGTATTCACCACCACGGTCCGATTTGACAGCTTTAATTTTCTTTCCTAATTGAAGTTCTACTTCAGCTTTGAAAGACTTGAAAACGTCTAGAGATTGAGACTTCTCATGAATTAAATATAGGTAACCATATCTCGAGTAATCGTCTATGAACGTAATAAAGTACCTTTGCCCATTCCAAGAATTTGTAGGGAAAGGACTACAAATATCTGTATGTATTAGTTCTAAGACGTCTTTAGCTCTTTCGGCACCTAAATTCCTCTTGTTCGTTTGTTTCCCCTTAATACACTCTATGCAGACTTGAAAGTCAGACAAATCTAAGGGTCCAATAATATCCTCCGACACAAGCCTCTGAATTCTCTGTTTAGAGATGTGACCTAAGCGCTTATGCCATAAAGTGGCGGAATTCTCATTTAATTTTCGTTTCGTACCATGTGAACTTATTTGCAATATTTGGTTATAGGAATGCTTAACATCAAGCATATAAAGATTATCAATTAAAGACCCGTAACCAATAATATTTGGACCATAAGAGAGACTAGTTTTGGCATCTTTAAATGAACAGTCATAACCAGATTTGTCCAAAACCGAAACTGAAATTAAATTCCGTCTAATTGACGGGCAAACATATGTCTCAAACAAATCCAAATAATAACCAGTCTTTAAAAATAGTCTAAAAGTTCCTATAGCCTCAACTACAACTTTAGTGCCATCGCCCACATAAATGAATCTTTCAGCATCACTCGGCGGTCGGCTCCACAGGCAACCCTGCATGGACATACTAATGTGAGTAGTAGCACCAGAATCTACCCACCAAGTATCTTTAGGTACTGAAACTAAATTATCTTCAGAACAAACAAAAGTGAGAGGTTTACCCTTCTTTACACGCCATGTGGCATATTTAGGACAATCCTTCTTCATGTGTCCTGCCTTCTTGCAGAAAAAACAAGCTGAGCCCTTATCTTGGTTTTTCTACTGCTTCTTCTAAGAAGAACCTTCTGCAGTAACATTATTTTTCCTCTTCTTGTGTTGAGAATTTGAAGCCAAATGAGCACTTTCAGTCCTTCCCCTTCGCAGTCTCTCTTCCTCTTGCACACAGTGAGACATAAGCTCATTGAGGGACCATTTGTCCTTCTGAGTGTTATATGTCACCACAAATTGTCCAAATTGTGCAGGAAGAGAGATCAAAACCAAATGCACAATCACATCATCAGGGATGTGCATCTTTAGTGCCTTGAGTTTTGATGCAAGGTTGGACATCTCCATAATGTACTCCCTTACGTTCCCTTTACCATTATACTTCATAGAGGTAAGTTTGGCCAAATGGCTACTTATCTCAGCCTTATCACTTTTTTCAAATGATTTCTCTATTGATTCCAGGAACTTTTTAGCATTCTCATTCTCAGTAATTGAGCCCCGGAAAACTTCCGAAATTGATTTCTTGATGATCATGAGGCACATTCGGTTGGACCGATCCCATTTCTCAATTTTGAGCTCATAAGAGTTCTCCGGAGTGGGAATGGGTCGTTCCTCCCTCAGTGCTTGGTCTAAGTCCATACATCCGAGAACGATTTCAACGGATTCCTTCCAAGACTTGAAATTCATCCCATTCAGCATAGGGATTTGGTTAATTTGAGTAACAAAATTTGGAGAGCTAGCAACAGCAACTAAAAACAGAACAAATAAACATACAATCAACATTAGTAGCACATCAAATTATAAATAATTATTAGATGTCCAAAAATAACTTTAATTGTGAATTAAAAGACCCAAACAAGATACTAAGCGCACCATTAGTCCCCAATCTTTGGATTGGAAAGACTAACTGCAAGCAGTGCTCTCAACGCAATGATCAAATATTGGTGATAAGTCCTGTCAAACAATGGTTGCCTTTGGGCACCCCAATTGCTCACATGGATAAATAACTTTATAATCACTACACATTTACCATCACATGCATGTTATTATTCGGCCAAGTTGTGCCTTCCTTTGGGCCGACAACAACTCGCATGAATAATTTCACGCTACATCTTTTGTAAATTTAATCAAATTGACCTACGTAACAGAGGTTACTTTGGCAACGTGTTATTTCAATCAACTCAATTAAAAAATACTAGACAATTTTATTATTAATAATAATAAAATATGGGAAAGGGTCTAAATTCACATATATCCTACACATAAGCGTAGAAAAAAAAACTGAAAGTACGATTATGACCTCCTAAAAGCAAAATAATGAAATTACAAAAAATTACAATTATTCGGCACAAAATTAGCTTCTCCGAGCCGGGTCCTCATATGGTGTTGTCCTCTTTTGCTTTTCTCGATCAATTACAATATTAGAAATAAAATAGAATAAATAAAGAGAAAGTCACGGTGCGCAGACCGTATTTAAGTTAAAATCACGACACGCAGGTCGGCCCGAAATAATTAAACGCATAAACAACAACGAAATACTGAGGCCATAACCATACACCACAATAGAAATTATTCAATAAGAAGAACACCAAAATATTATTGAATATATCGTAAAGTCAAATATTAGCGAGATATGATCTTTATTACCATATACGAAGAGACATGGTTATGATACTAAACAGAAAAGCTAATGCTTAATATACTGATCAAATAAAGCAAATAGTGATATAATACAAAATCATGTTGCACATCTGGATCCATAAACAACCATCATCGACAACAATAAATATTATATACAAATAATGGTCAAATAGGAAATAATCCATTGAAGGTACAACTTTAACCATACAATTTTGATAAGAAAACAAATAGCACTTATACGAATATTATCCATAGGTGAAGCATTAGTTTCGGTCAAAAACTTTAGCGTTAAAAAAAAAGAATTAATTTTGAACAATTAGTCTTAAAATTGTTCACGTGATGCAACTGTATGAAAAAAAAGAAAATTATCTTTCACCGAAATCCCAATAAATCAACATAGAAGAGGGCTCTGATACCACTTGTAAGAATTAATCTATCTACAAGACATGCTTATAATCATGAATATACTACAGCAGAAAACAAAGACATAGGAGCATGCTTCTATATAATCAAGAACAAAACCATGATCTTGACGACCTTAGGATCTACGACATGTTGATATATCAAGGATTAGAGAAATACCTGGATCCATAGCAAAGAAGTGGAGAACGGATCTTGAGAAGAAAGAGTGAGTGATAAACGAGCAACAGCTACTCGTCGGCTTTATGGTTCTTCCTCAACCGGGACTCCTAATGCCTTAGACTCTCTTCAGATGGGGAGAGGAGAGTAAACGTGTGTATTTTGCGGTTAGTCCGGTATATTGGGGACCATAGCCTACTTATAGTGTGACAGTCTATTAGGGTTCCCATTATCCCTCTAATGGGCTATCACTGACATCCACTCATATTGGGCCCATATCAATAATAATTAATTAATTAATTATGTAATTAGAAATCCAATATAGCCTTTTACTTATTTTGAACACATATCAATCGAGGCTCCTAATTGATAAATAGCTATTATAATTAATAAAGAATATATGCCCATTATTTATGATATTGGAATAAATTATTCCAACATGTAAAAGGTGATGCAGGATGAGAGAACCAGCAACTCTAACAAACAAACTCAGTCATTAATTGACAATGATTAACAAAGTCACCAGTAATCCGAACACGCATAGAAATAAATAAATAACATAAACTGAAATGAATCTACAAGCTGCAGTAGAATGTCTTACTCAAGTGACATAGCATAACATCAACATCCTAACATCAAGAACAAGGAGATATTAAACTCTCAACATAGACTCCTGGGACCACCCAACTATTGATGTTTCGAATCCTAGGAATGTGATCTGTACCTTTGATCACTTTGTAGTAAAGCAGTTGAGGTCCAAGTCTTCTGTCGCTCGCTCTGCTGGTCGTGCTCTAAGGTGGTGAGAGCGGACGGGTGTACCTGCGAATACACTCCAACGCCCAAGTCAGGAGCGAACGAGCAAAATGCTAATATGAATGAATAGTATATGTACCTGACAATGACGCAGTGAATGCTTATATAGCGCCCGAAATCTGCGTGCGACCGTTGGATCGTGTACGGACTCACCAGTACCGTTGATCTGGTCTGTGGCTCTTAGATAACCTAATGGGCCGCTCTGCTTGCGCTTTTTGTGGGCCGAGCTTAGGTCCACTCCAGAACAGTTGCCCCCAAGCCAAGGTCGTGCTAGGGACGGGCGTAGGCTTTAACAGACGGTCAACCTTTCCCTTTGTTATTTTGGTCGTTGATTTCTGACCACTTTTGGACACGTGTCATCAGGCATGAGGCGACACTTTCTCGGTTTTGAGGAAGTCAATTATGATGCCTAGTAATTCGTGAAACGGCGGCGTCTGGTTATGATGACATTTCATTTTTCGAGGCGCTTGCAGGCGAAAGGTCGCGTCGTTCTGCCTTTCTGCCCTTTGGGCCTTATAAATACGTTGCCCCTACTTATTTCTTTTCTACTTTCCTCATTTCTTCCTCCAAGAGCGGGCTACCTTCTCGAGCGGAACGAGCTTCCTTCATCGTTACTCTGGCTAGGTGCTTGCCCGTCCACGAGCTCCCTCTTAGGCGTTTCTACTCTTCAGGTTGCCTTATCCTCTTTATTAAGGAGTATACGACCCTGTGCCCGAACTTTTCTCCTTCTCCTGGTAAGTTCCTTTATCTTTCCCAAATTTTGTTGCTTTTTCCTTTCTTTGTTTTTGCTTTCCGAGTGAGGAGGGGGTGTCAGGCTCGGGGTCGACCTTGTCGCCCTCTTCCGCGCGTCATCCTATCCAGGTGATCCTGACCTTTCCCTCTCCTTGCAGGGCGGGGTACTAGTGCGGTCAAGTAGAATCGGCTTAGTCTTTCAGTTGCTCTTTCGATTGTTTGAATTTGATACTAAAAATGAGCGGAGACACGTCCTCTGAGACTTTAACTTCTTCGATCGACTTTTCGTCCTCCTCTTCTGCTCGTACTTCTTCATCCACTACTTTTGAGACCGGGAAAATACTCCACACTGATCTGCTTCAGGAGCGTTCGAATCAGGAAACTCCTTCTGTCCCACCCGTTCCCGTGGATGATTGTTGCACCCCGAAAAATCCTTTGGAGGGATTTCTCTTCGCACAACATGAATTGGAGTCGCCACCAATATTTTTTTAGAGGTAAAACATTGAAAAAAACCTTTCTTGAAAGACAATGGTCCTTGGAACCACGAGATTTGAGTTCGGGGGTCGGTTATGCATGGGGAAGGTACGAGCACCGCACACATCCTTTCTACTGAAAGGGAACCTCGATTTGACGTGTGATTTAAAAGGTTGATTTAAGAAATGCTTTGTTTTTATCTCTCTTTATCTCTCCTTACTTTATGGAAAAACTTAAGGAAAATTTAATCTTTTGCGCTTGACGGGAGGGCACCGTGCCTACGTATCCTGGGGAGGGAATCAAAGCGACGTAGTTCTTGTTTTCGAAAATTGTTTTGTTTTTAGAAATTGCCTTGTTTTGGAAAAGGGTTTGTTTTTTTGAAAAGAAAATGGTTTTTATTTGTCGTGCTTGACGGGAATGTGACCCGCTCCTACGTATCTCCCAGTGCGATGGAGAATTCAAAGCTTACGTAGTTCTCGGTTGTCGAGAAAAGGTTTTTATTTTTTAGTTGTTTAATTGTGAAAATTGAATGTTCACAGTGATCAAACAACAAAGGTTTCGAGTGATCACCACTAGCATCCCATTATTGACGATCGTGCAAGCAAAGGCTTCGCATTATCCTCAACAAAGTTTTTAATTTGTGAAATGAGAGTTCTTTTGAAAAATGAGTGTTCATGATAATCAATTGAGCAAAGACTCCAAGTGATCACCACTAGCACCCCATTGTTGACAATCGTGCAAGCAAAGGCTTCGCATTATCCTCAACAAAGTTTGATTTGTGAAAAATAGTTTGAAATTGTTTTGAGAAGAAGTGAAGTTGTTTATCAATGATTATGTAAATGCAAAAAAATGTTTTGAAGTTGGAACGTTACTAACGAGTAACAAGTTGTTCTTTGTATGCAACATGGTTTTGAAGTTTTTGAGAGTTACTAACGAGTAACAATTGGTGGAAATCAAAACAAGCAAATTGTGAATACCAATTCAACATTTTAATGCACTACAACAATTTAATGCATCAAGGCTCTAAGTGGCCTATCCTTTGCCAAAACTTTACAAGCTTCAAACAACAATTTACATTAAACTCAAAGAGCAAAGAAAGCATGATTAAACTTGAGGATGCATCAAGGTCATTGGAGACCAATCATGTGCGCAAATTCAATTGTTTATAGACCCCTTTTTGCTCACATTTCACAAGCACATCAAATGGGAATTGAATTTTTAAATGCTTACAAGCATAGGCATCAAGGTTGAAGTAACCTATCTCTTGCCAACTTAGCATAACCCAAGATCATTTGTGGATCATAAATGAACCAAAACCCAAATTCATTTTTCCCAAATCACAAATTTCACAATTAACAACATAGGTTTGAATATTTGCAAGACCAAAAGTGACCAAAAGAGGGCATTAACAAGTCATTTTTGTAACCAAAATTGATTAATCAAGTTAGAAAACTAGCATTTGCATTTTCAAGCAAGAATTGCACAAAGAAAATTGAATCATCTTAGGCAATCCTCATCACTTAAAGTGAAGTGAACTAGGCACAAGTGAGAGTCCTCTTGCCAATCCTCAACATAGAATAACTTTGCAAACAAGTTACTAACAAGCAAACCAAAGTTTACAATCAAAGCACAAGGTTGTGTTGAATCATCTTAGGCAATCCTCAACACTTAAAGTGAAGTGCACAAAGACACAAGTGTGAGTCCTCTTGCCAATCATCAACATATAACAATTTGCAAGCAAGATACAATCAATTAGCAACAAAATAACTTGAGAAAACGCTTTTGATCACAATTGCAAACCCATTTCACAAGAAAATTAACAAACCCTAATTCTAATCGTGATTTGCGAAGCATCACATCATTTTATTCAACAAAAATGCAAGATCATAATAAAAACAAACAAATCACAATTTATTCAACAAAAATGCAAGATCATAGTAAAAACAACATAAATCACAATTTATTCAAGGGTGAGAAGCAATCTCAAACACCCAAGCCTCCCTAAGTGCTTGTCAAAATGTTTGAGACACCTCTCACCAACAACAATCAACAAATCAACAATATAACAACACTAAAATGCATGAATATGGTAGGATGCAAAATTAGAAACATGATATCTACATTTTGATGCAAAAAAGTTGAAGATGATGCTAGGTTTTAAGAAGTTTACCTCAAATCCAAGCTAAGGAATGACTAATATGAAGAACAAGACCACAAATCAACTTGAATCTTCACCAAACTTCAATGAAACCCACGAAATGCTTGCTTAAAAATGCCCTTTGATGATGCAAGCTTGAATTAAATTAGGAGAGAAGGAAGATATATGAAGTAGGAATGGAAATGAGGTGAGAAAATGGAAGTGAAATGAAGAAAAATGGAGGAGGGAATGGTTGTTGCGATTTCGGCCAAAGGAGGAGAGGAGAGGAGAGGTTTGTGTGCTAGGGTTGTGTGAGTGAAAATGAGGCCAAGAGCTTCCTTTCTTTGTGAGGTGAATAGGGTATATATAGAAAGCAATTAGGTTTAAGGGTGGTTAGGTCATTGTGCACTAGTTGTGCTCTAGGATTTGATTTTAATTTTGAATCAAAGGCTAGGATTGAGGCTCACATGGATTGAGGACATTGAGAAAACACAAAATGAGAGAATAGAGAGGAGAAATTCGAAATAGCAAGGGAGGGGTCCTTGGTGACCAAGTTTTGCTAGTTGTCATCTTGTACTATTGTACTATTATATGACCATTCCATTATCCCTTCATTTTTGATTATTCTTCTTAGGATAATTGTACAAAAATGCACCCAATTTAGGCCACATACAAGGTATCTTGAGGAATATGCCATTTTATGTGATCACCATGACCAAAAATGTCATAAAAATCACATCTTGGAACTTTTTGTAGAATATTCCTTTTTGATGCCTTTTTTGAATTTGAATTTTGTGCACAATGTATGCATGCATGCGCATACATACATACATGACCAAAAATGTTTTGCCTCAAATAAATTTCTCTAAAATTGCACAATGATTCTTGATAAAAAAATTATCCTCTTTTGACAATGACCAAAATACCACCTTGTTTTTCAACAACAAATGCATTTCCACTCTAACAATGAATTTAAAAGCCCTAGAATGACTTTTAAAACCCAAAAATGCATGCACAATGCTCTTCACTCTTCAAAATAAAACCACACTTCTCAATTTATTTATTTTTGCGGAAAATTAGGGTTTTAAACCTAGGCGGAAAAAATTAGGGTATGACAATGATGCCATTTCAGAAGAGCGCGACTGGAATGATGCTTATGGGGAAGATCGCTCTTGGATTTCAACGGCCATACTTTCTCAGGCGTCCAATTCCTCCAGGGAATAACATGGTGCCTTATTATGAAGAATTAATCGGTAATTCAGGGTGCGGGGTCGAGGGCGTTTCTCCCGAGGAAAATGCATCTGTGATTCCTACCACCCTTAAATTCATTATGTACACCAACGTGCTCCGCGACCTGAAGATACGACCTCCTTTTACTTACTTCCAACGGCGCGTTCTACGAATGTTGGGGGTCGCTCCTTCCCAACTTCACTTCAATGCCTGGGCTCTGATCCGTTCCTTCGAGATGGTGATGGGCGCTCTTGACAGGTATGTCAACGGTCGCATCTTTTTTACTCTCTTCGAAGTTAGCTGCACCGTTGAGCAAAGAAGTGCTCCCAGGCGCTGGGAACAAGTTTCATTGAAGACACGCCGGGGAAAGGTCAAGATGTTCAAACCTTTTTGTGAATCTGCTAAACCGTGGAGGAGTGCGTTTGTCTGGATCGTTCCTACCAGTGATGAGGTTAGTAAGTTTATTGGTTCTTCAGACGCTCAAGGGAATGTTAACTCTATGAAATTCCCTCTTGGTTGGTCGCATTCCCACTATGATCGCGAACCCATCAAGTACAGAACCCAGAAGAGCCTCAATGACTACGATTTTGAGAGCTGTCACATGCTGCGCACGCTCGCTACTTGGATTCCCGGTGGAATCTTTAAATGCATTGATTTTGCTCGTGTGACGACGACACAGCAAGCACAAAACAAACTTGGTGTGTCCCTTGGTCCGTTCTTGCTTGTATGTTTTAGCAGTTTCTAGTTTTTTGTTCTTTTCTTAACTGTTCCATTTTCTTTTTGCAGCTGAAATGTCTGGCATCGGTTTTGAGTCTCTTTTAGAGAAGACAAAGGCTAGAAGGGTTAGAAAGGTTTCCTTTTCTGAAGGCGCTCCTAAGAAGATCCACGTTGAAGGTCACAAGAAATCTTCTGCTCGCGAACCTGGGTCGTCTTCTAACTCTCAAAAACGGGGACGGGTGCAAGATTCCACTGAGACTACTACGATCGATCTTGATCCTCCTCAACCCAAGAGAATTAAGGAGAACCCACGGAGATCGCCCTTGGATTTGGACGATCTCAGGGAGCAGATTTTGAACGCCTTAAGGAAGACCCTCTTTTGTTCGTCGCGGAGATCGCTAAGGCTGCTTCTTCACAACTTGCTCGCTATAAGACTGAGGAAACAGAACGTCAAGCAGGTATTCTCCTAGCCCGTCAAAACTTACGGTTGGAGGGTGACCTCATAGATAAGACTAACAAGTACAAATCTGCACTTGGTCGTATCACAGATCTACGAGCAGAGTTGGAGGCTGCTAAGGAAAAGCTTAAGGAAGCAGAGGTCGCCCTTCAACCTACTCAAGACACACTAGGTACGGTCACAGCTGAACGTGACGTGGCCTTAACAGCTAAGGCAGATGCTGAGATCAAGTTGGCCACCGAATCTGCCAATTTGATCGAGCAAACTACCAAGGCTACCAAACTGGAGGAGCAGGTGACGGGCTTGAAAAACGACCTTGAGATGGTGGAAAAAGAGAGAGATAAAAAGGTTGCTGATCTAGAGCTTCTAGAGGAGAGGACCGTTGAGATCGCTCAAGAGCGGTTTGAGGAGGCCGTTGCTCAGATTCAATACTGCTATCCAAATTTGGAAATTGATCCTAAGATAGTGAACAATGACCACTTTCTGGTGAACGAGTAAATCATCCGTCTTGCAGAGCGGGATGAAAATGATAATATCGTCCAAGAGGAGGCAGTCATCTATAGTCGTTCAGAGTGAAAAGTCTTTTGTGTTTCTTGTAATTTCTGTTTTTAACTTTGCTTTCTTTTGATCGGGGGCCTCTAGGCTGCCTTTTTTGTTGTATTTTGACTAAATGAAACCCGTCTTCTTTCGGGCTAATTTAATACCAACTTGATTATGTTTCCACTTCTAAGTTATTTCGAGTGATCCACTCTACCTCTCGCGCGAGTGATAATTCGAGTGGTTTGCAGGAACAAAACGGCTTACCAAGTTTCTTCTTTAGTTTTAGCCCGTTTATCATGCGCGACCGAGTCGAAGGTCGTTTGCTTTATTCTTAAGCTCGTTTAATTACCTTAGTAGTGTATCAAACTCGTTTTGAATTGAGCTTACTAAAGGCATGATTCGATTTGTTGTTTAAGGTTGTTTAACAATAAAAAGTTCTTCTTTCCTGATGTACGAGCAGGCCTCAATAAAAAACCCCAGTGGGGAAAAAGAGCGTCCTACTCGTTCTTGATTCTCATAAATTACACTCCTTCATGCCCTACAAGGCATGTGGGTCGGTTTTGGTGGGAAGATCGCTTCCATCTTTTCTTTGTCCATTGCTTTTCATTGCGACTTCTATTTCTTGTGCAACTTTCTTACTCTTTTCCTTCAGACCTAGGAGAAACGCTCGCTTTGCGGATAGTAGGTCGGCTTGAATAGTGGTGATTTCCCCATTTTTGGTGTAGAACTTCATTTTAAGGTGAACCGTGGATGGCACGACTTCTAATCGGGCTAGTGTCGAACGTACAATAATGCATTGATAAACTGACTTGCAAGGTAGCACGATGAAGTCTGTTCTGACCGTTCTACAAAGAGGTTCGTCCACAACATCATCTCCAAAGGACACCATTAATTCCAGTCGTCCAATTGGAGTTGTTGAGGCCCCATTAAAACCAGTCAAGACCGTTCCTCTGTAGGGCCTTAGATCGTCCTTTGAGATTTTCAACACGTCCAATAAACCTTCAAAAATGATGTTCGCCGAGCTTCCTTGATCGACCAAGATTCGTCTAACTTCCATGTTCGCTATCACCGCAACTATTACAAGTGGTACTTCGTTGTTGGGCGTTCCATCTATGAGATCTTCGTCACCAAACGAAATGGAGGGTCTTTGAGAGGGCGGTCTTGGGGCGGACGTAGAGGCAATGCTCAGAATCTCGTCCCATCTTCTCTTGACCGATTTCTTAGATGATGCGTCGGTGGGTATTCCCCCAGAAATAACTTTTGCAACTGCCCGTCCTCGCGACTTTCGGGTATCCACTACCTCTTCCTCGCCGTCTTCTTCGTCAACGACTTTGACTGTTTCTTCTGCTCGTGCTTTACCCCTTCTTGGTGAGTGGTCTTCTTGCTTTTCTCCTCGCGCCTCAGCTTGTTCTCCCTTTAGATATTGTGTCAGCTTTCCTCTTCTGATTAAGGCTTCTATATCATCTTTGAGGGCCATACAGTTGTTAGTATCATGCCCGTTGCTTTTGTGGTATCTGCAGTACTTTTTGGTGGGTCGCTGCCCTTCCTTAAGGACGAGGGGTTCCGGCCTCTTGATGTCTCTAAATTCTGCGTTTGCACACTCGTGCAGAATGTTCGCGATTGAGGTATTTAATTTAGTACGCTCAGAGAACTTTTTAGTTCTGTTATCCTTGTTTGCTCGGGCATGGGTATAATCTTCCTTCTCCCTTCGATCGTTCTCCGCCCTTGGTTGTTGATTCATGCCCGCTTCCACAGCTTCTATGGCAGATGTCCTTTCTTCATAGTTCATGAACCTTTGTGATCGCCTTAGGAATGTTTCTAAGTCTCTGGGGATATGGAGTCCCACTTCTACCTCTAAACGGCTTCCTCGCAAGAGACCCGTTCTTAAGAAAAATAACCTTTGGTTATCATCTAAGTGCCTTACTTGGTCGGCTTCTCGGTTAAATCGTTCCACATAGCTCCGTAGGGATTCGTTGTGTCCTTGCCTGATGGCGATCAAAACATCTTGAGATTTAGGCTTGATCCTTGAGGTCGTGAAGCGGGCAGTGAATGTTCTGGCCATTTGTTCCCAAGAAGAAATGGTGTTGGGTTTTAGCTCAGTGAACCATTCCAAGGCCGACCCTTCTAGGGTAAGGGGGAAAATCTTGCATTTTACTGGCCCGGGTGCTCCTCGATATTTCATCATGATATCAAAATGCTTTAAGTGGGCATCAGGGTCTTTCATGCCATTGTACATGTGGAGACCTGATGGAGGTTTCTGCAACGAGTGGGGTATGCGATACTCGTCAATTTCTCTAGTGTACGGTTCCAAACTGTGATCTCCTCTTTCTTTTCGACGAGGTCGTCCCTCCTTAGTGTGACCTCTATGCCCGCGCTTAGGTTTGCTCGAGTATTCTTTTGAACGATTAGTGAATCGCTCGTTAGATCGACTTCATGATGGGGTGGGCGAGTTGGTCGACCCAAAGGAACATTCTTGATCAGAGGACTCTTCAGGCCAGTATGTGTAATCAAAAGTGGGCGGAGTCCCCCCTGGTGGAGAGCTCCCTCCTCCTCATCCCCTCCTCGGGGTTGGAGACCGACGTACCAAATGTCCGCACGGAGGTGATCGGTTTGCCCGTAATGCCGAGGTGCCTTCCCGTGGAGGTCGTCTCTCCGGAGCGGTGTGAGCTCGCCTTGAGGCAACCTGATCTTCTAATTGCGTGAGTCGGTCATTATTTCGATTTACAGTTTGATTGCAGTCGTGTAGTAGCCCTCGCAATTCGTTGACCAGGTCTGCGGGTAGCTCGACCATCACTTGTTGTGTTGGGACGGTACTGGGACCTGCCACATTAGTGTGAGGCGGTTGAGTTGGGATCTCGACCGCGCTCTGAAGTCGAGTTGGAATTTCAGCCACGCTTTGGAGTCGCGTCGCGGCCTTTGGTCGGCCTCGAGCTGTCTTTGGTGGCATCGTAAATGAAGGTGGAAAGCGCGCGGGCTCCCACTATGGTCTCCAATTGATCTGTACCTTTGATCACTTTGTAGTAAAGCAGTTGAGGTCCAAGTCTTCTGTCGCTCGCTTTGCTGGTCGTGCTTCAAGGTGGTGAGAGCGGACGGGTGTACCTGCGAATACACTCAAACGCCCAAGTCAGGAGCGAACGAGCAAAATGCTAATATGAATGAATAGTATATGTACCTGACAATGACGCAGTGAATGCTTATATAGCGCCCGATATCTGCGTGCGACCGTTGGATCGTGTACGGACTCACCAGTACCGTTGATCTGGTCTCTGGCTCTTAGATAACCTAATGGGCCGCTCTGCTTGCGCTTTTTGTGGGCCGAGCTTCGGCCCACTCCAGAACAGAATGTTTAAAGTACCATTTCTGAAATTATAAACAACGAACTTCGAATCCAAAAACGGCATTCTAAAATCCAGCAACACTTGGTCATTTTCAAAAACATATAACACCTTGGTATAAAGAGAACAATGAGGACCTCCCACATAAGGAACACTGAACAATTTAGTCCAAGACTCTTCAATTCCATATTCCTTCATAACCCAAACATCAAAAAACTCAACATTATTTGCAAAGATACATTATCTTTTCATTTAATGGCTTTTTTTCCTACCCCCTCCTTATACCCCATACCCCCATATTTCATTTTATATCAAACTTACCCACCCTCATTTTTACAAAAAATCTGGTCAGACCCCACCAACAATTAAACCTCCTGGAAATAGCACCTGTTAAGGTATTTCCGGAATTTTCACTCGTCAATTTTTCGAAAATACAGTTCCGGAAATACGGTATTTCCAGAAACAGTTCTGGATATATCGTAAATTCAGGGGATTTATTTTTTAACGTTCCGGAAATACGGTATTTCCGAAAAATTTAATTTTTAAATATTCCTGAAATACACGTAAATCCGGAAATTTAAAAAATATATTCCGAATTTACGTCATAAATCCGGAATTTTTTTAATTTTTTTTTCCTTTTTCTAATTAACCTTTTTTATTTATTTACAGATATGGCCACGGCAGACGGAAAACTTCCCTGTACTTTTGATTTATCGGACGCGTTTACCACATCACAGGTACATATTTTTCTAAAGCGCTTATTGTTTATCATTTTGTATTTATTTTTTAATTTATTTTACGATTAATTTACAGGTTTTTACTACTCGAGATAATCTTATACGTTGGGCTAGAGATATCGGGAAAGCTAACTGCGTCATTGTTATTATCATTCGATCTGAGTCCACAAAGAATGGTAAAGGGAAGAAGAATAAGGTTGTTTTTGGTTGCGAGAGACATGAGAGATATACTACAGTAGATGTTGGGTGTTCTGCGAGACACAAGACCTCAAAAAAGTGTGGTTGTCCGTTTAGATTGAAAGCTAAACCACTCGTACCTCCTAGTTTTGATTGGAAGGTTAGAGTTGTTTGTGGAAGTCACAATCATGAGCCTCTTAAGACTATCCTTGGAGCATCAATATTTGGTAAGTTTAACAAGGAGGAGCGGTCAGTTGTTGAGGAGCATATGTGGTTGGGGGTGAGAGCACAAAAAAGTCTAGAGGCAATATAAAGAGGAGATTTACCAACAACTTAAGTAATATATCTCAGTTATATAGAACCCGCAACAGTCTCCAGAAGGGAAAAAGAGGTAGTAGGACTGAGATGCAGGAGCTTATGACACTGATTCAGACTCATCATTATATTTGTTGGAGCAGACGGCTTGAAGGAACTGATATTGTTGAGGAGATCACGTGGTCACACCCGGATAATATCAAGTTATTGAGGATGTTTCCTACTGTCTTGATTATGGACTGCACCTTCAAGACCAACAAATATGCATTGCCTCTCCTAGAGATTGTTGGTGTCACTTCTACTGAGTTGACATTTTCTGTTGCATTTGCTTACCTGTCTCATGAGAGATATGATGACTGCACAATGGGCGTTGCAGAGCCTAAGAGATTTGATGGTGTTAGATATCTCACTTCCTCAGGTTATCCTCACTAACTGTGAGGACGGATTGATGAAAGCTATCAAGCTTGTGTTTCCCGAGGCAACTAATTTGCTTTGTCAGCATCACATTAACAACAATGTGAATGCTAGGATTAAGAAGGCGGTCAAGGGAGATAGGGTGAAGTCATTGATGAAACTTTGGCATGCAGTAGTTGACTCTACATTTGAGGATGAGTTTTATGAGAATTTGAGTGATTTTGAACAATCATGTTCTGATAAACCCGAGCTTATCAAATATGTTCTTATTAAATATTTTGAACAATCATGTTCTGTGTTGGGTTTGTCAATGGGAATCATTGGGTCCAGGTAATGTTGAACGCTACTAGTCCATTACCTCCTGTTCATCCTAGTTGGGGTACATAACGCTCTAGATTTTACCGACACTTTCAATGGTCTAGATTTTGTTGACCACTTTTCATCAACGGTGGAAATCCACTTTAGGGTTTCAGATTTTCCCTATAAATAGACCCATTGGGTTTCACTTCTTTCACCCACACAACACCAAAAAAATGGACACATGGAACACACAATACTCTCGTGATTTCGCACTCACTGCCCTTCACCATCGGGGCACAATCACCAACAGAGAAGATGGTGCCTATTTCTGGAGTCCAAAACCCATTTTATGCCGGGTTGACGACAACATCACCTTCGCTGCTCTCAAAGAAAAACTAACGAGTAAGGTGCAGCTGGAGGGTGATGAGAAAGAAGTCACTCGTATCATTTATCGCTACGCCACTATGGGCGATAATAATCGTGTTCAGTGGTCCACAATGGATGTGAAGAACGAGAATAATGTTCGAGTCATGATGGACAACCGTGACATGTTTCAACTTTGGAGTCCTTCGTCGTTTAACTCCACCAGCTCAGTAGATCCGTCGTTTTCTTTGTTGTTTTAATTTTAAATCCATGTACAAGGCGTTTTTAATTAATCAAATAAATGTTTCGTTTTTTTTTGCATTCCGGAAACACAAAATTAAATGATAAATTTGGAACACAATTATTAGGAATTGCCGGAAATACGTCATATATTCATAATTTCGGAATATACTTTTTAAAAATTTCCAGAAATACGTAAGAAACACATAAATTCGGAATACAACTTTTTAATATTTCCGGATTTACGCCCTTTTACTGTAAATCCGGAACACATTATACATTCCGGATTTACAGTAAAATGATGTAAATCTGGAAGTATTAAAAACTTCTATTCCGGATTTATATATTTATGACGTATTTCCAGAATTTTTTTGAATTTTCAGGGGTATTTTCGTCCGTTTGGCATTTATGGGGGTATGGAGTCTAAGGAGGGGGTACGAAAAAAAAAGCCAAAAATAATTACTTTCAATTTTTTGTTTTTATTTTATAGAGAGTGGAGTAGATATTTTTTTTTTGGTGAAAAAAAATGATGGTACTGTTGAAACGTTGAGCTTCCATTCAGAGCACCGAATTCAAGATTAATTCAATAGTTTACACACACCACTCATCTTTATTTTATTTTTGATTTCTATTATCACTAGTCTTGCTATCATTTTAAACTCTCAAAAGCTAATCCAATCCCTGTGGGTACGATATCTTCTTATTATTATATTACTTATTTTTAGACTGTGTATACTTGCACACATTTTCACATAACAATTACCTTGTCTAACGCTCCCCTTACAACCAAAAACAGCAGAGCCATTAACAAAAAAAGAGAGCTTAATCGAGTGAAGAGTAATGTTTATCCAAGAAAAAAATTTATCATTTAAACCAAAAGCAGCTAGAATATCTGGTAATTAATTCCAGTCCATAGTATTAAAAGCTTTTTTGATGTCAATTTTCAAGGTTAGTTGGTCACCAAAAGCCTTTTCTGAAGCAAATTAATAACTTCAGAGGCAATGCAAATACAGTCGGAAATATTTCTACCTTTCACAAAATCCCTCTGACTATCAGAAATAATAGTAGGAGCAAACAAGGGCTAGTCTGTCAACCGCTAATGTAACTTATATTTATAAGCTAGCTCAACCGCTAATTTTATCAAACACGTTAAATTTAATCCGCTAGATTATCTACCATCAAGTATACGCTATCCGCTATCCCCTATTTTTTCCCAAACAGGGTCTATGAATGGCCAAGCTAAAATGTGGGAGGGAGAAAATAATTAGAAAATAGGGAGGTAAGAAACATTTTATTATTATTGGTTAGCAATTACCTTGTTTGTTTGTTTCTGGAACTAATGGCATATTGGTAATAATTGAAAATGTTCAAAATATTGAGTACATGGCACGCTTGCTATAAAGAGACGCAGTTAGAAAGCGAGGAGACTCTTCCTCTTCCTCTTCCTCTTCCATTTCATTTCAACTATGACAAGGTCACTGAGAAAAAAGAAAAGGGTGAGAAAAACACGATCAGCAACTCATGAAGAAAAAGAAGATGATCATTCAAAATGGTTAACACATTATTGCAGTGATCATCAGATATTGTTGGTTGGTGACGGTGATTTCTCTTTCTCCCTTTGCCTCGCCAAAGCTTTTGGTTCTGCTTCCAACATTGTAGCTTCTTCTCTCGATACCTATGGTTCGTCATCTACTACCTTTCTCTCACTACTTTTTTATGCTGCTAAACCACTACATTTGTGTTTCTTTTCATATTCTTACATTCAGTGTTAAAGTTTTGACCTTGGTGTTGGATTCACGCTTTTGCGTGAAAGAATATACTATTTTTGTAAATGGTGAAATAATTTCAATTTTATTAAGTTGCAAGAGTTATCCCTAAAAAATAGAAGGTATTATCCCTAAAAAATAGATATTTTGTCATTTAGGCTTATTTTATTTAGGATCCTTTTGCATTGACTTATTTTGCCTTATTTATTATAAGTATTTGTGAGAATATTTGAGAGAGCTTATTAGGTGTCAATAAGCTGTTTTCAACTTATTTCCATAAGCTTTCTAGAATAGCTTATGAAAAATGTTTATTCAAATGAAATGAGACCTTAGTTTGTGTTCTAAACGCAATTGCGTTTTTAGTGGTTGATCCTCCATATTTTGCCACATTGTAATGCATAATGCTTTTGGTCTTGTTGTGAATCTTGTGATTGAAACTCTTGTGTTCATGCAGATGATGTTATAAGGAAGTACAAGAATGCAAAGTCAAATTTGGATGAATTGTTGCAGCTGGGAGCATGTGTGTTACATGGAGTGGATGCAACCAAAATGAAATTTCATTCAGATTTAAGTAGGCGGAGGTTTGATCGTATTATCTACAACTTTCCTCATGCAGGCTTTCATGGGAAGAAGGAAGTTAGCTTGAAAATGATCAAGTGGGTTTTCTATTTGTTTTAAGTTCAATGACTAGATAGTATCCTCCTGAGTGCTTTTTAACAAAAAAGTTGAAATATGCTCTGTTGATTGCTTTTCTGCCCTTTGCTGATATAAATGGATTTGGTTCCTCTAAACTGAGTAGAAAGTAAAGTAAGTAATTTTAACCATCAATGAGAAAATCAAGTATGATTTGTTAACTTATGCATGTGCATGTGAGAAAAAACGTGTGGGAAAAATCAAGTATGATTTGTCTCCATTTTTAATATTTTACACACACTTTCTCTCTCTCTTTCTCTCTCTCTCTCTCTCTCTCTCTCTCTTTTTACATAATAAATGTGTGGTTGAGATTCAACATGATAGAATCCATTCCCATGTGCATTCCATATTAACTATTGGTTCCCTTATGAATGGTTGTTGAGATTACCTACTTTAAACTCTAATGCGAGTTGTTCAATTCGGGGGAGACAAATACAATTTAAAAAATAGATATAAGTGATTTTGAAGATTGTACAGAGCTGTTGGTTTGCACATTAAAAATGTGAAATATATTTTGTTATCATAGTTAATAATGGTAAACATTGTATGTGATTTGTGCTTCCTGGTGAATTTATAGGATGCATAGAGACCTTGTGCTTGGTTTCTTGGAGAATGCAAGTTGCATGCTTCGGTCCAATGGTGAAATTCATGTCAATCACAAAATTACACCTCCTTTCAGCAACTGGAACATAGAGGAGCTTGCCAAGCAAAGCTCTTTGATATTGATTGAATGTGCCGACTTCAAGAAAGAAGATTACCTAGGCTATAACAATAAGCGTGGAGATGGCTCTAGATGTGATGAGCCCTTTCATCTTGGTGAGTGCAGCACTTTCAAGTTTATACACAATACCAGAACTAGGGATAACCATTTCAGAAGAAACCATGATAAGCGGGTTTCTAGGCGAAGACGACGACAACAACAAACAAGTCTTCCATATAGAAAGATTCAGAACTTTGAGCAAGTACCAGCTCCAGTCGATCTCAATTATTATCCTCAAAAAGGTCTCTTTCGAAACATGAATGAGGCAGTGAGACCAGTAATTGACTTGAACAATGTGACAGAAATACATGGAAGAGTTGCTTCTTCTGCTTACTTGGGAAATGGATATAGTCCAACCTCTAGGGACTACTTCAACAATGCGATAGAAATACATAGAAGAGTTGCTTCTACTGCTTACCTGGGAAATGAATACAGTCCAACCTCAAGGAACTACTTCAACAATGGGATAGAAATGCATGGAAGAGTTGATTCTACTGCTTACCTGGGAAATGGATACACTCCAATCTCAAGAGAGTTCAACAATGTGGCAGAAATGCATGGAAGAGTTGCTTCTTCTGCATACTTGGGAAATGGATACCCTCCAATCTCAAGTGACTACTTCAACAATGTGGCAGACATACATAGAAGAGTTGCTTCTTCCGCTGATTGTTACTATCGCGACTGCGATATGACATTGGACTCTCGGAGATTGTTACATCCAATTGAGCCATTGCAACTGTGGCCAACATCAAGTAACTGTACATATTCTCTGACAGATTCGTCTAGAAGAACAATGGATATTGCTCCTTCCTTATCAATTGGTGCTAGAAGAACAATGGATAAGTACCAGGTCTTTGGTGGAAACTCAGGATATTTGCAAGAAGAACTTTGTGGAACTACTGAAAGGCCAAGTTATTGTTTTGAATTTGATAGAGGAAGGCCTGACTTTGAGAACTACAATGCTGATGTGCCTAGGAGAACTTTAAAGAGTGAAATCCATGTTGTGCAAAGAGGATGTTGATGGCAGAAGGATGACCACACTGCAGTAAAAGTGCAATAGAGGAATTGTAATCCCAGCTAACACTTTTTGGTGGGGCTTTTGGGTGTCTACTTGAAGGTATTTTCTAATATACAATAGCAGCTAATTGGGGTTCTGAAGTTGGTAATTTTTATAATCAAATGTTTAGCATATGTTGAACTTTTGCAGCATGCAATAAGAAAGTTATCTTTTTTCTTTAGATGTTCTAAAAGAGTTGCTCAAGGAGACAAATCTAATTAATATCTTTTCTACTTTTCCCATGTATATAATAACATTATTAACATCAGCTGGTGATCCATGTTCTGTTCGTAGTTTGATTACTTGATTTAACATTAAATTCTAGGGTTAAATATGTTTTTGGTCCTTATAAATATAGCGAATTTTGTTTTTAGTCCCTATAATTTTTTTTGGCACTTTTAGTCCCTACATTATTTTCTGTTTGCACTTTTAGTCCCTGTCGTTAGTTTTCACTAACGGCGCTGACGTGTCAATGGTTATGTGGCAATTTTTGATGAGCTGGCATACTATGTTGGATTCCATGTCATTAAATTCCTACCAAATAATTACACGCTGGAAAATAAATAAAAATAAAACCTAAAAGCTAAAATTAAAAAATAAAAAACCAGATCAGATCCTCTTCGCTGATCTTCTTCCATCTTCAATCTATCAAATCCTCTTTTTCCATCTTCAAACACAAAACACAATTCATTGAAACACCAACACCCAAACACATAAACACTATATCTGTGAAGCCACTGGGTTACAGAAACCCCAACACGGTAACACCCAAAATCACCGTCGACGAAACCTCTTCCACAGCAAAAACCCATCATCCCAGATCTGAAGAAGGGCAATAGTTGAACACAGAGATTTTTTGTTTTAGTTAGACACAAAGATGACGATGATGAATGTTGAAATTCACTTAAATGTTTGAAACCTGAATATAACAATTTGAAACTCATTTCCATCTAAATGCTGAAACCCATTTTCCATCTAAACTTTAAAATCCATTTTCCTCAAAATGAATAAAACAATTTAAACGTGAGGTTATTAATGATAGATTGAAGATGGAAGAAGACCAATGAAAAGGAAGAAGAGGATCGGATCTGGGTTTTTACTTTTTAAAATTTTAAGATTAAGGAAAAAAAACCCTTTCAAACTTTCTATCAGATGAAGAAGAGAGCATGCATCCGTGGGATAGATAATTGTTTGAAGGAAGCTCCCACGACTATAGATAAGCTGAAAGAACAAGGTTTGCAGCCACCTTCTTCCACCTTTAACTCTAGATTCTCCCTCTTTGTGAAGCTGGAAAACTAGCAACATTTCTTTTAGTTTGTTGCAGAGAGAAGAGTTTTGCGTTTTATTTTTTATTTTTTTAATTCTAGTTTTTAATTTGTTTTTTCATTTTAGATCAGTTACCTTAGGTGGCAGGAATTTAATGACGTGGAATCCAACATAGCATGTCAGCTCATCAAAAATTGCCACATAGCCATTGACACGTCAGCGCCGTTAGTGAAAACTAACGGCAGAGACTAAAAGTGCAAACGAAAAATAATGTAGGGACTAAAAGTGCCCAAAATTTTTTATAGGGACTAAAAACAAAATACGCTATATTTATAAGGACCAAAAACATATTTAACCCTAAATTCTATTGCATTATTTAAATTCAAGAGTAAGGAACCAAACTAATCATTATTGACAAAAAAAAAATGTGAGTACTAGTTTAGTCCTTCAAAATATGGCTGGGAATAGGTTGGCCTAAGCTAGGCTTTGCATGGCCTGGGTCTGGTCTGCATTGAAAGTCCTAGGCCTGAGTTTTGCCTGTGGCCTGTCGTAGGCCTATTTTTTAGGTTTGGCCTTTTTAAAAGTCTGATAAAGCATGTTTAAAAGCCTACTTCATTTTTTTTACGAGAGTCTACAACATGACTGATGTATGTTTTTGTAAAAAGACTAAAAGAAGCTAACAAGTCACAAAATAAAGTTCTATTTTATGTGACATCCAATAAATTTTTTTATAATAATAACTTTAAATATGTCAAAAATCGATGTATGTAAATATGTTTAAATTAACCCAAAATATCAGCAAATATATGGTTAAAGACAACATACAAAATTTAAATAATAATAATAATAGTAGTAATAAAGGTATTCTATATATCATGGCTCCGAAACCCTCGGAGCCGTTTGTCTTTGCGGCGCACAACAATACCATGGCTATGGAGGATAAGCCACCAGATACGAAAAAGATTTCATTCAGAGACATGCTTGCTCAAGGGCAACAGGCTGTACCAGCAAAGGAGAAAGTAGACCTTGTGGCCAAAGGAATTGTGAAGGTAATCCATGAAGGAGGTAACAGGCTTCTTCCAAAGGTTATCGTGGATGAAGCATATTTCAAGGACTTGTGTAACCCATGGAAAGAGGCTTTGATCATTAAGCTGCTAGGGAAAAACGTGGGCTATGTGCTACTGAAAGATCGTCTCAAGAAACTATGGAAGCTAACGGGCGGGTTTGAGATCATGGACGTGGACAATGGGTTCTATATGGTGAAGTGCGACTTACCTTGTGATAGAGAAGAGATCATGTCCGACAGGCTGTGGATGTTATTTGATCACTACCTAGCTGTGTCTCAATGGACACCGGAGTTTGCGGCACCGGTCGCTCGTGTGGAGAAGACTTTGGTATGGATTCGGTTTCCTGGACTGAACTTGTTATATTATGATGAAAGTTTCTTGCTAGCAATGGCGTCAGCAGTTGGCTCGCCGGTGAGGGTGAACTCTAATACGCTTAACGTTGAACGTGGTCGCTTTGCTCGCATATGTGTGGAAATTGACTTAACTCAACCGGTTGTGGGAAAAGTTTATGTTAATGGTTATTGGTATAAAGTTCAATATGAGGGATTACACATCATCTGTGCATCATGTGGGTGCTACGGTCATCACACTAGGAATTGTAACAATCCATCGAAGCCACCGGCACCACAACCTTCGCAGCATGCAAATCCTACCAATGCTGCCGAGAAGAACCGAGTCAACGGCACTCCAGCAGCGCCAGAGTCTAGAGTTTCGGTGGAAGAAGTTAGAGAAGGAGGGGCGGTAATTGCGGCACAACTAAAGGAAGTAATAGCCGTCGGTCCTTGTCGACCGACCTGGGCTATTACCGCCTCTATTCAGAAGAAAAAGTAAATTAGCAGTCCCCCAAAATTAGAACACGCTAGTTCTTAAATTTAATTGGCTAAATTATAGTTTTGGTCCCCCGATTTTGACAGTTCCAGACATTTGGCCAATTTTGTTTTTTGGTACCTAGAAGGAGTGGTCACTACCACTAGAAACTCATTCAGACAACTGTGAGGTCCCGAGTTCGAACTTGGGCATGATATTTAGCCTAAAAATTTCGGCATTTTCCAATTGAGCTAGGCCTTACAGAATACCAATACCAATTATAAGACATGTCGGCATATGTTCCTCACCAACCTCAGCTTTGTCTATTTCTGATTGGTCCATGTCCATACTCCTACTAGTTAAAGTGAAGATATATCAGAACCCTCAGTAAAAATTTTAGCAAGTTAGCCAACAAGTGTTTTCTGTGAACAAGATTTATCATCCTTGAAGGATATAATGTCATCTGTTCCTGGAGAAAATGAGCTTGAATGGCCAGAGTAGAAGATCTTTGAAATAAGTTGCAAAAAACGCAGTCGCTTGGATTTTGAAACATTTGGTCACAAAAAGAAACTATTATTGAAAAGAAAGCAAAATTGGAAACTCATCCACTCATTGTAGTTTTGTAATATTGTCATCATATATTGTAAGCTAAGCAGTAAGGCAACAATAATGATTTACTTTTCATACACACTTCATTTGAACCATGTCAAAACATTAACTATACCTATTCTCACCTAAACTTCCAGAACTCGTGTACTCTTAAATATTGAAAACAGTATTTTTCTCAATTTTAGAGCAAAAGCTAACAAATTTGTCCTGCAAAATTTTATTTGCTTACACTTCAAACTGATACAATGAGTAATATTATTCACACATAAAACATGCATGCATTATATCCAGCAGTTGAACCCAGAGGTCAGACCATATCCAACTGATCCATTAATTGTCACAGTTTGGATTGTAAGGGAGGGAGCTCCGGAACAATCAAATGCTCAACCTAGAAGTCCCAATGTATTGAATGGAACTTGAAGAAGAAGCAGAAGCAAATTACAATGCAGTAAATGCCAAGTATAGAGAATAAAGGAGAGCAATGATCGATAGTTATTTTCATTGATTTCAGTGTATAAGTACAAAATCTATCATTGGATTCTCTAGTACAGCTGGTACTTCTTCTAGAATACTAATAAAGGAAATTACCAAATAACCAGTGTAGTACAAATTGCTAAACTTGTAGTACAACTTTAGGTAAACAGTAAAAACTAATGTAACAGTAAATGACTAAATGAATTACTGGAGATAATGAAAATAAAGAGTGACACGGTCACAATGCTCCCTCCTTGACAGCACTCTTGTCCTCAAGAGTGAAATTGAGGATATTCCTTCAAAAGGTCATAGTAGAACTCCCACGTGGCAGCTTCAGCAGGAAGATTTTTCCACTTCACGAGCACTTTAGTGGCAGCCACATTCCCACGCTTCACCATCTTCCTATCTAGTATTTCTTCAGGCTCTCCTTTAGCATGAATAGCAGAAGTAACAGATGGATGTTGTATCACAGCAGCAGTGGGATTTACGCAGAGTTTCAGCTGAGAAACGTGCACCACATTATGAATTCCAGCAGAAGGAGGTAACTCCAATTGATATGCAACTCGACCAATTCTATCAATCACCTTATAAGGTCCATAATACTTAGGATTAAGCTTATGGAAAGTCTGATTTCTAAGACTGAACTGCCTATATGGCTGTAACTTTAAGAACACATAGTCACCAATTGAAAACTGTCTGTCACTTCTGTGTTTGTTGCTCTACTGTGTCATACGATTCTGAGCACGAACTAAGTGAAACTTCAGCAAACGAATGGCTTCCTCTCTAGCAGACAACGATCTATCAACAGTCATATTAGAGGATTCACCTGGTAGATAAGGTAAGTGCATTGGAGGAGGTTGCCCGTATACCACTTCATAAGGAGTGGTCTGAATTGATGAGTGAAAATTTGTGTTGTACCACCATTCTGCTAGAGGAAGCCACTGAGCCCAAGTAGATGATTCCTCACAACACATGCACCTTAAATAAGTCTCAAGAGCCTTATTCACAATCTCAGTTTGCCCATCCGTTTGAGGATGATAGGGACTAGATCTGTGTAAAGCAACACCTTGCAGTGAAAAGAACTCCTTCCAAACTTCACTTAGAAATATTGGATCTCTATCACTAACAATAGAAGTAGGCAGACCATGCAATTTAAATAGTGAATCCATGAATAACTTAGCCACATCCACAGCAGTATAAGGGTGAGCCAGAGCTAAAAAATGGGCATATTTACTAAGTCTATCAACAACTACAAAGATAACTTGTTTACCATTGGATTTTGGCAGTCCCTCCACAAAATCCATACTTATGGCTTCCCAGATGCGCTTAGGAATTGGAAGTGGCTGCAAAAAACCTGGAGAAGCAATCTGTTCCCCCTTGTTTCTCTGGCATACAGTACACTCACGTACATAGGTTTGAATGTCTCTGGTCATTCCCCTCCGAAAGAAAAGAGCCTTGATTCTTGCTGCAGTATTGTCACGGCCAGAGTGACCACCAGTGGCAGAATCATGCATCCACTGCATAATAAAACTTCTGGTGGCAGAGTCATTACCCACTACTAGCTTGCCTTTTCTCCTCAGAGTATCATCCTTCCATACAAACTTAGGATGAGAAGAAGGATCCTTCTGTAATTCTTCAATGAGCTTAGAGATGAGAGGATCATGAGCCCAAGAATCTTTGATCTTCTGCAGTAGATCAAAGTCTGTAGTGTTGAGAGTGAGGGCTAGTAATTCAGCTCCTTCAATGCGAGACAAAGCATCTGCTGCCTTATTTTCCCTTCCTTCTTTATATTGGATTTCAAATTCAAACCCCATCAACTTTGCAACCCAAGCTTGCTGGAAAGGTGTATTCAACTTTTGTTCAAGTATGTACTTGATGCTTCTTTGATCAGTCTTTATCACAAATGGTTTGTGAGCCAAATATGTACTCCACTTTTGGATAGCATAAACAATTGCAAGCATCTCCTTCTCATAAATTGACAGTGCTAGTTGTCTTGGTCCCAGAGCCTTACTGATGTATGCAACAGGATGGTGTTCCTGCATCAAGACAGCACCAATTCCACGGCCAGAGGCATCAGTTTCAAGCACAAAAGTTTTAGAAAAATCAGGCAGAATTAGCACAGGAGCAGAGACAAGTGCATTCTTCAATTGTTGAAAAGCTATGGCAGCCATTTCGTTCCATTCAAATCCATCCTTCTTCAATAGATCAGTTAAAGGCTTTGCTATCTTGCCAAAGTCTTTAACAAACCTTCTGTAATAACCTGCCAACCCAAGGAACCCTCTAAGTTGCTTGACAGATGCTGGTGCAGGCCAGTCAGCAACTGCTTTAATCTTTGCAGGGTCAGTAGAAACCCCCTCCTGAGTAATAAAGTGACCCAAGTACTCTACCCTTGAAGTAGCAAAGTGGCACTTGTTCCTGTTGAGATGCAACTGATTGGTCCTCACAACTTCAAAGACCAGTGTTAGGTGTTGCATATGGTCTTGCAGTGATGAACTGTAGACCAAAATATCATCAAAAAAAATAATTACAAATTTCCTGAGGAATTTATGAAATAAGTGGTTCATAAGGGCTTGAAACGAAGCAAGAGCATTTGTTAGCCCAAATGGCATTACAAGATACTCAAAGTTCCCACTATGTGTTTTAAAGGCTGTTTTGTACTCTTCACCTTCACACATTCTCAGTTGATGATAACCTGACCTCAAATCCAACTTGGAAAATATTGTTGCTCCACCTAGCTCATCCATGAGATCTTCTATTAGAGGAATAGGGAACCTATCCTTAATAGTATGATGATTAAGGCGCCTGTAGTCAACACATAACCTCCATGAACCATCCTTCTTTCTCACTAACACAGTGGGTGATGCAAAGGGGCTGTTACTATGCTGTATAACTCCCTGGGCCAACATCTCACTTACTAGCGTATCAACAATATCTTTTTGCACAATGGAGTACCTATATGGCTTCAAATTTATAGGACTAGTACCATCCTTAAGAGGGATTTTATGGTCAAACCCTTTCCTAAGTGGAGGTAGTACAGTAGGTTCCTTAAATATGTCCTGATAGTCATCAATTAAGTGCAAGATCTCACTAGGTACAGAGTCAGGCTTACCTTGCTGAGAGACTGTGCAAGCAGGGATTATAAATTGAGGAGTGGATTGGCTCACTTGCAGAAAAGATAATTCTGCTCCTTGGTCCACTGCTGCCTTCATTGCATCATTGGAAATGAGTTTAATTCCAGGGGCTTTAGCACCACGAAGATGAACCCTTTTTCCATCCAAGGTAAATTCCATCTGAAGTTTATTGAAATCCCATAGTATTGGTCCCAGTGACCTCAACCACTGAACTCCCAGGACCAAGTCACAGCATACCAATGGCATAACAATCACATCAGCAACAAATTCGTGATTGTGCATAGTCCACCTGAAATTCTTACAAATGAACATTGCTTCTAATCTATTACCACCACCACCACCAGTTATTGACATGGGCTTAATCTCCACAAGCTTACAACCAAGCTTTTTTTGCCATATTTAAGTCCAGGAAGTTGTGAGTGCTTCCACTATCCAACAGGATTTGGAGAATCAGCTTACTGTACCACCCTTTAACTCGCATAGTTTGATAATTTGAGGAGCCTGTCATTGCTTGTAAGGAAATCTGAGGGCTCTCCACCTCTTCAACAGGTGTTGACACAGGCTCTGGCTCATGCTCAACCACTCCCTCAATCACAGGTTCATCTTCCTCACCTTCCATATTCATAAGTTGATGACCAGTTCCACGATGTTTCAGTTGGTGTCCAGGGGTGAATTTTTCGTCACAATATCAACAGAGTCCTTTTGCACTTCTCTCATCAAGTTGGGCTTTAGAGTAACGTGGAATGTTGTTAGGGCTAGGCTGTTTCTGGTTGGGGGTGTTTGTGAGGAGTGGTGTTTGGTTGATTTTACTAGATTGTGTTTGGGTTTTGGGTGTGAAAGGGGTATGTTTCTGGGTAAATTGGCTTGAGGTGGGTCTTGCTGCTTCACACAACTTAGCCAAGTTAGCTGCGTGTGCCACAGTGGTAGGGTTAAACATACGGACATGGGCTTGGGTGGTGGGTTTCAATCCAGCAAGAAAAATACTCAGGGCATTCTCAGGCAGAATACTGACTTGTGTCAAGGCTAATTCAAAATCATCAATGAAATTCTGGACAGTGGAAGTGTGTTTTACCTGGATCAACTCAGCTAAAGGATCTTCATACAGATCCCCAAATCGTCTCTTCACATCTGCGGAATACTGATTCCAAAGAGGATACTGATCAAACCTTCCTCGCATGTAGTTCAAGTGCCATTGCAATGCGAGACCCTCGAGGTGGATGGACGCGAGGCGAACGCGCGATTCCGGTGGTGTTTCATCAAGCAGGAAGAACTGTTCGCACTTGTACAACCAATCCTTAACCTTCTTTCCGTCGAATCTAGGGAAATCGACCTTTGAAATTCGAGTGGAGTAGTGACGAGCAGCATTGGCATCGTTGTTCACAACAGGAACTGCACTCGGTGCCGGAGGTGGACGATTAGTGGCGTTGCTCTCCGAGGATGGTCCTCGACCTTGCGAAATGATAAGGGCTCTCAATTCCTCAAGGCGACTACCCAGATCGTCGAAACGAGCATTGTTCTCAGAGCGATTCTCTTCAACCTTGCGTTCAAGCTCTGCTAGTGATTGACTGCGTGTCGACGTCATCAGGTACCAGGCGTTGCTTTGATACCAATTGTCACAGTTTGGATTGTAAGGGAGGGAGCTCCAGAACAATCAAATGCTCAACCTAGAAGTCCCAATGTATTGAATGGAACTTGAAGAAGAAGCAGAAGCAAATTACAATGCAGTAAATGCCAAGTATAGAGAATAAAGGAGAGAATATTGATTGAGCAATGATCGATAGTTATTTTCATTGATTTCAGTGTATAAGTACAAAATCTATCATTGGATTCTCTAGTACAGCTGGTACTTCTTCTAGAATACTAATAAAGGAAATTACCAAATAACCAGTGTAGTACAAATTGCTAAACTTGTTGTACAACTTTAGGTAAACAGTAAAAACTAATGTAACAGTAAATGACTGAATGAATTACTGGAGATAATGAAAATAAAGAGTGACACGGTCACATTAATACATTGATTTCCAATCTAATGTGAGCTAATGGATTCAAAATTGTAACAAATTAAGGAAATTGCAGTCGTTGGGAAACAGAGCATATGTTGATACGGGAAATTTAAAACCATGTCTCACAATAATTTGAAAAATCTTGTTGACAATAAATAAACCCATGGAATGTTATAAAAACTGTTTGGTGTACTTGTCTTTTTAAAACGACATAAATGAGAACTGGTTAGTAAAAGTTCAGTATTTAAAGCTTGTAAAAAAGTAATAGTGATATAAGCCAATTAGTTCAAAGGACAGATTACTTACCAGTAGCCAGCCACCAGAGGTCCTTCTCCTTGTTATATATATATATATATATATATATATATATATATATATATATATATGACACAATGATGAATATTTATTATACATGGAAGAAGAGAGAGAACATGCTAACTATACTAAACTCTCGTGTATACTACATTTCCTACATAACAGAAAGTAAACTAACTGCTGAGGTGGCCTAACCGTTTCTGATGAGTCGGCAGCAACGATAAACGCCTCTTCAGCCTTGTGTAATATCATCCATAGCTATTTACCATGCACTTGTATCTGCTGTGTCATCCATATGATATGAACACATCCTAAAACATTAGACAAAGCGATACCAAGGAGGGTATTTCTGCTGCACTAATATAGAGAATTTTTATCAAGCATTTTGCAATCACTTATATAAAGTACTACTCCATTACAGAATATAAGCAAAAACTGGTTAGCAGAAATTGATGTAACAGAGTGAGTATTTTCAATCTGAAGAGATCCCGTATATGCGGTTTCCTCTTAATGACTCTGTCAATAATGACAAGCGACCAATGTTATTTGGGATTTCGGTCAATCTCAAACAGCCTGAACAATCAAGCATGGATAGTCGGTTTAGATTAACAATGCTGTTTGGAAGTGACACAAGATCAATGCATGAGTTTAGGCTCAAGGTTTGAAGCCCAACCAAATACTCCAATGATGAAGGCAGTTCTTTAATTGCTGTTCCAGTTAAGATAATGTGAGCTAAAGTTTCCGAAGGCTCCAAGATCTCCGGGAAGGTCTTCAGCATTGAACAACCACAAAAATTAAGGTTAGTCAACTTCAATTCGAAAATGCTACTTGGAAAAGTTTCCAGTGATTTACAGCAGGTGAGGCCTAACTTGCAGAGTTTTGTGAGACATCCAATGGACGATGGAATAATCTCAAGATTTTGACAATTGTGCAAACTCAATTCAACAAGCTCGACCAAATGGTGCAAGGACGAAGGAAGTTCCCTTATTGCTGTTCCGTCTAAGATGAGCACCTTTAGATTTTCCATTGTCTCTGGGATTTCAGGGAACTCCTCCAAATTTGAACAACCACAGAGGTAAAGTCTTGTAAGAAATTTCAACCTAAAAAGGCCAATTGGAAGGCTTGAGAGGGACTCACATTGAGAGAGATCTAACCAACAAAGCTCGTTCAGACTTGGAAATAACGACGGTGGTGTCCGGTCTCTAAACACTTTCGATCGGAGTAATTCTATATTATCCTTAGGTTCTTTATATAAATCAGCACAAAACTGGAAAGCAAAAGCATCTAACTCAGCACAATCCATGGAAGGGCACCATGGTCTCTTTCTTTTATCAGGGAGGGACTGTGATTTCTCTAGTTGGTACAAAGAGGGTGATACTGATATTTTTCTTCCTTTCATGGGTAAACTGTATAATTGAACCCCCATGTTTGTTTTACTAAATGAAAACATCTCAAGGTTGCAACATTTATGTAGAACTATTAATCCAGAAGATCTAGAGAGAATATTGCTAGGAATGTTTAAACTCCTAAGCTCAACACAATCATTTAACCATAAACATTTCAACTTGCTGAGGTAACTAGAAGAGTAAACTTGAACCAACTTTGTGCAATGACTAAGAATTACTTCTTCAACATTTGGGCATTGAGCAAGGTCTGGTATTTGAATCAGGTTCCAAGAACAACATAGGTCAAGCCTTTTCAGATTCGATAAAACCTAGAAGAAAAATTAAATATAAACAATAGGTATGTAAACTGATAAAGACTGTCTACCAAAAAATGCAAAGGAAAATAACAAAAAGGTTGAAATACCTGATCTCCTTCCCAAAGTTGTTCAAGATGGCTATGAGGCATTTCAAGTTTAACTAGATTTTCTGGACAAAAGTATGGTGGCATAGATCTTTGAGGGAAGCCATTCCAACGAAGAAATTTTAAATGATCCGGAAGACTTTCAAGAAATGTAGGAAGGAGCAGATTTGATGATTGCAAAAAAGAGCCAAAAGAATGATAGAACTGGATCATTCTAAGATTATGCATTTTTTTAAAAGCTTCAGCATCTAGTTGAATCTTTTCTATTTTGCTCATGTTTAGAAATACACACTGGATTGCATCTGTCCCCTAAAAGTAAACAGAAGGAATTAGAGATAACTAACAATAAAAAATTGGTTGAGAAAGTAGTTAAGCCACAAGTTTGAATGAGTTATCAAATGGGATTTCAGAGAGAAAATTAGATTCTCTAAAGTAACTTTAAGGTTGTACCCTACCTTGTTTCTTTTTAAAACTTGATAAATTTCGTCATGCTTCCATAATCGACTACGTTTTCCAGGATCATTAACACATTGTTGACGAACAATTTCGAGTCCCATTTCTTGTATTAGATCATGCATCACAATTCTACCTTCTGATATTGATATAAAAGACCTATCTTTGAGAACCTCCATTCCAATGCGAGCATGGAAGCCGCAACTCTCCAAAGTTTGTGCTATAGCATTTTCCAAATGTCCCCTGTAGAAGCAAGCTATGTCGAGAAATATATCCTTTTGTTCGTCGTCAAGCCCATCATAACTTAATTTCAACACTTTAAAAATTTCATTATCAGGAAGCCTTTCCACCTTTTCCAACTCACTTTCCCATGCTTCCCTTGTTCTACCACAAAGCAATAAGCCCAAAACTTTGAGAGCTAATGGAACCCCTTTAGCATAATTTAGTACCTTTTCTGATAAGTCCACATAAGCTTCTGCGGGATAGTTTTGTTTAAAGGCATTCAAACTGAAGAGTCGTAAGGAGTCTTCAAAATTCATCTCATTGACTTCATATATGTAATCAACATCAGCATTCTTCAATACCTGCATATCTCTACTAGTCACAATGATTCTACTACCCTGGCCTAACCTGCGATGCCTTCCAATCAAATCTTTAAATTGATCCGAATTGCTCACATCATCGAGAACAAGGAGAACCTTTGTCGATAGTCTTCGATCATATGAAAAACTTAATCCTGAGGATGTGCTAACTTCCCCTAGAAGCTCTGTTATATAGTTGTTTCGCAAACGCTGTAATCCAACTCTTTCTATTTCTTTTTGAACATTTAGAATGATGCAACTGGAACTGAATCGAGTTGCGATTTTGCGATATATTGCACTAGCAATTGTTGTTTTGCCAATTCCTCCCATACCCCAAATTCCTATTATTCGAACAGCTGCAGATTCAAAGTGCAGCAAGGATTGGATTTGTTCAATATGCTTGTCAATTCCAACCACTCCATCATAATCGCGCAAGAAACAACGATTCAGTTTTCTTAAAATATCTTTCATAATGTTTTCAACAAGTGCTTGTTCTGGTCTGGCACATGTTAAAAAAACCGAAGTATTAATGATACTGTCTATGCACATGACCACAGGTACTTTCATAATGTTTTCATAATGTTTTCACCATTCTTGCTTGTGGGATTAAAATTGATGTATTACTATACCGTCTATGCACATGACTACAGGTACTCGGCAAATTATATATATATATATATATTTATCTTTATTATACTAAACCATAGATGCTACATGTAGGCGTCCATGTGGATAATACAATAAAAACACATCAGATTCTCTAAAAGTCACCAAAACGATCGATTTGGGAACGAAATCCATGAATTTGGAAACAGTGATTTCTGGGTTGGGAACGAAAACGAATCAGCAACCAAAAACGAAAACGGATTTGCAGAAGACGGTTTTGGGAACGAAGATGCTACTTACAAATATAAAACGGATTTGGAAACGAAATCGCTGCTTACAAATATATGTTTCGTTGTCTTCTCTCTTCTTCAATCAGGTTATTGACCAAATTTGAGACCTTTTCCTTTTGTTATTGACATTGTCTACATTCTAATGCAATGTCTTTTTAGTTTAATGTTCTTTTCCTCTTGACAGAAGAGACTCTATATGAAAGAATGGGAGGAACATCTGATAGGTACTGCCTACTAAGCAAAATAGTTGTTGTTATTTTATATATTTTGTTTCAATTATTATTTGTGGAAAACGATAGTCATGATGTTTGCATTCTACAAAACATGATCCCCATACCTTCAAAAAATGGCAACAACTTATTAAAATGGCAACAGCTTATTTAGAACATTTAAAGAAATGGAAGATAATGCAAAAGAGAAGGCATGATAGTGGAATTCGTGAAGGGAAGGCAATATTAACCCTCATACCACATGGGTAATTTGTGTCCTCCTAAATCTCCATATGATTTCAAATTTTAGGAGAAGGTGGAATTTGTGACTTAAAAATGTTTTGTAGTAGTTGCATTTTATATGCTTTTTTATATCAAGAGAATGCATTATAGTGAAATCGGTGTCTTGAAATTGCATAAACTTGATGTTTTGTCCACACTTCATATTTTCAGCTTCCCTACGTTTATGGAGTGTTGTGTTTAAAGCAATGGCCACATTCATTCACCAAGTTTCAATGCCGTCATTGGTAGCCATTTTAATATGCTGCCACAAGTTTCCCCCTGCTACCATTATGTCTCTTTACACCATTACATATCTCCTAAGATTAATAACTTTAATTGGATGTCTCAATATGTCTCAAACTAAAGAAGCTACACTACATGCTTGGAACTATTTGTTGGTTCTAATTCTATTTGTTCTTTGTCTGCCTGTAATCTTGGAGGAAGTATGTAATTCAATATTTTGGAGGAAGTATGTAATTCAGTATTTTGTAGGGCAATATGTTAATGATGTTGTGAAGTGATATTTATGTTTGGGACTAACTCATGGTTGTATGGAACTATTTTAAGAGCCAACATTTTATCTCATTTTTTAGGAGATCTAATTGTTTCAGTGCCTTCAAAAGTTGTTCTCTTTTGTAATTTCTTACTATTTTAACTTTGTATATTGTGTGTTGCTGGACAAGAATGAACATTTGTCTTACAAGCTTCTCATTGATCACATTGAAGATTTACTCCAAGTTGGGTATACTCCAACTGTTGGTGAAGCTTGCCAAAAATATGGGAGCATTTTTATGCATTCCCAGGGTCTTCATATGGACATCTCATTTGGTGTTGCTAGCTTTGTATAGTTCTTCGCATATAGGTAAATCTGATTGACTATTGCATGCTAGATCTACATTCCGGTTTCAATTTTTCCACTAGAAATATGATTCTCATCTTATCTTTCCAACATTTCAACTGAAACCGGAAGTTGAAGTTTTTGCTCAAGCTTGCCTACTTGAAGATTTCACATACTTTTTGCATTACAACATTTCACAGGTACATCAAGCTTGAACATATTTTTTTGGTTTATATCTGTAAGTTGATTTTTGTTTAAAAATATAGCCTCTGTTTAGTCTCTGATTTTCATTGTTACATCTAATTTATTAAATTAGAACAAATGTATCTTACTGCACTTTAGATGTGGATTTGTTGAGTACTGCTAAAGAAATTAATTAGTATATTGTAATTTGGTGATCAATAGATGCTCCTATTGTTTTAATAAATTAGATTGCTCTTTAGGTGTATGGTTTCCAGTCTTGCAGAACACTTACTATTTTGAATCCTTTTCACTCTTATTTTAATTAGTATTTTGATTATTTTGTTTACAATTGTTTGCACAAAATCTGAGTTGTGATCGTGAAAGCCTATGCGTGACTACATGTTTCTCTTATGTGCAGCCACTATGTTTATAAAGGGGGGATGTTAATAATCTTTTCTTCCTATCGTCCATTTCTTCATCTATTAAAACTTAATTTTTCACAATCAGTTATTCTTCTTGATCAGGGATGTGGTTGTGAAAGGAAATTTTATAAGTTGCAGCTACAAAAGACTAGATAAATATTATACTACTTTTCAATTTCCGTCCTTCTTACTTAGGGAGGGGTTCTCTAGCAGATATGTTTTTTTTTTATTTGTTTATTCTTTGCATTTGCTATTGAAGATTTTTTCTTGAAATGGATCTTTTGGGTGCTCTTAGAAGGTGGTATTATTTTTATTTACATCCTTGAGAAGCTTGACTGTGTGTGTTTTAAATGCAGGCTGCATTCAGGGTCTTTTAAGTGGAGGTTAGGCATCAATAAGGTGGTGCTGGAAGAATATGAAAGAACAACACAACAATTCTCAACAAAGATGACCCAAAATATCAAAACTCAGAAGATCTAAAAGTATAGTTGTTCCTGTTAAGCTGAATATGTCATTGTCATCTATGAATTTAAGTTCTGTGTTATTGTTTGAAGTTTACATGTATCTTGGATCAGAGTCTAATATATATTTATACAATAAATCACACTTGATCAGTTTCTCCAGAATTTAAACACTATTTTTTTAGCGTTTTTTTCCCGATTAATGCACAAATTGTTTATTAGTTTACACTCGCGATAGTTTCCCCACTAACCACAGAATTTATACAATATCTTTGGTCCTTTCTTCTTTTCTTTGATTTATTTTTAGTGTCAGGTTCCAATTGGAGGAAAATGATGGATACGGTTGTTTACTACATATGGGTTGGTGTGTTTTTGTTAGTTCTTTCTTTCTTCTCTCCTACTTTATTATTGTTGTTTTCCACGTCAGTCTTTCCCTCGAAAATCGATTAATATAATTCAAGAAAACGATATTATAAAATGTATGTATGTATGTATGTATGTATGTATATATATATATATATTTATTTGTTTTGACAAATAATTAGATATACAAATTTGTATAAAATCTTTATAAGTATATGTTAATAATATATTTTGCTAAAATTATTATAGAACATAATAGCTTAACTTTAGATAGTGTCCAGAGTATTTAATATCCCACACAATGCACTTTTTTTGAGAAGCAACACACAATACACTTAAATATACAGCTTCTGTTTTTTTAATTCCTAAAAAAATTGTCAGTTTTTAAGTTATAAATGAATGTCGACCCGTGCTGGCACGGGTGAATCATACTAGTATATATATATATATATATATATATATATATATAGACACATACAAAGACTAACATTTAATTATTAGAAAGATTAAATATTATAGTAATGCTTAGTAGTGACCTGGTTACTTGTGAATCCCAGCCAGAGAGTCCAGCTACTTGGGTTAGAGCAACCTTCCAAGAATCCACTTTGTTCTCAAATCTCTGTTGATGTTTAACAAAAGCCTTTGCATAACTTCTTCTCTGATGCCTAACATTTGATGGATCTACCTTATAGAAGACTGGTATCACTTCCCTTCCATATTTTTTTCTGCATTCAAGTATCTTTGTGAGTTCATCCAAACACCATGTGGAAGAAGCATAGTGCTCCGATAAAATGACGACATAAATTGATGATTCTTCTATAGCTTTGTACAGTGCCGGGGAAATCTCTTCACCTCTCCCCAGCCTGTAATCCATGAACGTTTCAATATTTTTCCTGCGTAGTTCTGCAGAAAGATGACTGATAAAGTTGTCACGTGTGTCTTCCCCCCGGAAGCTAAGGAACACATCATACTTTGGAGGAGAAGACATGGCAATTGCAGAAGAAGTAGTGAACATATACATACAAGGGTCAGTGAGGAAACTTCCATGTTTTTTCTTCTGTGTCTCTTGACTTTGACTTTGGATAAATTAAGTCCACACAAAAAAAAAAAACCAATGGAGAGCCACTATTTCTATGAGAAAATATAAGTGCACTACTAAGACTTTTTTAAAGAGAGATTGCAAATCAAATCAATCAATGGTTTTAGTAGTGCTTTTTATCCATATCCATAAAATATAAATGCACTATTTCTACGAGAAAATATAAGTGCACTACTAGAACTTTTTATTGTGCTTTCCTAATATCCATAACTCTTAACTTTATAATGCATTTTTTTTCTATGTTCTATTTAATTCCTATTTATATTTGACTTATTATTAGCAAATATTAATTTAGTACATTTACATCCGTCGACACTAGCACACTCCAACACCAACACACTTCCGCATGCAGGTTTTCATATGAAGGAAGATGACTTGAAAATGATCAAGTGGGTTTTCTAGTACATTTCCGTTCAGTTCAATGACTAATTATAATATCTTGATTTTAACCAAAGAAATTGTGATATGTTCGCAAATTGCTTTTTCGCCCTTGGGCTGATATAAATGTATTTGGTTCCTCGAAACTGGGTAGAGAATAAAGTAAGTAATCTTAAGTCTTATTAATGTGTTTGTCCTTTCAAATATGTCCAGAATCATTTGTTATGTATATTAATCATTGTTTCTCTTCTGATTGTGGTTGTTAAAATTATTTACTTTACACTCTAGTTGCTTTTTACTTGACAGAAGTCGATTTGGTTTGTTATGCATGTGCATGTACTACTATCCATTGGTTCTCTCACGAATGGTCGTTGTGCTAACTTACTTTACACAAGCTAGGAGCCAAATTCAATACAAAAAATAGATATAAGTGTTGGCAAATAGCCTCCATAAATTCCCTCCTCCGTGAACTCAAAATAGACACTAGCGGAAACGTGAAAAATAAGCGTAATGACACAGAATTTTAGAGTGGAAAACCTTCTCAACGTGAGAAAGGAAAAATCAGTAGGCCTCTTAAACTTCAACTATAATGATAATGGGTATACAACAACCTTGCCCTTAGGTGGATCTCACTACAACGTATCTCTCAATTTGTAAGGAACACTATCACAAATTGACTCACTTTTTCTCTCACAAAGAAACTCTCTATGAGGATCACTCTTTTGTCTTGAGCAAGACTCTCTTTCTCTCTTGCTTTTTGTTGTTTTTCTCTTGGTGTGTTGTGAATGCTTGCTCATGGTCCTATTTATAGGAGAGGCAAGCCAAAGGTGCCTTACATGCATGAAGACACTTGTCCTTTCCCTTCCATGCAAAATACCAAGTGTCCCTTGCAATGCATGCACTTCACCATGTGTCCCTTGCAATGCATGCACCACAACATGTGTTACTCATGCACTACTCCATGTGTACACCATGCAACATCACACTTGTCATCACATGCAACTTCCAACTTGTCAAATACATGTTGGCCATGCATTTGGCAATGGCTGGACCCCCCATTTCTCCCCCTCCATCCATAGGCGAATGGCCTTGAATAGTTTGGGGTTGCTGCCAATCCAGCAGCTTCATTGCAAAACTCTATCTTCTCTTTTGGTAGAGCTTTTGTCATCATACCTGCCCCATTCTCATCGGTGTGAACTTTCTCCACTTTCAACAGTTTACTCTCCAACACATTACGAATCTAGTGATACCTCACGTCAATGTGTTTCGATCTGGCGTGGTATGTCGAGTTCTTTCTGAGATGAATTGTGCTTTTACTGTCGCAACAAAGAACATAGCTTTCTTGATTCTAACCTAACTCTTGCAGGAAATTCTTCATCCACAGGATCTCCTTAAAATATCAGAAGGTAAAAAGCAGGGGTGTCATAGTCAACGCTTGTATTTTACGTTTTTTTTACAAGAACCAATTATATTTTACTTTTTTTGTCTACTTAGATGAAATGACAAATAAACACCACACACTACCACTGGTCACACCCGGGAACTGACGTTCCTATGTCGCTGAAATTGCCAAGGCAACCAACAATGAGAGACTGTATTTTACTTGTTTATGCAACTAGACCGTTGCCCGTACTATGCACGGGGAAAATTTTGTGGACAGTAAAATTATTCTTTTTTTCAAAAAATTATACGAATGTTTGCCAAAAGAATTGTAGTTTTGGTACATTCCAAAAATTGTATATAACATGATTCATTGGCAAACGATTATAGGAGAATTACACAACAATCTCAGAAGACTACAAAAATATATAATTGTTACTTGCTTTATTTTTATATAAGACACAATTATATAAAATAAATAACAATTGATATAGCTAACAATGGTTGTCGCTTAGTTATACGTTAAAAAGTTACTTCACATATATTAATGGCGAGGAGTACTCCCCCACTCCTGTCCCATCACTCCAAACTTTTCTCCATCCCTGTCCCCGTCCCTGCCTCCAATCTCTGTCATATGGAGTTTTACTCCCCCCGCCTTTGTCCCCACGTGGTCCTTATCCCAATCCCACAAACTTTTCTTTGTCTCCGCTCTTGATTCCCATTATGGAAAATCCCCTTGCCTTTGTCCCCTTAGGAGTATGGTAGGTCCCATCCCCGTTGCCCAAACTTTTCTTTTTCCCCGATACCTGTCATGAGAAGTTTTCATTCGCTTGTCTTGCCCGCATAGGGACATGGTCGCAATCCTTGTCTCCGAAATGACCACAAAGGATTTCCCCCTCGTCCAGTCACTATGGGGAAAAATTTCCCGTCCATGGTGCACAATATGAAATATATCAAGTTAGATGATTACTGCTCCTTGTATTCAACAACTTCAGATAAGTCAACATTGATAAAAACTTTAGTTCCATTGTAGGCCCTTGATATTCCTAATTGCTCTCTAAGTCAATTAAGAAAAAAAATTAAATCTATACATTAAACAAAAGACAATCAAACATGCATACATCTAAACCAAATATCATTATGAACAAAACATATCATTCAAGGATCGACTTCTACAAACTTGAAGAATTAGGATGACAGAGCTCTAAGCATCATTATCTATATGATATTGATCCAACATGTGGGATTGGTCGCATATTACCTTGGTATTTATAACAATGCTTCTGCCCTTTTCCCTCCACCTTTGTTGCCTCCTCATCTTAATCAATCTTAATGTTACACGCCTGTTAATATTCCCCTCGGATTAATGCTGCAATTTTTGAATTTGATGCCATCAATTGAATGCGGATGGATGCCTCTGACACCAAGGACGGAATTTAAACTTCCAAAGAGAAAGAAGTTGAATAGTTGCAATTAAAGATTGCAATGGGAATCGAAAGGATCACAACTAAAGCTTGCATTGGAAATATTACAGGGTGGTTCGGCAATAAATGCAATGTGGTAGACAATTATATTGACAAAATTTTAATTAACAACGATTGACCAAATTTTAATTAACAACAATAGGGTGGTTCAGCAATAAATGCAATGTGGTAAACAATTATATTGACCAAATTTTTTAAGTATTAGTAATACTAGGGATGGCAAAACGGGCTAGCCCGCCCCGCCCTGCCCCGCCCCCGCGTTTAGCCCGCAGAAAACGAGGTGGGGCGGGCAAGCCCGCAAACTAAACACGGGGTCAAAATTCTAGCCCGCCCCGCCAAAGTGATGGGCTTGCGGGCAGCGGGCTAGCCTGTCGAGTTTTTTTTTGCCGTTTTTCCAAGAGACTTTTCAAATTTTTTTATATTTCAATTAGATTTTTCACCTATTTTTTAAAACAATTTTTTCTTAAAACCATCAACAATTGGAATTACTAAATTAACTATAAAACAACCAGAACCATCAAGAAATTTAACGTAAACTATCAACCACAATTCAAGTATTAACCTTCAAGTAGCCAAAATAAGTATTTTGATTGCTTGGTGACTAGAAATAACCATCAAGCAACCAAAATAAGTATTTTTAAGAAACAAAAAAAAACATAATAATTACAACCCTAAAGTCTAGAGATTCAAATTACATAACATTGTCTAACAAAACAAGAGTGAAGCCTCTAAATTCTAATTCAATTTTTATTACCAAAAAATATTCTAATAAATAGTATAATATAAATCTCTAAAACAAGATAAATATAATAGAATGCATCTAATCTTCAGAAACACACATAATGATTTAATAAGGAGTAGTATATAAATCTACAAACAGAAAACATCTAATTCTAATCAGAGAAACACACATAATGGTTTAGAAACTATAATTGTCACACACACCCTAAGGCCAAACTGACGATGTTTATTTTTTATTCAAAACAAAAAACGCGGGCTTGCGGGCATACCTGCCCCGTTTTTGTCTTTAGCCAGCGGTTTTTCCCTTTTGGTGGGGCGGGCTCAATGGGTAAACGGGCCCAATATCCTAGCCCAGCCCGCATATTTTTGGCGGTTTGGCGGGTCGGCCCGGCGGGCTTTGCCCGTTTTGCCATCCCTAAGTAATACAATACTCAATAACAATGATTGTTATTAAAGATTATAATGAGAAGCGAAAGGACCGCAATTAAAGTTTGTATTGGAAATTGTATAGGGTCGTTCTACAATTAATGTAGTTGTGTCTTTTTAGTTTTTCAATAATGAGGAAAAGGTTGGATTGAAATTTGGAAGTAGAGCCGCAACAAAAGCTTGTTTGAGAAGTAGAAAATGGAATAGTTGCAATTTAATTTTGCATTGGAAAGCGAAAAGTAAACTATTAAAGCGTGCATTGAGAGTATATGGTCGTTCTGCAATAAATGTAAGCATCATGATAGACAATTATTATGTGAAAAATTTAAATGACCAAATTACCCTCCATTTTGACGGACTTTTTCCTGCCTAAACGCCAAACTTTTTGGCGGACTCCATATTCAACTTTTACATATAAATAAAAGATATGCTGAGAAGCACTGATAACAACAATTTTTATTTGATTTCTTCTATGTTAACAGAAATGAGACACTAGAGTTGCAATTACGGCAGGCAGAATCTATCAGAAGAGAAATCTATAGTATGCTCTTATTTTGTCATGTAATTATTATTTTGTCATGTAATTATTATTTGATAAAGAAATAACGATTCTGTGCATTAAATCTATTGAAACCTCAAAGCATGAAATTTAAGAAACCATCCACTTTGTCAGTAGTGGTTTAAAACACAAACAGAACAAAACAAGGTCCTTTGACTTCAAAAGTAATCTTAATGTGGTACTTGTTATCTGGGCTTAACAAGACAAGATAAAACTCATTGCCTTGACCCCAAAATCATCCATTTCCCTTACTTCATAGCTAAACAATTCACTTCACAAGCAGATAGAAGTGCTCTATATAAACCCTATAAACCCACTAGAACCTCCATCACAATATCAACCACCAAGAAGAATAACAAAGGGGAAACACAGAGAGCTGCATAAACAAAATGAAAAGTTTCAGGCCTAAATTTTCTTTTCTTTTATTGACCATTCTTATTTTTACAAGTTGTGTCTTTTCTGAAGCTCAAAAGTGTCGTGCAAGTGGCAGAATCAGAGGAAAGAAAGCTCCTCCTGGACAATGCAATAAAGAGAATGATTCTGATTGTTGTGCAGATGGAAAAATGTACCCAACTTACACATGTTCTCCATCAGTATCTAGTGACACCAAGGCATATCTAACTCTAAATAGTTTCCAGAAAGGTGGAGATGGTGGTGGCCCTTCAGAATGTGACAATCAATATCATTCTGATGATACTCCAGTTGTTGCACTTTCCACCGGATGGTTCAAAGACAAGAGTAGATGCCTCAACAATATTACCATAAATGCTAATGGGAAAAGTGTTGTGGCCATGGTGGTTGATGAGTGTGACTCAACAATGGGATGCGATGAAGACCATGACTACCAACCTCCTTGTGCAAACAACATTGTCGATGCTTCTAAAGCTGTGTGGAAAGCCTTAGGTGTGCCTAAAGGTCAATGGGGTGGCCTTGACATTACATGGTCAGACGCTTGAAATTATAGAAGTTGAAATCTTGTTTGTGTTTCTATGATGTAATTAAGTGATCTTGTGAGCTTTTATTTATTTATATTTTCCCATGATGATCTGTATAGTGTATGCGTTGTGACTGTTGTATGTTATGAAAACACAATAGTTATTACTATTAGAACTCAAATCCTCAATTATATGTTTTCCTTTATTTAAATACTACAAAATTTTCCTTAATTAATATGGCATGAAGAACAAGGAGCTCAAACACCAAGTGATGGCTTGTATTAAATAGTGTTTCATTCCCTAATGATATATATTATAGCACCTTAAAGTGAGGAATCAGTACATATTGGCTGATTCTGTATTCATTTAGTTGAGACTTGAAAGAATAACTAGAAAGAATAAAGGAAGAAGGCTCTTTCAGTTCCTAATGGCTAATTCTATCATTGTAACCTCTAAAGTATAATTCTTAAATCGTTGATAAAGTACTGATAGCTTAAAGGAAAACTTGAGAATAGTATAGCGAAGAAACAAATGAGAGGGAGAAGAAAAGAAAACTCGAGAATGCTTCAACTTTTCGGTGCGGTTTGAAAAATGTATAGAGCTCTCAATTTATAGATCGGGCATAGCAGTTAAACAAAAGAAAGAAGAAAGAGAAGATAGAATAGCGCTCGGAAGTGAGAAATGCGGGGAGAGAAAAAAATTAGAAAATGTGTGGAAGTGAGAGTGATGGTGTGAGTGTGGTGCATTTGAGCAGTGCAAAACTAGGGGTTTGGGTGCAAAAAATATTTCATGGTGTGCAATTTTGTTTAATAAGAATATTGGTACTAATTTTATTTTTTCAGGATGTGCATTAACCTGGGAGAACATGTGGATCCGCGCTTGTCTCTAAGGGTCTGTGTCCAAGCAGTCCCTTCAAGCTATTCCAAAGAATTTGGGTGCAATATGCACTCCATCTATAAAGGGGCAGACTTTACTTACCTCCCGACCGAACTACGGATTATTCAGTACCCTTATCCCCTGGACACCGGAGCGGGGTCAAAGACCCCTAGACCAAAAAAGAGTTTTATTCCTCCATATAATATTACCTTCTCAAATTTACCGATATTTAAAGTTTGTTGTACTTATATTAAGAAGTAGGGAAATGTTGTTTGTCACGAGAAATAATTTGTGAAACAACCCAAGAATGAGATGTGTGGTGTTATGCGGGTCCATGTGTTACTTTTTTTTTTCTGACATCACTGCCATGCATTACTTTCGGTGATGGACTAGCTGACACGTCACTTCGTGGGCGATGTTAGCGAAAATTCTTTGCTAGAAATAGCACGGCTCTAAGAAGTATTAAGTTGATATAAAATATTGTCATATGTTAACTAGAATGTTTTTATTTATTATGAAATATTGACTAACAAATTTTTTTCTTATGGTAAAATAAGCTATTAAATAAGGGTATATTCGGAGTGGGAGAAATTAATTACACTCAGAATTTGTAAAAATCAATAGTTTTGGAAGTAAAATAAAAAACAAAACATCAATTAGAAGAAAATATCAGTGAATACATTTTAGAATTTTGAAAGGCTAAATGATAGTTTGTTGGAACTTAAAGACTTTAAGGCTGTTTGGCAAAAAAAAGCTGTTGGCGGCTAGCGGATAAGCTAGCTTATAGCAGATAGCTGATAGTGGATAAGCTAGCGGATTGTATTTTAAGTGTTTGGTAAAATTAGCGCTTGAACTAGCTTATAAATACAAAATTACATAGATAGACATTTGTAATTAATGCTGAAAAATGAGAGAGAATATTCATTTAATGGAGGATAAATGAGGAATTTAATTAAAGTAATAAGGGTAAAAATGGGAGAAAAAATGAAATGCTATATAGCTATAAGCTCAAACGATACTTTAAGTAGCGTATCAATAAGCGCTATAAGCTAGTGAAAATATGCTATAAGCTAGTAATGACAAACACCTACAATGAGCTTATCCGCTATAAGCTAGCAGATTGAGTTTGCCAAAGAGAGCACAACATAAAAATCATGCGAACATTATTTATGTTAGCACACTATCTATCTGCACATCGTATATTCCATCCATTAGCCTTTTGCTTCCTGGCCATACTAATTTGTTTATAAAATATGCTATCAAGCACTACGTATTAGATGGAAATGGCAACAAGATTTTTTAATTGATTTCTTCTGTGTTAATAGTAACTTATCCAATCCTGATTCCCGAGTGCATTTGGTGATCACACAGAAAGACAAACAACTTCCTATGTAGTAATGTGACATTAGCTTGCAGATACGGCAGGCAGAATATATCTAGAAGAGAAATCGACAAATTTACTCTTAATTTGTTTTGTATTGGGCTAACACCTCTGTTCTTTGACCTTTAAAGTAATCCCAGTGTGGTAATAATTGTCATTTAGGCTAAACAATACAAGATAAATGAGTCTTGACCCCAAAACTAACACTTTTTTTCTACAAATTTCATTTGCTTTACAAACAAAGAGATGTTCTCTATATATACCAACTAAAACATCCATCAAAGCATCAACCACTTTGAAGAACAACAGAGAGGAAAAAAAAAACAGTGAGCTGCAAAAACAAAATGAAAAGTTTTAGTCCCAATGCTTCTTTTCTTTTATTGACCATTCTTATTTTCACAACTTGTGTGTTTTCTGAAGCTCAAAACTGTCGTGCAAGTGGTAGAATCAGAGGAAAGAAAGCTCCTCTGATTCTGATTGTTGTACAGATGGAAAAATGTACCCAACTTACAAATGTTCTCCATCGGTATCTAGTCACACCAAGGCATATCTAACTCTTAATAGCTTCCAGAAAGGTGGAGATGGCGGTGGCCCTTCAGAATGTGACAATCAATATCATTCTGATGATACTCCAGTTGTTGCACTTTCCACCGGATGGTTCAACGACAAGAGTAGATGCCTCAACAATATTACCATAAGTGCTAATGGGAGAAGTGTTGTGGCCATGGTTGTTGATGAGTGTGACTCCACAATGGGATGCGATGAAGATCATGATTACCAACCTCCTTGTCCAAACAACATTGTTGATGCTTCCAAGGCTGTCTGGAAAGCCTTAGGTGTGCCTAAAGGTCAATGGGGTGGCCTTGACATTACATGGTCTGATGCTTGATGTTATGGGAATTGAAATGCATATTTGTGTTTTTATGATGTAACTAAGTGATGTTGTGTGAGCTTATATTTCTATTTTGTCAACATTTGTATCATGTATATGTTGTGACTTGTGACCATTCTAAGTTATGAAAATATAATATTCATACTATTATTCATAGAACTCAAATCCTAAATTATGTTTTCCTTTATTTCAATACTTCAAAGTTTCCCTTAACATGGCTTGTAGAACAAGAAGCTCATTAAAAAGTGATGGAATTTTGTGTCCAACGTTTTATATATGAAACTGTGTTTCTTTGCCTAATGATATTACAACACTTCAAATTGAGAAACATAACATAATGACTAATTCTGTATTCAATTGGCAGTGAGCCAGAGACTTGAAAGAATAAGTACAAAGTATGAAGGAAGAAGACTCTCTTCAGGTACTAATTCTTTCACTGTAACCGCAAAAGTACTTTGATAAAGTTCTGATAAATTAAAGGAATTTATATAAAAAAATGATTTTTGATAACTAAAAGCAACAGATGCTAGCATGCAGTTCCATTGCATTGAATAAAAAATGAAAATTAGATTGGTGTGTCAAGCAATGGGATCCGGGGAAGTTTAATCTTACATCATTTTTTCAACCTTGAGGACAAGGTTGGTGTGAAGGGGAATGGAATGTAATGATCCAACAAAAAAGGGGGAAACAATGACTCATATGCCTCTAGAACCTTCTAGATATTTCTTCTTGGGTCATATACTCTCTAAGGTATTTTGGACTTCTTTCTCTTGGGTTGGGTCATTACTGCATTCTTCTTACATCATTACAGATATGTATAAGTGTAATAGCAGAAACAGATGTGAAATAGCATAACAAATTAACTACTGCATCTTGATCTTTGATGATGACACCAAAGAGAACAAGATATCAAAATATCAAAGTTGGACTATCATAAAGTGTTATAAATAGTATAAGATACCATGTTCTAGGAAAATGAAAATTACATATTGTAGTATTTTACAGAAGATGAACTTTATAAGATCCAGTTAGGATAAATGGATAAAATTTCAAATATGAACTATAGCAGAGAGATAATTACACACTAGAACCTCATTGAAGACATGCAATATTCAGAAACAGAAAATTCATCCACTTAGAACTTATCAAGCATCGGACCATGTAATATCCAACCCGCCCCATTGGCTCAGTGGGAGGCCTAAGGCCTTCCAAACGGCCTGAGAAGCATCAACAATGTTGTTTGGACAAGGAGGTTGGTAATCGTGGTTTTTATCACATCCCTTCGATGAGTCACACTCATCAACTACCAAGGCCACCACACTTCTCCCATTCGCACTTATTGTGATGTTGTGAAGGCACCTGCTATGGTTGTTGAACCATCCAGTAGAAAGTGCAACCACAGGCGTGTCATCAGAATGATACTGGTTATCGCATGTTGAAGGCTTGTCACCGTCTCCACCCTTTTGGAAACTATTTAGAGTGAGATATGCCTTGGTGTGATTAGACACGGGTGGTGAACATTTGTATGTGTCATACATTCTACCTGGCACACAACATAAGTTATCTTCATGTTTGCAATGTCCTGAAGGGCTTTTACCTTTAACTCTACCACTAGGGAGACATTTTTGAGCTTCAATGTATAAACAGTTTGTAAAAAAGAGAAAAACCAATAGAAGAATGAATGTCTTTGAGATGAAACACTTCATTTTGTATGTTGTGTGCACTTTGTTTTGAACTTGTCTAATTTTGTTAAGCATATATATAAAGAGGATGTTTTGTTTGACATGCCATGCCACTATAAAGGACTATTTTTGGATGAAGTTAAATGCTACACCACTGGATTTAGGCAAATGGACAAACTAGAGCACCTTGCAGTTAATTGTTACAAGAACTAAGGTCTCTGGATTTTTTTATTTTTTATTTATAAAAAATGGTGGGTTTTATTAGACTTTTCGTTTCTTTACAAAATGACAATCTTGTAGCTTCAATATCTTTATCCTAATCATCAACTGTTTTGAGTTATCTACATGAAATTCTCAGAACTTGTGTTTATTATTTCTTCATTGTCAATTTCATGTAGTCTCAAAATTTGGCCTTATTATGCGTGAGGATGGGATGGAACGGGACAATAATTTCACTTTAATTTATTAATTTCAGTAATTCTTATCATTTACAGGTTTGCTCCTCTGAAATCATGTGATTTAATATTTTCTTTAGGAAACTAGTTAGTGAAGTGAGATTTCTCAGGCTGAAGTATGACTACAATATGTTTAATTAATCTTGATTTTGTAATGTTGAATTGGTCATGGCATTTGGGTACAAACAAATTAAAGATTTCTTAATATCACTCAGATTGAAATAATTTACATTTATATTACAATCAAATCATAGTCACATAATTCTCCTACTACTACATAGAGAATCAAAAATTGGTTCGTATGAAACGCTTTGTGCAAACCGGTTCGGGGTACTTTAGCAAATTGATCTACTATGGATTTATACCAATCCTCCACATATGATAATACCAATTGGGCCATTTGGCATGCTTGACACCTCAATTTATTAGGGACAATTTTGTCTAATTTAATTGACTCACTCACATTTCCCTCTCTTTCTATCCACTTTTTTTAATTTTGAACTTGAATTTATATTTTCCCCCTCTTTCTATCCCCTTCAATCAACTCTCACCTTATTTACCAGCTCCCTTCATCTCTCTCTCTCGAAAGTAACTTTACCAAAAGATAAAGTCACTATTGAAAAATCAACACCACACTCTCTTCAACTCCATTTCTCTCTCTCCCTTGCTACTTCCCTCACTCTCTCATCCTCAGCTCTGTTTCCCTTTTTCCTATCCAAACAATTTCAAAAAAAATTGAATGTCACTTCCTCTTTCATCTTCCTTCTCCCTCATTCTTCTTTTTCTCTTATTCAACAAAAGACTATTGCTATCTTGCATGCTCTTCTTCCTCATTCAATAGGCTCCATCAAAGATAAGAATAGGTAAAAATTTTATAAAATTCTTCTCATTTTCGTATTTATTTATGGTATTTATTTATGGTTTTTGTTTTTCTTATATGAGCAACATTCAATATCTCCTTCTCTTTTATGGTTTTGTTCCCTCTTTGGTTGGTGAGATGCTTTTTTGATAACTCTTCTATTAGTATTTCTAGAACCCTAACATTTTTGTCCATTTTTTCATTGGTTGTGCTGTTGTTTGTTGTTAGGGTAAATGGGTTGAAATAACTTCCAAGGAATTGGTTTGGAGCTAAATCGAAGAAGAGATGGGAGGAGTATTAGGTATCTATAAAATCTTTTTAATTTTTTTTAGATTTAGTTACTTTTTGATCTCTCTTGATCTTTTCTTGCAGTAATGTTCTGCAAAATCTATTATCATAAAGATTTCACTTTTTTATATTTTGTGTTACCTATGGTGAGACTATTTTGTTGTTTCCTTATGCTCCATACAATGTAACTGCTAACTACTTTGTTATTTCACTTATTTGTATCTCTTATAGTAAGAAGAAAATAGATGGGACTAGACTTTCAATGGGTTGGTTTTTATGTCTTCAAGAGAAATGGTGTTGCACTCACCAGTTCTTTTAAGTGGCCTGAACTAGAAGTTCTTTTTTAATTGTTGAGTATAAGTGATATATTTCCCCAAACACGTTTCAATTATAGTGATGGTTGGATACACTATTTTATTATGGTGATTTATTAACATTTCAAGTAGTGGTTGGTTTTTAATTCTGGGTAGAGTATTATCTTTCATTTGGCTTCTTAGTGTGTAAGATTGTACGAAGATATGAGTCTTTCAAGTAGTGGTTGGTTTTTAATTCTAAATTCAAAATCATAATTTCAGTTTGAACACTAGAATCATATGGTTGTGCCAATTTCTTAATTAGGGATTACTTTTGTAAATTGAAGGATGAATGCAATAGCACCTATAGTTGTGCCGGTTTTAATTTATATTTTGGATCAAAACAGTAATTAGTTTGTATTTCGCGATCAGTGTGCCATTTTGAATTTATATTTTGGGATCAAGCACACTGTATTTTCAAATATTGGTTTGTTTATGCTAATGAAAATACTTGCTATTACAATGCATGTTGTTCCTATTTGTTACATTATAAGGAGCAAAGCTCAAAAAATCTGTAAGTTTATATGTCCTCCACTGCAGCATATTTGCATTTGTTTATGTATTTGTAGGCGCTGTCGATGCCTTGGTGGAAAGGGGCATACTGAGTACTTCAAGAGTCAGGGAAGTATCTGTTTATATTTGCAAGTTAAGTATTGTTTGAAAAAATTGTAAAAGGAGAAGGACTCGGTGGAAGCTTATGGTTTGGTTTTTGCTTCTAGCAAGTTGTGAAAGAATATTTACCATCTTAATAGGAGCAGCACCAATCAGTGGCGTTCTGATACATGGTATAAGTGGTGAGTTTGATTAATGTATTCGGTATTGCAAGTGGTTCCCATATAGGCACAATATAAGGAGCCTAAAATGAGAGTTTCAAATCTGGTGTTGTATAGAAATAGGAATGGAGTGCATTGTGATGTTTTAGCCTATGCTTGCTGAGTTGCTGTCATGTAGTTTTATGGACTGCCCAATTTTGCCATATCCATGATGCACCATAGATTGGTCATGTTTCTTAGGATTTTGTTTGATCTATTAACAGCTTAGGTGTGGGGGCACTTTCGTTGGTTTTTTAGGTGTATTTTGAAAGCACCTATTGGTGATTCATAGATACTTTACATCGGTGTTTTTTACTTTCATTGGTCTAGCCTTTTGAGATGCCTACCTATACAATTTTTTTTTTTTGCAGTGTATTTCAGTTTTAGTATATGGATTATTTGATATGTTGATATGTTGATGAAAGCCATAGGACATTCTAATGAAGAATTTTCATTGCAGTGGGATCCAATATTAGTCTTCCTGCTGTCAACATTATAATGTTTATAATGCATTATTTCTACTTCATGTGTGTTTTTGAGTTTGCTTTCTTTTGTCCCAGCTTTCCATTTTTTAGCAGCTTCTCTCCATTTATTCCAGCCTATTTTTTTTCCAGCAAATGCTACTAACCCTTTTTGCTATGTGTTCCCTTTGCAAGCTAACATGCAAGCGACAATTACTCCTTCAAAGAGATTGTCAATTGAATTCCAGAATGATGAGGTGATTAGTCCAGAATGCTCTACTCCAAAGTTCTCCTCAACAAAGTCAATTCAGAGAAGTGATGAACTTCAAAGATTAGGAAACTAAGTAATTAAAAATTAGTTTAGAGTATGGGATCTGTAACAAAACATTCAGTACATTCAGTAGTCATCACTTTATGCAGACAAAATGGATAACCGTAATGGCTCATAAAATTGAACCATGTTTACTATATATGGAGTTTGAAATAAAGTTTCTGCACTTATTTCGTTGCCATATTATTTAGTGTTTGAAAATTTATTGACACACTCCCAGCAAAACCAAAAAGTTGAGTTACAGGGAGACTTTTAAGGGCACGTCAAAAAAAAAATACGAGGGTTATTAAGGGCTGTTGTACAACTACTCAATCATAAGAGTGGCCCAATCTTACTCTACAAATAGATGTAGATGCTCATATTTCATTGTACACTTTTACTCAAACTACATTTCAATGACTTCATCAAATATCCCCATTCTAAATTTGTTTTCACGACAACAAAACTATTACAATCTCTATGTTTTACAATTGATTTTAGATTATTGACATTCCAAATTAACATTTCTATTTGAGTATAATTATGTCACATAACGCGATCAACCCGTGCGGATGCACGGGTATGGTACTAGTTCTTCATAAATTCTTTGGAATTCACTTTAATAGAAGAACCCAAAAAAAAAACTAACATGACTAATTACCAAAAAGAAAAAGGAAAATTAAAGGATTGTATTTACTAATACAAACAATTATTTAATAAGAGTTATGTGAACGAGGCTATCATTTTCATTTACCAAAAACATCACTTAATCATATCATTAAAATGAGATTGCTTCTTCGAGTTCCCGAAAGCTTTCCAACTCACTTTTTCTCTCGAACACCCAAACATCCTGCCAAACTTTACACAAAAGGGGTTGAGTTAGAATCCAGGGGAACGCCCTGAAAGGTATGTTTATAATATAAGTGAACTTATGACCAATCAATTTCGTCACCAATTCCACAAGATCACGACCAATCAATTCCACCACCGATTACTCAAATTCGTGAACTCCAAGATGAAAATATTAGTGAGAAATGGGCATATTTGGAGATGGATCCCTAAAAAAGAAAACAAATTCTTGAGTTTCATCCAAATGTGCAAGATGAAGTAAGAAGAGCTTACCTTTTAAATGGTCCTAACCAAATACGTTTGACCAAGTATCCTGTTAAAGATTTCGGGGGAAAATCGTACTATTTGTGCAAGTTGGTTTGATGAATATAATTTGATGGTATTGATTGTTCATTACGGAGATACTAGTGCAAAAGCACTTTTAGTGGCTCTTGAAACTTTGTTGTCTGGATTGGGGTTGTGTATGTCTAAAATTCGAGGTCAAGGGTATGATGGAGCAAGTAATATGCGAGGTCGTCTTGGAGGTTTGGAAACTTTGATTCAGAATGAGAATCCACAAGCTTACTATGTTCCTTAAAGGAACACCCTATTTTTTAATCTGGATCCGTCCCTGCGGATTAATATATCAGAACATACAATGAACCGAAATAGTGTACCGATGATGTATTGAAAAATGCTTGCCCTTCCACCACCACCTTTGCAACTATTTTTTTTTTGATGTCAACATACTTCATTCAATCAAAAGATACGAAAGGCATCAAAGAGATTACATGAAGAAGGTGAGGTTGGACATTTCCAAACCAAAGACTAGGAGCAACAACTACAAAGGAAACTACTACACATGACTTATGGGCATTCAAGCCAATACATTTAGAATGTTTAAGGTCCCTAAGGACATAAGCAACCATAACACAACAACGATACAACCAGAGTAATAGAAGCTTTAACTCCCAAGTAGAGGTGGTAATCAGTGACAGAGACTCTGCAGTCTTTCTCCCTATCCAGTTACGGATGATATCTTTGACTTGTGTACGCTCAATTTGACTAAAACTGGTCTCAAGATTAACCCACTTATCATGAGACAGTAAAGCAGACTGAAATCTGGCGCAGTCATCGGCAAATGTGTCATCTCGAAAGGTTTTAACAATCACCATGTACTGCAACAACATCTACAACCGAGTGCTTAGGCAACTGAGAGCTCTATGGGGGCTTTCATCAAACACCTGCTATGCATATTTAGGCCAAGAAAAACAAATACCAAAACCTTGATACCAAAATCCCATAGACACTCCATATTCAAACGCCCAGACCAGAAACACAAGAGGAGCATACAAGAGCCATGGTGGCTTTGGTGGTGGCCGGGTCGGAGGCACACACAGGGCAGGAGAATTCACAAACTGAACCGCAGAAACCGAAGGGTCAGTAAGCCTTACCAAGTAGCAGACTCGCTGCAGTGGAGGAGGCTTGGCCGGAGGACGTTCCGCCGCCGGTAGAGTGGTGGTCCGAGGATGAGGAAACAGAGCATCAGAACTCGAACGGAGAACCAGCAAAATGAGGGGAACCGAAACATGGGTGTAAGGCGATGGAGGCGTTGAGGGTTTGGGGGTGGTGAGAAAGCTCGTGATGGAGGCGCTGAGGTTTGGGGAAAGGGGATCTGGTTTAGTGGGGCGCCTGGGGTAGGGGAAAGCTTCCATAATCAACTAGCCCCAAGGGAAACCAAGCCAATCTCTCTAGACCAAATTATAATATCAAAACAAAGCCAATCTCTCTAGTGTATTGAAAAATGCATGCCTTGAGTCAATCTCAAAAGTTGGACTTCTGAATTTCAATCTGAGAGTACTTTGGTTTCTAGAATCAAAGTACTTCTGAATTGTTCATAGAGTAAAGGAATGATTCTAGAAACCAAAGTACTCTCAGATTGAAATTCAGAAGTCCAACTTTTGAGATTGACTCAAGGCATGCCAGGCTTTGAAAATCTTCCTATCATTGGTTTTATGTCTTACCAACAAAATAACAGTTTGTTAGTATTTGTTGTAGTTTGTTAGTATTTGCTGTTATAGTGATTTATTGTTTCACTCTGAAATAAAATATAGCAAGGCAAAAGGAAGTAGTATCGTAGCCTTCAATTATATTTTACTTGTTTATGCAATATGCTGTCAACCTATGTTGCATGGATACGGGTACGGTACCTGCACCGGATACGGGTGTTGGTACGGATACGTCATTTTTTCAAAAAATCAGGGTACGGGTACGTAACATAAATTTATTATATACATGACTAAAAGATAGAATACACAAATAAATAACACACATAATAGAAAAATATACGATAAAATATAGGAAAAGTTTCAATATCACCAAAAAATTAATGAAAAATCTAATCTTTTACCGTACAAAAAACAAATATTTATATATCGAACCGTAAATATCAACAATAAATATCCACGTGTACCCAATGAGTATCGGTACCGGATACGTACCCGGTATGGATACGGCTCCGATTTTGAAGTATGCTTCAGAGCTGTCAACAATTAGACTGTAGTAAACAACATTTGTGATCAGTGATCACAAATAGACAAAAATCAATACCTCTCCAATTCATAGCATAAAACATCTCATGCAGCAATGAGACACTAGAGTTGCAGATACGGCAAATAGATACTATAAAGAAGAGAAACCTACAAGTTTGCTATTATTTTGTCCTGTAATTATTATTATTATTATTATTATTATTATTATTATTATTTTCTCAAAACAACTAAGCTCAAATAATTTAAATATTACAAGGGCCGAACCGGATAACACGTGTATTTGTAGGGATGAAAAACAAAATTTTATTTTTACAGGGACTACACTATATAAAGCATATATTTGCAAGGACGAAACACAATTTTATTTTTATTTTTATCAATAAAAAAAAACACAATTTTATTTTTATAGGAAGTAAACTAGATCAAACGTCTATTTCCAAGGAAGAAACATATATTTAAACCTAGATACTATAGTCATTAGCTAAACAATGCATTGTAAAACTTGTCCTTTGACCTCAAAAGTAATCCTAGAGTGGTAGTTGGCATTTCGGCTTAAATAAAACAAGATAAAATTCATTGCCTTGACGCCTTGACCCCAAAACCATCCACTTCCCTTACTTCATAGCTACAAGATTCACTTTCCAAACATAGAAGAGTTCTCTATTTATACCAACTAGAATCTCGTTCCAAGCACCAACCACCAAGAAGAATAACATTGAGCTGCATAAACAAAATGAAAAGTTGTATCCCCAAAGTTTCTTTTCTTTTATTAGCTATTCTTATTTTAACAAGTTGTGTGTATTCTGAAGCTCAAAAATGTCGTGCAAGTGGCAGAATCAAAGGAAAGAAAGCTCCTCCAGGACAATGCAATAAAGAGAATGATTCTGATTGCTGTGCAGATGGAAAAATGTACCCAACTTACAAATGTTCTCCATCGGTATCTAGTCACACCAAGGCATATCTAACTCTTAATAGCTTCCAGAAAGGTGGAGATGGTGGTGGTCCTTCAGAATGTGACAATCAATATCATTCTGATGATACTCCAGTTGTTGCACTTTCCACCGGATGGTTCAACGACAAGAGTAGATGCCTCAACAATATTACCATAAGTGCTAATGGGAGGAGTGTTGTGGCCATGGTTGTTGATGAGTGTGATTCCACAATGGGATGTGATGAAGACCATGATTACCAACCTCCTTGTCCAAACAACATTGTTGATGCTTCCAAAGCTGTGTGGGAAGCATTAGGTGTGCCTAAAGGTCAATGGGGTGGCCTTGACATTACATGGTCTGATGCTTGATGTTATTAAAGGAATTGAAATGTATGTTTTTGTTTTTATGATGTAATTAAGTGATGTTGTGAGCTTTTATTTTTCTAGTTTTTCATCATGTGTATTATGTATATGTTGTGGCCATTCTAAGTTGTTATGAACATATAATACTTGTTACTATTATTCAAAGAACTCAAATCCTAAATTATGTTTTCCTTTATTTCAGTACTCCAAAATTTCCCTTAACTTGTCTGCTAGAACTAGGAGCTCATAAAAAAGTGATGGAATTTTGTGTCCAACACTTATATATATGAAACTGTGTTTCTTTGCCTAATGATATTACCGCACTTGAAAGTGAGAAATCAAGACTTAATGGCTAATTCTGTATTCATTTGGCTGAGATCGACTTGAAAGAATAATTACAAAGCATGAAGGAAGAAGACTCTCTTCATGCACTCTTCTTTGGTTGTCCCATGATTGCAAGATTACATAGTGACCACTCTTCTTTGCGACTACCGAATTAGACCAACAATAATGATTGTTTTCCTATGAAGGATTAATGTTTAAAATGATTTGTGTAACTGTAGTAGCAGAAACAAAAGTGAAATGGCACAACAAATTAACCATTAGTACTTGAAAATGAAAATTACACATTGACACCAATGAGAACGAGAAATCAAAATATCAAGTACTAGGAGCTGAAAATTAAAAATGATAGCTTATATGCAATTGTGTTTCATTGCCTTATGATATTTTTTTATAAATAAAAATTCATCGATACTTTCTAGGAAGGAAGGGTTGTCAAGGATACTCACAATCATATGCTAAACAGTTAGATGGAGGAAGTACAGAACACCAATAAAAGACCAATACACCAGAGTATAGCACAGATACACATAATGGAGAAAAAGAAACAGCAAAAACCCAGCACCTACAAAACACTCCTAATACATGATAAACCAAGAGAGAGATGAGCATCACAAGAAACTATAGGCCCGAAGCAATAATATACAGTACCAACAGCTCAAACAAAATCATAAACCAGCAGCCTAAAGTAACATGAATTGATTCTCTAGTCTTATGAGTGAAGGAGACATTCCTCAGGATCCAAAAGATGTTTTGTAGCTTATTACAATAGAAGTGAAGGTGTCTGTTGCGTTAAAAACACATTTAGAGTAAGTGTATTTTTTCGCAGAAGTAGAATAAAATATTATCGTATCCATTGGGATTAATTAACAAGTACCAAACTAGTCAAGATTATATATTGTTTAGACGGACAAATAATTTTGTTATAGAAACAAAATAAAAAGAATAAATAACAAGAATTAAAATACTAGATTTAATCAATGCGAGAGGTCTAGGGTCACGGTTTCAATTGCAAGCTTCGATTCCCCTATGTCTAATTCTAGCTGAATTCCTTTATTTTATTTAATTACCAATCCCTTTATTAAAGCTACTAATCTGTTTGGTCACTCGCGATTAATATTTTTTTTCCTAAATTAACTATTGTTTGGTCATGCAAGAATTTAAGGGGACCATAAGAAACTATGGTCCAAGACTTTAATTCCACATGGGCTCGATTTTTTTTGGTCAAGTTGTAATGATTTCATTGAATCGAGCCAAGCCCAAACCACAACAACCACTAATAGCCGAACCGGCCCATACAACATAAGGGAATTACACCCGGTAGTAACCGGAAACCCAAGTACTAGTTAGAAAATAAACCCTAAATAGGCAAAGATTCCAACTAGGTTTTCTACCCTTAAACGGCAGCAGCTCTTCAGCGACTTCAATAATGGTGAGTTACACCATTCAACCACCATCTTCATCCGTATTTTTCTCAAATCTATCAAGTCTTTCATTTGTTTGCTCCATTAATTTGGCCGCCAAGACCTCACTGGCATCCGACTTTTCCTCCTCTTGCCTTTGTACTTGTAGTGACTCATAATTATCCCAGTGAGGGTAATAAGGAGGTAGTTCATCGTCATCTCAATAGTCCGAATAAGGTTCATAAGGAGGAGGAGAAATTTGGATCTGACATTGAGACATATACCAATATGACATCTCTAAATTTCTTTGTGTGTCTGCCTCTCTAATGTAGTCTCCAAGAGTCTTAACCATGATTTCAACTTTTCTCTGGAAAAAAAGTGAACTGCAGCCGTCTCTTGGGGAAGTATTAGCAAATTTTTTTGTATATTTTTCAATAAGATGAATAAATAAAAAACGAAATTAAAACTAAAGCATAAATAAATATCTAAAGCAATAAAAAATCTTTTTTTGTTTAATATTGCTAAATTAATCCCTAGCAATGGCGCCAAAAACTTGTTGCGTTAAAAAACACACTTAGAGCAAGTACTGTACTCATTCGCAGAAGTAGTATAAAAGATTATCGTATCCATAGGGATTAATTAACAAGTACCAAACTAGTCAAGATTATATATTGTTTAGACGGACAAATAATTTATGTTATAGAAACAAAATAAAAAGAATAAATAACAAGAATTAAAATACTAGATTTAATCAATGAAGAGAGGTCTAGGGTCACAGTTTCACTTGCAAATTTCGATTCCCCTATGTCTAATTCTACCTGAATTTCTTTATTTTATTTAATTACCAATCTCTTTACTAAAGCTACTAATCTGATTGGTCATTCGAAATTAATAATATTCTTTTTCCTAAATTAACCCTTGTTTGGTCATGCAAGAATTTAAATTCAAGAAAAGCATAAAGTACAAAAATGTTGAATGATTGGAAGATTAAATTAAAGTTTGGTCATGCATTAATTCTATCACCAAGGTCCACAAACTAATTGTAGTACGGTCGCTAGTCAACTAATTGATTATGAACATGCAAATGGTGATCAATTCTAAATATGTGATTAAATCAATAGGACAATATTAATTGAAATAAAAATTAGGAATTCAAAGTATAAATTAAAACATAAAAATGTTTCTAATCAAGCAAGATCCACCTAAGACCCTAGAAGAGGATTTAGGTATCCATAGGTATTAAAAACAATAAAATAGAAATAAGGTTCATGAATTATAGAGATAAGAATAAGCCGGTAAATAAAGAAATTCTTGGTCTAAGTCTTCAACCTCCTTTTTCTGCTCCAGAGCTCTCTCACGATGTCAAAATGGTACCTAAAACTCTCAATGTGGTTACTATTGCTGCAGTCGTCAGCTCCTCTTCCCTTGAATCCACGTTGCCGCCGGGTCTTGTGATTAGCGCTTAGGGTTGTGTCTTACGACTCTCCTCCTCAATTATCAAAGGCTTTCCCTTATGGGCTCAATTTATCTTTTATTTTCACGTGGGTGGCCCCAATTGGCCGTGGGCCAATGTATCAATGCTAACACTTGCAATTAGGCCTTGTGGCCTTTTTCTTTCTATTCAAGCACAATATATATATATATAATATATATATATATATATATTATATTGCTTTTGGAGTGATTTTTAATTGGACTTTCATTCTTTTCCTTATTTTCTTTCTTTCTGCAAATTAAAGAGCAAATTAAATAAGTAATTTATATAATTTGTAATAATTGCTTTAAAAGTGACACGACAATGACTCTAAAAATGCACTACGCCATGGGCATGTAGTCTTTACTTAAGCAAGTAAGTGCAACTTTGGAGTCCGATTCCATAATTAGGCTATCCGTCTATAGCCACTCCTTTTCTTGTGAAATTTCAAGGGCAAAGACAACTGCTAGGAATTCCGCTGTTGTTCAAAAGTGGTGTGACCACCTTTTGCATTGATGTCAAACTTTGTGACCATCAGCCATCTACCCAAACCCACGTTCAATATGTGTTTTAAACTAATAGTGTGAAAATTGAAATTGGAGCAGTAAAAGGACGTTGCAGCGTTTGTTGAAAAAGAATTAAAAGCTAGATATAAAATGTGCACAAGGAAGGCTCTATATCAGCTATAAATAGAAGCCTTGCCCAGATGAAAATTAAATGCATCCAACAAGTGAATTAACCAAGAGTAAGAGAAAAATTCAGTGAGAAAATTTTAGCGTTAGAAACTCTTGGGTGTTATTGGGTTGTGGGTAGTGAGAGAGTGTGAGTGTTTGTAAACACTTTGTATATTTCCCTATTCAGTAAAAGGTTTGCAACAGCCCAGAGACGTAGGCATAGATGGTTTAACTCCATTATCAATTTTGTGTGACCTATTTTTTCCACATTTATTTTTCACTTCCACTAAATCTGACCATGGGGAAATTTTGCTTAGTTTCCCAACAACTTGCATCAGAGCTAGTTAGTTACTTCTGTTAATTTTCTGGTGAAAGTATTTTCATGTGAATAGTAATTTTGTGAATAGTGCAAAAATTGACCGACGTTACCAATTTGTCCATGGAGGTGTTCTAAAGCACGGTGGTTCACAGAAATTGTTAGAGACGATCCTGAGGCAGCCAGTTTTGAGTGGGAGCGATGGCGGCAGACGAAGGAAATGTGAAAATTGAAAAGTTCGATGGGGCGGACTTTGGCTTTTTGAAGATGCAGCTCGAGGATTATCTGTATTAGAAAAAGCTATATCAACCTCTCACGAGAAAGAAGCCAGTAGAAATGAAGGAAGATGAGTGGAATCTTCTTGATAGACAAGCCCTAGATTTATTCAGATTGACTCTATCTCGTAATGTTGCCTTAAACATTGCAAAAGACCATGGAGGGTCTTATCGCGGGTCTTTCTAGCAAGTACGAAAAGCCGTCAGCCTCAAATAAAGTTCATTTGACGAGGCAATTGTTTACGTTGCAGATGAAAGAAGGTGGCTCGGTGGCGTAACATATTAATGAACTCAATATTGTCACAACCCAGTTGAGTTCAGTGGGAATCAAATTTGACGATGAGGTACGGGCATTGATAATTTTGTCTTCCCTAGCAAGAAGTTGGAGTGCTACTGTCACGGGTGTGAGTAGTTCATCGGTAAGTAAAAAAGATGAAATTTGATGATGTTCGTGATCTGGTTCTCAGTGAAGAGATCCGACGGAGAGAGTTGTGTGAATCATCATCCTCTTCAGTATTGCATTCACAGTCAAGAGGAAGAAGTTTAACCAGAGGAAATGCACGCGGGAAGTCAAAGGATAGGCGGTCTAAATCCAAAAATCATCATAGTTCCCACAACTCGAAGGTTATCGAGTGTTGGAATTGTGGACAGACGAGACACTACAAAAATAAGTGCAGGATGCCACCAAAGAATAAGGAGGTGAAGGATGAGGCAAATGTTGCTTCCACCTCAAGTGATGGTGACGTGTTGATATGTTCTTTGGAGAGCAAAGAAGAGTCTTGGGTGTTAGACTCTGGAGCATCTTTTCACGCTACTTCTCGAAAATAATTGTTCGAGTATTATGCCCCCGGTAACCTCGGTAAAGTTTACCTTGGTAATGAACAATCTTGTGAGATTGTCGGCAAAGGCGAAGTGAAGATTAAGTTGAACGGGTCTGTATGGAAATTGAAAAATGCCAGACATATTCCCGACTTAACAAAGAACTTGATCTCAGTAGGCAAGTTCGCCAGTGGCGGCTACACAACGGTCTTCCACGGTGATGATTGGAAGATCTCAAAGGGTGCAATGACGATTGCTCGCGGCAGAAAGAGTGGTACTCTTTACAAGACAACATGAGCATGCCATTTGATTGAATTTGCAACAAATGAAGGTCCCAATCTATGGCACCCAAGATTAGGCCATATGAGCGAGAAAGGGATGAAGGTTATGCACTCGAAGGGAAAGCTGCCAAGTCTTCGATCAGTAGAAATTGACATTTTGTGAGGACTGTATACTTGGAAAGCAAAAAAGAGTTAGCTTTCAGACAAGTGGAATATCCCCGAAAAAAGATAAACTTGAGTTTGTTCACACTGATGTTTGGGGTCCAACAACTGTCCCATCCATTGGTGGGAAGCGCTACTTCGTGACTTTTATTGATGATCACTCTAGGGTATGGGTATAATTTCTGAAACATAAGTCTGAGGTATTTGAGGCTTTCAAGATGTGGAAAGCCATGGTAGAAAATGAGACAGCATTGAAGATCTAAAAACTCAGAACCGACCATGGTGGTGAATATGAAGATACCAGATTCAAGAAGTTTTGTTATCAGCACGAAATCAGAATGGGGAGAATCGTGGCAGGTACGCCTCAATACAACGGTGTAGCAGAGCGTATGAACCGAACATTGACTGAGAGAGCCAGAAGCTTGCGTGTGCAGTCAGGCTTACCAAAGTAGTTTTGGGTAGAAGTAGTCAACATGTTATCTTACTTGATCAACAGAGGTCCATCAGTACCATTAAAGCACAGAATACTAGAAGAGGTATGGCGCAAAAAAGAGGTAAAACTCTTACATCTTAGAGTTTTCAGTTGTGTAGCATATGTGCATATTAGTGATCAAAGTAGAAATAAACTTGATCCCAAATCAAAGAAGTGCGCTTTCATCGGTTATGGTGAATATGAGTTTGGCTACCTCCTTTGGGATGATGAAAACAGAAAGATGATTCACAGTAAAGATGTGATCTTCAATGAAAGAGTGATGTACAAGGACAAGCATAACACAACAACCAGCGACTCAAAATTGAGTAGGCCAGTTTATGCAGAGGTGGACGATGTCCCAGAAAGTCTAACTGATGAGATTCCTCAGTTAGAGGAATCAACCGAATCAAGCAGTAGGCAGCCGTCTGACACACTAGAGCACCCTACTCCTCTTTTGAGAAGGTCTTCTTGACCTCATGTTCCTAACAGGAAATACATTGATTACATGTTGTTAAATGATGGAGGGGAGCCTGAAGATTATGCAGAAGCATGTCAGACCGCAGATGCTAGTAAGTGGGAGCTTGCTCTAAAAGACGAAATGAAGTCTTTAATATTTAATCAGATATGGGAACTAGCTAAGTTGCCCGTGGAAAAGAAGGCACTTCCCAAAAAATGGATGTATTGAGTGAAGGAGGACCATGATGGATCAAAGAGATACAAATCCCGACTAGTGGTCAAAGGATTCCAGCAAAAAGAAGGAGTTGCTACACTGAGATTTTTGATCCAATTGTGAAGCTCAATACTATCACATCTGTGTTAAGTATTGTTTCCAGTGAAGAGCTCTATCTTGAGCAATTGGATGTGAAAACTATGTTTCTTCACGAAGACTTAGATGAGGATATATATGCACCAACCAGAAGGATTCTCAGAAGAAGGGAAAGAGAATACGGTGTGCAGGTTAAAGAAGAGCCTGTATGGCTTGAAACAGCCTCCAATGCAGTGGTATATGAAATTTGAAAGTGTCATGCACAAGGAAGGTTTCCAAAAGTGCAATGCCGACCACTTTTGCTTCTTCAAGAGATATAAGTCCAGTTATATCATTTTGCTACTTTATGTTGATGATATGTTTGTAGTAGGCTTAGACATGGACGAGATCAGAAACTTGAAGATGCAATTGTCAAAAGAGTTTGACATGAAGGACTTGGGTCTAACAAAAAAATCATTGGAATGCAAATCACGAGAGATAAGCAAAAAGGAGTTTTGCAGTTATCTCAGGCAGAGTACATCAACTGTGTTTTGCAAAGATTCAACATGGGTGATGCCAAATCGGTTAGCACACCTTTCACAAGTCATTTTATCCTATCCAAGGACTAGTCACCTCAGGTAGAGGAATAAAGAGAACTCATGGATAAGATTCCATATGCTTCGGTCATAGGAAGTTTGATATAGGTAATGGTCTGTACGAGGCCAGATATTGGCCATGCAGTGTGAGTTGTTAGCAGGTTTATGTAAAATCCATAAAAAGCTCATTAGGAAGCAGTCAAGTGGATTTTGAGGTATTTAAGAGGCACCACAGAGGAGTACTTGTACTTCGGAAAAAAGGAATATATAAAAGTGCAAGGCTATGTAGATGCAGACTTAACATGTGAGGTTGATCACCAAAGAACTACAATCGGTTATATATTCACTATTGGTACTACTGCAGTTAGTTGGATGTAGCGGATACAAATGATTGTTGCTTTATCCACTACAGAGGCTGAGTACGTAGCGGTAACATACGCCAACAAATAGTTTATATGGCTTCAAGGATTGTTAACATAGGTGGGATTCATCCAAGAGAAAAGTGTTTTGTACAGTGATAGTCAAAATGTGATACATCTGGCTAAGAATTCAGCATTTCATTCGAGAACAAAGCTCATTGGTCTTCATTATCACTTTATCGGATGTCTGCTTGAGGATGAGGTGCTAACATTAAGCAAGATTCAAGGAAGTAAGAACCCGACAGACACGTTGACAAAAGTGGTGACTATCAACAAACTGAAGTTATGCTCAACTTCAGTTGGCCTGCTAGAATGAGAGACCAGAGAAGGCTGCTGCATGATCAAGGTGGGAAGACCGATTGAAATCAAGCTTCAAGTGGGAGATTGTTGGTCAAAAGTGGTGTGAACACCTTTTGCATTGATGTCAAACTTTGTGGCCATCAGCCATCTACCCAAACCTACGTTCAATATGTGTTTTCAACTAATAGTGTGAAAGTTGAAATTGGAGCAGTAAAAGGACGATGCAGCATTTGTTGAAAAAGAATTAAGAGCTAGATGTAAAATGTGCACAAGGAAGGCTCTATATCATCTATAAATAGAAGCCTTTCCTAGATGAAAAATGCATCCAACAAGTGAGATAACCAAGAGTGACAGAAAAATTCAGTGAGAGAATATTAGCGCGAGAAACTCTTAGGTGTAATTGGGTTGTGGTTTGTGAGAGATTGTGAATGTTTGTAAACACTTTGTATATTTCCCTATTTAGTAAAAATGTCTGCAGCAGCGTGGAGACGTAGGCATAATTGGCTGAACTCTGTTATCAATTTTGTGTGCCCTATTATTTCTGCATTTATTTTTACTTCCACTAAATCTGGCCATGGAGAAATTTTGCGTAGTTTCCCAACATCTGCATCATTAAAGTGAGGAGTCGGGACATAATGGCTGAAGAAGGCTCTCTTCAGGTCCTAATGGCTAATTCTGTCATTGTAACCTCCAAAGGAGGGAGATTCCCATGGTAGTCATAAATCTTATTGACCAATCCATATCCATATCTTTCAAGATTTTCTATCAGAACAATTAAAATGCAAAAGGGCAGTGGTTTTTGGGTTTGAGGAAATAGAAACTTTATTGCTTCCATTTTGTGCCATCGACCTAGCAAAAGAGAAAGTTGTAGAAACAAATGGAAAAAGGCGAGTAAAGGAGAGACAGTTCAATGGTGTAGGCTAGTCATAGGTACACCTATTTATACAAGTTGAATACTTGATCGATCACTGACGTGTTGAAGATGCGCAAGACATTTTGAAGTGAGAAGTAAAGGGGTGTACTACACCAAGCGACGCCGTGCAAAAATAATTAACATTTCCTTGGGACTGAAAACAATCATGTCACGAGGCGGTTGAGAAGACGCCTCAGCTAAATGGTCAACTACTCATATTAAAATGTTTACCCTTTCTCTATATTCAAGGCCAGACATTTGGGGGGATCTATTACAGCCAAATTTCAGATTTGAAATTATCTCTAAGGACACGTCAGGATAGCATTAAAAGCAAATTCGAAAAATAGAAGAAGGAACAATACTGGAAGGCGATGTGGCTAGGGAGTTTGCATTTATCCTCGGAAGAATCTTGAAATCAATCTCAAAGAATGAGGGACGACATCCGTGCAAGGCAACTTTTTGAAAGACACAACGGAAGTTCTCAAATGTGTAACTTCGAATATCAAAACAACACACAAGAGCAGTTAAGGCAAATGCTTTTAATAAAAACGAACTGACAAAGACAAGTGTGAAGCATCCCGACACCAGAAGACATGTGACATCTATCATCATCATCATCATCATCATCATCGTTCATTAGTTATTTTTATCTTTATCCGCCTTCAAATAAGGACATGTGTCCATAGCAGTCACTTTCCTAGCTCTATAAATAGGAGTTCATACGAAGAAGTCGGAGTCATTTCATATCATTAAGTAACCCATTAAAAGAAAAACTCAACCTTCCAACTTTATACTTATGGTCCAAGTACTTATAAACCTTGGGATGTATCTATTATCAAGTACTTCAATCACTCTTATAATGTACTTTCACCATTGAACTCAAGACTTGATGTTACTCAAGTGTGAGTTGGGTTGCCTCTATGGGTGATCAATTAGATATGGGCTTGTACCACATCCCCAATGACGTCTTCAACATCACATCCTTGTCAATTCTTTCGTCAAAGATTTGCAATTTCAAATTTTCAATAAATCTTGAATATTCATCACATAGTTATGCCTTTATATATTCATGATAGAATTGACCATGTATCCCAAAACCATGACACTATGGTCATTTAATTGTATCTCATACCAACACTTTAAATTATTCTACCTTTGCCATTTACATCATTTAATAATCATTTCAATTTATAGTCCAACTGCTCGTCAATATATCAACACATAATACATTCAATGCATTAAACATAAATAGCAACATTAAACATAGCATGATCACACACTAACAACCAACATGATCTCTAATTGTCATAACCAACAATTCTTTCATTGGTAGAGCAAACATGTTAATAATTAACACATAACAAAATTTAATCCACAACATTAAGGTTAATTTCAATTCTAAAATAATAAGTCTTGGCATCTTAATTGGCATATAAATTTAAAAGTGTCAAAAGACATACATGTTATATAACACATATTATGGGCCCGTTTGGATTAGCTTATTTTTGAGCTTATGAAAAATAACTTATGAAGATAAATAAGTTTTTATGTTGACACATAAGTTCTCACTAACGAAAGTTATATCTCCGTAAGTTATTTTTTCCTAAACTACATTGACAAGCTTATGAGTAATACATAATATTAATTTATATAAACATTATTAACTTGAACTCCATTGAACGATTCGTTTACAATTTCAAATAGAATATAAATATCACCAAGTTTTCATGATATTCTCATTGTTTTATGTAATTAAATTGATAAAGGCAAAATTCAACATTTTAAGATGTTTAATTTTTCATAAATAAAATAGACACCAAATTTTCACTATCATTTAAAATCAATAGTATGCATATAAATTACAATTACAATTAGTAAGATATATCACTCAACACACTATATACATCAAATACAAAAACATATTACAAATAAACACACGTAATAAATTACAATCTTCCCATTATTGGGTACATGATACACATTTCTAAGAGTGAGCACATACTAGAAGTAACTTTTATGCAACTAGATTATCCTTTTGTGCACTAGAATTCTTCTCTTTCTTCATCTTCTTCAAGAACCTACATTCACTCTTGTAATGCCCCGGTTTTCCACAATGGAAATAACTTCCTTTCTTTCTTTTGTTGTGACCATTTCCATTGTTGTTACCATGACCTTCCTCATCATCTTGATTCATTTTCTCATTGGACTTCATTTTCTTTCCACCCTCCAAAACATATACTTTTTCATGAGTATATTGGTCCTTAGTATCTTCTTGTTTTCGATACTCCTCTTCTAACCGAAGATGATTTCCCAATTGATCAAGAGAAATGTCCTCCTTTTATGTTTCAAACTTCTTTTGAAGTCTTTCCATGAAGGGGGAAGTTTATCAATGATTGATGAGACAATGATGGTTTCATCCATATGCATTTTATGTTGTTTATAATTATTAAGAATCCTTTCTATTTCATGCATCTGTTCCATAATTGGCCTATTATCATCCATCTTGTAATTGTTAAAATGAGTAACAAGAAATTTCTTACTTGTTGAATCTTCTTGCATGTCCCTTGTTTCAAGTTTGTCCCAAAGATCCTTAGCGGAATTTTCACCTTGATAGATATCGAACAAAGAATCTGATATTCCGTTGAGAATATGTCCCATGCATATGAAGTCATCATTTTCCCATTTTTGTCATTCTCTAATCTCCGCAATAGTCTCGTTGTCCTTTCCATTGGCCTTGGAGTATTCAGCACATATGAAACCTTCAAAGTTGTTAGGAGAAATTGCATCTTCTTTTGCCAACGAATGAAATTACCACCATCAAACTTCTCCAATTTCACAAAATCAGAAGTCATCTCTTTGAGTGATGCAACCATTGCTACACGAAGATTTGAACCTAAAGATTGTGGGTGAAATTGTTGTTGGGAATATGTTACTCGACTTTGACAAAGAAGAAGATGTTGATGATGAATGCACTTGGAGAATTCAAAGCGTGTGTATTGTGTACACACTAACCTTTAGGTTCAAATAGCCCCCACCAACTTATGAATATTGGATGCAATAGGGATGAACAGCGATTTCCCTTTAGGATACTTTGAATACCTTGATGTAACTTGCACTATCACACCAAGCCTATCCCTTGATAATAGTTTACAAAATATGTTTCTGATATCTCACTCATGCATTAGAGAAATATAAGATGATTTAGAGTGATGTAAATGGTAGATATTTGGCCTAGAATCATAACCAAATTCGTGTTTTTTTCTGTCCTCTAAGTGCCTCTATTTATAGAGAATTTCAAGCACTTAGTGAAGAGAAACAACTCTTCAAATGAATTCTGCCAGTAAACGGTTATTATGCGTTAACAACAAATTGCTGTCACCACGGTTGCGTTGGTCTGGTGGCTATGTACCTGTTCACTGCGAGGTCGCGTCCTCGAAACCCAGCCAGTGCATTTCGCACCTTTTCATTTTCCGTGTATTATTCAAAAAGGTAACCAATCAAGGATTGGAACTTGCAACCTCAAACACAATACCATCTAATTTCACCAATATGCCAACTATACAATCCTTGCAAATTTAATTCACAATAATTATATAACCATTACTGATATCAAAACATTCCATATAAATATTTTGGAAATATATCTCACATTTAGCACACTACAAGAAAACACGTATTTCCGGTGGATTTTTTCCATCGCTACATTTTCGGTGGATTTTTGGCATTACTGGCGGATCGGGAAAAATAGTCTTTCCGGCGGATTCTTTTTTCCGTCGGTACTTTTCCGGCGGATTTAAAAAAAATTAAATTTTTAAAATCCGCCAGAAATGTGACCACCGGATTTCCCGGCAGATTTTTTTAAAAAAAATTAAAATTAAAAAATCCGCTGGTAACATTTGCAGCGGATTTCTAAAAAAAATAATTTTTTTTAAATAAATCTGCCGGTAATTTCAAAAATCCGTCGGAAAAATTCGGAGAGAAAAAAATGCGCCTATAAATAAAATTTTCTCCTACACTCCTCTCATTCTCTTCTACATTTTCTCTATCTTATCTTTCTTCTTCTTTCTCATACTCTCCAATCTCCATAAATTTCTCTACATATCTATCTCTCTTCTATATTTCTCCTTTCTTCTTCATTCTTATTCATTCTCTCTCCTTCATTCTTATTCCTTCTTACTCCTTCATTCTTCTTTCTTCTTCATTCCCATTCATTCTCACTCCTTCATTCTTATTTCTTCTTACTTCTTCATTCTTATTCTGTCCTATATTATTTCTTCTCATATTCTCTTTCATTCTTTCCTACTTCTACATTCTCATTCATTTAATTCTTTCCATTCTCTTCTATATCATTTTTTCTCATATTCTACTTCATTTTCAATTTTTTCTTACTTTTTATTAAAATACATATTAAATCTGCCGGTAATGTGCATTCCCGACGGAAAAATCTGCCGGTAACCATTACTTGCGGCCGGATTTTCGTCGGAAAAAATTCACCGGTAATGCCCAATTTCCGGTGGATTTTGTCCGCCGAAATTCTTGTAGTGGCATGTTGATGACAAAAATGGATGTTCCGTGTAGCAATGGAGATGTGGGGAAGGTGAAGGAAAACGTGTAGTGATGAAGAAAAGAAGCCATGTCAGGGAGACAAAGAGAGGTGTCGGCTAGGGTTGCTTTTTGGGTTTTCAGAAAGTGATGGGCAATTAGGGTTTGTGATGGAGACAATTAGGTTTTGTGAGTGAGAGCCAGGAACATGTCATCCGGGTCAGGCCTAAGTCGTATGGGCCTCTAATGGCCCAAAGTCAGTTACAGCAGAAAAAATAAAAACAACACTGGTCACACCCCAATTTTTACTAATCGCCCCCTTTTCTCTTTTCTTGCCTTTTTATTTTGTCTTCTTTTATATACAAAGACTTATAGTAACTAGATAGGAAGTAATGTATAACATGAAAATAAATTTGTGTTTTTTTACTTTTACAACACATGATGAAGAAAATTTTATTATTTTTTTTCTAAAAGAAGAGAAGTCTTTTTTTTTTTAAAAAAATTGCTCGGACAAAATTAGGGTACAACACCCTTAACGAATACTGGAAAACAAAGAGGCTAAATTGGCTATTAACTTGGAAAAAGATAGATGCTAATAGGTATAGTCATTTTTTGTATTCACTCTTTATTGAAAGCCTAAAATACACTTTTGGTCTCTTATCTTTCACTCTTTTGGAGTTTGCGTCCTTTATCTTTATGATGAAGAAAAGTTGATTGATTACAATGAGTTTGATCTTATATATAGATCCAATCTCACCTAACTAATCTATAACAAACTAGTAACTAATAAAACTAACTCTAACCGAATTATAACTACTAACAACTTTTGTTAACTACTTAACAAACTAAGTACAATATTTCTAATAATCTTTTAATTAAAATATTCGTTTACGCCCTTTATCTTTTCAAAGTTAATTAAAATGGCTTTTTCATTAAGTGATCGTTAATTATGGCTTTTGTGACAATGACGTGGATAAACTGGCCAAATAAGCAGGGACGGAGGTACATGTATTGGTACCGTGGCTCCAGCCCCCCTGTGTTTATATAATTTCCTTTTACACTAGACTAGATAACTAATACTAGTAGTATATAATTGTCAAAAAAAGATAATTAATAGTATACATTATCTCCGCAACTATCAGTGCCTTACTTCGAGCACTTTATGGTTTTTAATTTTTATGACTATCTTTTCAGATTTGTGGCTTTTAAGCCTTTAATTCCTTTGGGTAAAAAAAAGCCTTGAACTCCTTTGAGTCAAAAAAAGTGGTGTTACGTTCTGCGTCTCTTACATCAACAACAAATTTGTGTCCAAAATCGCCCACAAAATATTATATTATTATGCTATTATTTACTAAACAATAATATGCATTTTTTGGATATTTTAATTTCGCTGAGCTCGCCCCCGTGGTTCACCAATCCTGACTCCGTCCCTGCAAGTAAGCAGTTTACGGTGTATTAGACCATCAAATATTTTTTTTGTTTCCATCATTATCTTTTTAAAATTATTCGTTTAAGTCCTTTATCTTTTCACCGTTAATTAAACTATCCTTCCGGTAAGTGGTTGTTTATTACGTTTCATGTTCTTTCTTTTCGTACGTTATCTTTTTTAAAATGTTCGTTTACATTCTTTATCTTTTCACAGTTCATTAAAATGATTATTCCATTATTGCGTATTAAAAAAAGACAAAGTTCAATTGCCCTAATATAGAACAAAAGTGACGAAAATTAAACTTGCATTGACGAACATCTTGTTTCATCCGTACTTTTTTTAAAGCCAAAACTAAAAAGGGTGTTGCTGTTGACTTAGTGGTTTGAATACTAAGGGGTTTTGTGTAATTTCCTGTATTAAAGGTTCACTGTTGTTAGTGTATGACTCTTGCACCAGATTATGGTCAAAGAGCTAGTTTTGTTAGTTCTTGTTCTGTTGAACTTTGTAACTGTAAGCACCTGATATAGCCCAAACAATCAATGAAACATTAACAGTTTTGGATTCACACCTAACAAACAGGTACCAGAGCTCCTCACGGGGCCTGTGCGAGAACAGCGGTTAACGACGAACGACGGCGCAAATGGCGACAGAGAAGGAGATCGGAACGTATGTTCAGCCAGCAATTCCCAAGTTCGATGGTCACTACGACCATTGGGCAATGCTTATGGAGAACCTGCTCAGATCAAAGGAGTATTGGGAAATTGTGGAAAGTGGAGTTCCGGTGGCCAGTGAGAATGCGACGGCGGAGGTGAAGAAAGCAGCGGAGGAAGGGAAATTGAAAGACTTAAAGGCGAGAAACTATCTCTATCAGGCTTTGGATCGCAACATCATTGAGACAATCCTAAATGGGGATTCTGCGAAAGGAATTTGGGATTCGCTCAAATTGAAATTCAAGGGTTCTTCGAAAGTCAAACACGCCCAATTGCAAGTATTGAAGTGTGAATTTGAAATCTTGACAATGAAAGATGAAGAAAAGGTGGACGAGTATTTCTCAAGAACCCTAGCCATTTCGAACAAGATGAAGAAACATGGAGGGAGCGTGACTGAAACTGAAGTGGTGGAGAAAATCTTGAGATCCATGCCCGCGAAGTATAACTACGTGGTTTGTGCCATTGTTCAAGCACACAATGTCGCAACCATGAGCATTGATGAGTTACAGAGTAGCTTGATCGTGGAGGAACAGAGAATGAAGACTCAGAAATTGGATGAACAAGCCTTGAAGGTAACAACCAGTGATAACTCTACTAGAGGAAGAGGTAGAGGAGCAGGAAGGGGTGGAAGAGGTCGTGGAAGGCAGAATGTCAACAAGGAGGAGATTCAGTGTTACAAATGCAAGAAACTTGGGCATTACCAATATGAGTGCCCAAGAAATGAAGAGAATGCCCACTATGCAGATTCAGAACGTGAAGAAGAAATCCTCCTCATGGCCTATTGTGAAGACAAAGGCATAGAACAGCAAGGAACCTGGTTCTTTGACTCAGGTAGTAACAACCACACCACTGGACATAAAGAATGGATCTGTGATGAGACTCTCCTCATGGCTCGTTGTGAAGATAAGAACACAGAACAACAAGGAACCTGGTTTTTAGACTCAGGCTGCAGCAATCACATGACTGGGCGCAAGGAATGGTTCTTTGATCTTGATGAAGGATTCAAGGAATCGGTCAAGATAGGAGATGGCTCAAGAATGGCTGTAGAAGGAAGAGGCAGTGTAAAGATCAGAGTTGAGGGAAGAACTCAGGTAATTACCTCAGTTTATTACATTCCCAAATTGAATAGTAACTTGCTTAGCATAGGGCAACTTCAACATAGAGGCATGAAAGTAGTATTTGAGGATGATCAATGCAATGTATTTCATAAGAAATGGGGCTTGGTTATATCATCACAAATGGCAGCAAACAATTTGTTTGCTGTAAAAGCAACTCCCATATTGCCCGAATGCTTGAAAGTTAACACAGAAGATACCACCAAACTGTGGCATCAAAGGTTTGCTCACTTGAGTGTGAAAGGTTTGAAGATGCTGAGTCAAAAGGGTATGGTAAATGGTCTGCCAGAAATAGTTGAAACAGAGGAAGTGTGCACTGATTGTATGAAGGGCAAGCAACATAGAGAGTCATTTCCAAAGATTGCTACTTGGAGAGCATCCAAAACACTTGAATTGATACATGCTGATATCTGTGGGCCAATCAAGCCAGAATCAAATGGAGGAAAGAGGTACTTCCTCACATTCATAGATGATTTGAGTAGAAAAACTTGGATACATTTTTTGGTAGAAAAATCTGCTGCCTTAGATTGCTTTAAGAAATACAAAGCTGTGGTTGAGAAGCAGTCTGGCAACACTATCTGCTGTCTTAGAACAGACAGAGGAGGTGAATTCAATTCTATGGAATTCACCAAGTTCTGTGAAGAAAATGGAATCAAGAGGCAGTTGACTACTGCATACACTCCCCAACAGAATGGGGTGGCAGAGAGAAAGAACAGGACACTGTTGAATCTAGTAAGAAGCATGTTGTCTGGTAGATGTGTTCCTAAGACATTTTGGCCAGAGGCTGTCAACTGGGCCAACTATGTGTTGAATAGAAGTCCTAGCTATTCAGTAGAAGATTTAACTCCAGAGGAAGCCTGGAATGGTGTGAAACCCTCTGTACACCACTTCAAAGTATTTGGGTGTATTGCTCATGTGCATGTGCCTGATGCACAAAGAAAAAAATTGGATGATAAAAGCATCAAGTGTGTCTTCATGGGAATGAGTGAAGAATCAAAAGGATACAAATTATATAACCCTGCAACCAAGAAGGTGGTGATTAGTAGAGATGTTATATTCTCTGAGAATGAAGCCTGGGAATGGGAAAGGAGCACTGATCTGGCAGAAAAACAAATACTAGTAGATGATGAAGAAGATGTGGCAGCTACACAAGGTGTACAAGCAGGAACAACTAATTCTCAATTAAGGGAAGAATCAATAGCTCAAGAAAGCAACACTGAAGCTACTGGTGACATTGCAAATGATGCACCAGAAAGTAGTTCAGTGGCCCAAAATAGAAACAAAAGACAAGTTAGACCTCCTAGCTGGCTTAATGACTTTGACACTGGCAGCATGTTAAAAAATTCTGAGTTACATAACCTGGCCATATTTGGATCTAGTGAGGATCCTAGTACCTATGAAGAAGCAGTGAAGTTTGATGAATGGAGAAGAGCCATGGATGCTGAAATTTGTGCTATAAAGAAAAACAAGACATGGTCACTTGTTGACTTACCTAGAGGAGCAAAAAGCATTGGTGTGAAATGGGTCTTCAAGACCAAGTATAATGAAGAAGGAAATCTGGAAAAACACAAGGCAAGACTAGTGGCCAAGGGGTATTCACAAAATTATGGCATTGATTACAATGAGGTATTCGCACCTGTGGCAAGGTGGGACACCATTAGAAGTTTAATAGCCTTTGCTGCACTGAAGGGATGGAAAATGAACCAACTAGATGTGAAGAGCGCCTTCTTGCATGGAGAGCTACTTGAAGAAGTCTTTGTTGATCAGCCACAAGGATATGAGGTGAAGGGAAGTGAACAGAAGGTGTACAAGCTTCATAAGGCCTTGTATGGCCTCAAACAAGCTCCACGAGCTTGGTACACTAGAATAGAGCAATACTTTGCTCAAACAAACTTTGTCAAGTGTCCTCATGAGCATGCCTTATTCACCAAATCTGGCACAGAAGGTGAAATTCTCATCTTGAGCTTGTATGTTGATGATCTCGTGTTCACTGGGAATAGTGAAAAGATGTGTGATGACTTTAAGAATGCCATGAAGAGTGAGTTTGATATGACAGACCTAGGAAGAATGAAATACTTCCTAGGAGTTGAAGTACATCAGAAATCAGCAGGAACATTTATATGTCAGCAAAAGTATGCAAAAGAACTACTTGAGAGGTTTGGAATGGAGGATAGCAGACCAGTTAGCACACCAGTGGCTCCAGGAACAAAGATGACTAGAGAAGGAGAGGGAAAACCAGTAGATGCAACAAAGTACAAAAGAGTGGTTGGTAGCCTCATGTATCTCACAGCAACTAGGCCTGACATTGCCTTTGCTGTGAGTAGTATCAGCAGATACATGGAAAAACCAACAGAGCAGCACTTGATGGCAGCCAAGAGGATCATGAGATACATAAATGGAACACTGACGCATGGGATCTTTTACAGAGGAAATGAAGATATAGAACTGATTGCATTCTCAGACAGTGACTATGCTGGTGACTATGATGATAGAAAAAGTACCTCTGGGTACTGTTTTCTGCTTGGCTCTGGTGCAGTGTCCTGGGCCTCCAAGAAGCAGCCAGTGGTCACACTCTCCACCACTGAGGCAGAATATATTGCTGCAACACTCTGTGCTTGCCAAGGTATATGGATTAAGAGAATCCTTGAGGTGTTTGGTGTAGAAAAATTGGACTGTGTGACAGTACAATGTGACAATAAATCAAGCATAAACCTGTCAAAGAATGCTGTTCTTCATGGAAGAACGAAACATATAGACATTCGATTTCATTTCTTAAGAGATTTATGTAAAGAAGGAGAGATACAGCTGGAGTATTGTCCTACTGATGATCAAGTAGCAGATGTAATGACCAAAGCCTTGAAGAAAGACTCATTCTTCAAACTTAGAGCTATGATGGGGATGTGCACACTGGACGATGTAAACTGACTGCTGTTGCAGCTCAGTTTAAGGGAAGAAATGTTGACTTAGTGGTTTGAATACTAAGGGGTTTTGTGTAATTTCCTGTATTAAAGGTTCACTGTTGTTAGTGTATGACTCTTGCACCAGATTATGGTCAAAGAGCTAGTTTTGTTAGTTCTTGTTCTGTTGAACTTTGTAACTGTAAGCACCTGATATAGCCCAAACAATCAATGAAACATTAACAGTTTTGGATTCACACCTAACAGTTGCAACTTACGTGCTTAAAAATGAAACAATACCTTACGAAAAATATAATGAAACAATACAATGAAACAATAACCTGTATACATACTGAACTCATGATTTAACTCCAAGTCATGAAATTCATCAATACCAACAACTAATGAAGCCACACAATAAAGTTTAAATGAACAGGTAGTTATCTAGCAGGGTTCAAGTTTAAATGAACAAGTCGTTTAAAATAACTAGGAACCTCTCATCTTCACTTTCTGCTCTCTTCTGCATCATGGTTCTTTCCCATTCAGCCGAATAAGTAGCTTTGCATCTCTCCACTTTAGTTTCAAACTGGATTTGTTTTTCTAAAATTATTGTCGACGTAATAACTGGAAATAGTCCCTATGACGATAACAAGAAAGTTTTTATCTCAAACAAGTATATTTTCTAGATACCTAAATATATTAATATGGGGTTGAAGTATATTTTATATTAACGTGTAGCTCCTACGTTACTCGAGCCACCCAAATCACTGATGACCAACTTTGGTAACCAAGTCCAACAACATTTGTTTTCACTCTTAACAATCGCAAAGGTTGTGGGTAGCATTTGATCTTATGAACCCTACAACAGCTAGTATTTTCACACCATAATAGTCTTTCCAAAAAGAGTGGGTAGCATTTGATCTAAGGAAACACGATGATACTGAAATAAAATATCATTGAACTGCTCTAGCCTGTAACAAACGAGGACTTGACAATGTTATGGTCTGACAGCAAAGCTTTGAAAGAGATGGATTTTGTGCACATAAAAGCATATTTGAACACCTAGACAGATTTACTTACGAAATTTTGTACATGCACATGTAGGTCTTGTGCTCAATATTATCAACAATCTACAATAAAAAGGTTGGAACTTATTTTTTGTTGATACTAAACATCAAAAGACATACATGTCATATATTTACCACCATCAAGGTTACTCTCATACATTCATACATTTTCAAAATAAGGGCTCCTATTTTCACTTTGTAGTAAAAGGTCCTCCTCTTCTCCTGTACCACCATAAATTAGATTTGAAGAAATATTTAAAAGACACTAAATATAAAACTAATTTTACCTAAATCCAAAATCTACAAGTGATCACTATACGAATTCCAGGTTGAAAACTCAATTCAAATGGAAACAATTGGATGACAAGCTGTGCCACTCTTGACTATTGACTGCATTGCATATTATAAAGCAAAATAAAATAGAATGATAGTGGCAAGAACATTGAGTTTTTGAGGTTTTGATTTTGGAGAAAATTGTGGATATTTCCTTGTTTTGCGGCTACCTTTACGGCACATGTAGTTATCTCTTTAAAGTATGCGGTTTGGCATCTGCGCGTCAAACTGCTTTTTTTTAATGTTTTTTTGTTTTCTTTTTTCTTTTCTTTTTTTTCAATTTCTTCTTTCTTTTTTCTTTTTTATATATTAAGGTTTTGGCTTAAGGAGTACTTTACGGTCTTAAAAAATTAAAGATGTTTATCTATGTGAAGTTTATTATTCAATAATCGATTGGATAAAAAAAATTCATTTTATGAAAAGTACTTAAAGTGATATCCTAAACAGTGCAATTTGGTGTACTTTATGATTTAGAATATATTTTAATTTTTCAAATACACAACTTATTCTTGATAACCGGTTTGGTTAAAGAAAAACTGTGACAAAATACATAAAGTGCTTTATAATAATAATAATAATAATAATAATAATAATAATTTATTTATTATTCACGGGAAATTCAGTCAAATTTACAATAAACTTCTATCATCTTCTTTCAACTTTGTATAGTTACTTCTATTTTATTGGTGATTTCCATCCAACCCTATATGATACCCACGTGTTTCACTTTCTAATTGTGTTGTATTTTTTTCTTTCTAATTATGGGTAAAGTTTCTATATTTACAATTGATAAATACGGATTATGTTATTAAAAGTTTTAGATATTTTCTTCCTATTATCTATAGATATTTAATTTCAGCGTCTTTGTTAATATTATTTTTTAATTTTAAAATCTTCTTATTTAATTTATAGTTATAATTTAATTTTATTCACAATTAATTGACTATGTATTTTACAAACCAACACCATTGGTCCACTGGCATAAGCTACCCTGGGACACGAGGTTGACTCAGTGCTCTCGAGTTTGATTCCTGCAGTGGACAAACTTTGTACAGTTAAAAAAAAAAGAAACCAAGCTTTCTGTTTGGCAAACCTTACTCTGGTTGGAGAAATTGGGGCTCACTTCTGTTTCCATAGAACTGGATTGTCATCCAGTTGTAAATGGCTTGATGGCAGACCATTTACCAAATACCGAGTTTGGCACGCTAATATCTAAGTGTAGAACATTTTTATCTAATTTTACAAGCTTTCAGGTTAACTTTATTACACTCTAGCAAGGACGTCAAGATTATATGTTAGCTTTCATGTTCTTGATTTGATTTCATCCTGTATCGACACTATTTTGATTAATGAAGTGCCATAAGTTTATTATTGTAAAAAAAAAACCAAGCATGCGTATAAAATTATTACTCATTTACACTAAAGAATTTTATAATATTATTATTTAATTTATAGTTATAATTTAATTTTTATTCATGGTTATTTGACTATTTATTTTACAAACCAACACCATTTGTCCAATAGCATAAGCTACCCTGGGACACAGAGTTGACTCAGTGCTCCCGAGTTCGATTCTCGTAGTGGACATGCTCCAGAGTTGCTAATAAATGCCTAAAAATTTTAAGAAACCGAGCATGAATGTTTATAAGGTAAAAATTTTAATACTCATTTACACGAAGGAATTTAGCCAACCCCGTGCATCACACGGTTATGGGGCTCGTTTTTTTAATGGTGTTATTATTATTTTGACAAATTTTTGAAACAATTTGATATGGATATCTAATATTAAATATTGATAAATTGTTTTGTAATTGTGAACGTACTTAAAGATGAAGACTCCAGAGATATACCCGTCACTCTTGTAACTCTTAAAATCATAATTTAGAGTTTCAACTTCACCAGCTTCAACTTGTCAATAACACGAAGCAAGCAAATATTGCTCAGTATCCAAAGCTTCAACTTGTACATTCACATAGTTATTATTGGCTTTGGAACCTCATCTTCAAAAATAAATAGAACTGAAGAAGAAATATAGAAAAAACACCATTTATAATATTTTAATATCAAAATAAATTCATTAAGAATGTCAAACCAAGAATAATTGTACCGACCGGGATAGTCAAAGTTGTAATATTACTGTACTCTAGTGTGAGTTCAATCTAACGCTGCTAAGTATAAGAAGCAAAATTGACTAAATATACTACTTTGTTTCAAGTTTAAATTGTTTTAATATATCTAACCATCCCTCTGCAGAATCATATAGCCAGAATGATTCTTTTAGATTGAAATTATATTAATAAAAAATCTTCATCTTCCAAAATTTGAAGATATAAAATGCAGTACACAAATGCCAACACACGTGCATAAACTGGTTACCACACACACGTGCGCGCATCGCCGCCGCTCAGGCTTGGGCTGTGTGGTGTAATTTATTTTTCGAAAATATTTATTTTATTTTTTGTGTTGTTTGCTCCCTAAGTCTCCAACAATCAGCTCCCTAAGTCTCCAACAATCAGATCCTTAATTGTATTGCAAGTTTTGACTGGTCAAATATAGTTGTTACACTAAACATGACCAGATACGTTGTGACCAAATACGTTGAACCAACTAGTTGTTGCGTTATAGAGCCACTTTTCTTGGCTGATGCGAATTCTTATCCAATAGCTACTTGCGCAACAAGTCGCTACTATGCCTATAAATACAGCGAAACTTGACGCATTTTCAAGTTTCTTCTCTCTAAACAATTTTCTTTTCTCTCTCGAAACTTGAAACATTTTCAAGTTTCTTTCCTTAAGAGTGGCTTAAAACCCATATTGAGTGGTTTTTCAAACCATATATAGAAGGTGTATTATCTCGAGCGAAATTTCACCGTGCAGTACTGGGTTGTTTTGTCCTGGGATATATGTGATTTAATATTTTTAGCAAACTAGTTAGTAAAGTGAGATTTCTCAAGCTGAAGCATAACAAAACTATGTTTATAGTCTTGGTTTTGTAATGTTGAACAGGTCTTGACAATGGGTGTTGAAAAACATGGCATCCATGGAAATTAGAGAGAAAAACTTTAAAGATCAATTATATTGAAAGTGGTAGGATATTACAAATGAGAAGAGATAACCCTAAATGAGTCTATCATCTACCTTATATACTAACCAACTAATGGACCTTACGATAATGACCTTACTATCTAATGGCCTTACTAACCAACTAATGGACTTACTACTTATATTTTAACAGCCACCCGCAAGCTGGACAGTGTTCACGACACTTACAGCTTGAGATAAACAATACAAAGATACAAAAATACTATAAAAGTAAGGAAAATAAAGAACAATCTTCGAATTGGTAGTAGTTGAGGTGCATAGCTCCTAGAAGTCTTCGACCAACTATCGGGGCCCTTCAAGCTTCTTCCGGTGTCTCCCCAACATTCACTCCAATCAACAAACTCCACTTTTAGGCATAACCATCAAAGTGTCAAAGAAGTCAACAAAAGCTTAACCATTGAACAAAAACCACAACTCAAGGTTTAACTACTCGGATGAAGAACAAACCAACACTTAACCATCAAGCAAAAACCACAACTCAAGGCTTAATCACTTGAAGGAAGAAAAACGCTTAACCACCATAGGGCAGAAGCAAACATCAACAAGGCCATAGGGCCAAAGGCTTAACCACCAAGCAGAAACTATACCTCAAAGTTTAACCACTTGGCAGAAGCACATCAACGTTTAACCATCAAGAGTACTCAATCACTCAAGACAGAAGCAAAAGCTCAATGCTTAACCAATTATAGCAGAAGCATCATGCTTAACCACCACAAACAGAAGCTAAAAAACAAGCCAATAAGGCTAATGAAATTAACAATCAAATTCATAACCATGAGGAGCAGGAACGATTCTAACAATAACAGAACCACACTTACTAGTAACCTCACAAAGAACAGTGTGAGGCTTACCAATCTCATTACCCCAATAACCTCTCCTAACTGAAATCAAAGACAACTTCGCCAATATAATAGCACCACGAATAGCAGTTGACACTTCCTTGCTACACTTCACACCTAATCCAACATGACCATTATTGTCACCAACCACTGCAAATGCAATTGTTGCTGCCCCAGACACTTCAGCATTCCACACTCAATATATATTTTGTGTGATGTGACTGCAATTATCTTCAAAGTGAACATGGGGAAAAACTCATTTACCAAAATTGCCAAATAAGGCAAAACCTTTTTTTTTTTTATTTTAAACTATCGCAGCCTTGAAGAATCCAATCTACCAGTTGAGTATAAATTCAAGTGCCCATTCAACAACCTCTAACACATAACTTGAATGAGCTAGCTCTTACCTCCCACCATTGTTGGAGTCAAAAACAACCTAAAAGGAGCTAATTGCCAGGCCAGCAGCATCAACAGGAACAAACTCACCAGCCCCATAAGCTTCCAATATAGACTTCCTTCCAAACGGGATTTGTGAATGAATCAACACCAACAGTTCTTTCTCAAGTTGATTGCTTTGTCCAAAGATAAACAATAGATTCACCAATGACATTCATTATCCTTTGCTCTTTCTCTAATAAGCAGCAGAAACAGAGGAAACAAGGCAAATATGGACACAAGAGACAATGACAAATCGCATGTCGTCATGCGGTCGCACAAAACCACATCACCATAACACAAACACTACACAGACGATGCAAGAACAGTGATGAAGAAATCGCAAAACCTAAAATCATAGAAGTCCAATAACACAAATCTTTGTCACCCATTTCATCAAACAGCGTCTGGGCATCCACAAGGCTCCCACATTTGCAATACATTTCCAGCAGCCAGAGCGGCATCGGGAGAGAGGACGAAATGATTTCAGATCAAAAACTAGAACTCCGCTTCAGATCGTGATTGGAACCCAAAAACGAAATTGATAACCAGAATCAATGCTCATGAGACAATTCGAAAAATCAAAATCAAAATCGAACCAAATAAATAGGGAGAAGAAAGGCGATGCACGAAGTGACAAAGGCAAGCTTAGGAAACACAATCGCAGAGACGACTACTCCACGATTTAGGTCAAACCGAAAAAAAAAAATCCACGAACAACTATCCAAAATCAAGCATCGATTTAGGAAAGACAAAGTAAAACCAGAAAAAGCAAAATCGCAAAACGCAAGAGGAAACAATGCAAACGAAAAGGCAGAATATGATTTCCTGAAGGCAACCCAAGAACAAATAGAATATGAAATAAATGGAAAAAAATAAGAATAAAATAAAGAAAGTGACCAAGATGCGTTGAAATTCATGGAGGATACCATGTTTGCTCTGATACCATGTTGAAAAACATGGCATCCATGGAAATTAGAGAGAAAAACTTTAAAGATCAATTATATTGAAAGTGGTAGGATATTACAAATGAGAAGAGATAACCCTAAATGAGTCTATCATCTACCTTATATACTAACCAACTAATGGACCTCACGATAATGACCTTACTATCTAATGGCCTTACTAACCAACTAATGGACTTACTACTTATATTTTAACAATGGGAGCTTCGATTTTGTTGGCATTTGGGTACGTATACAGATCAAAGATTTCTTATTTTTTTCCAGTCAGATCTCATTAGTATTTATTGGATGAGCAAGATTTGCTTTGTACATTCCATACAAAATCACATTACTAGGCCTACATCAACCTAACTTCTAGAATATTTACCACACATAATGACATTAATCTGTTTGTATATATTATATATTATATATTATATATAAGAGGAACAACAATTGGATTGTCAACATACACCTTGGGTTAAAGGGAACTTACAATGGGTTACAATTTGCAAGCTTTTTATACCAAATGCTATTTTTTTAATATGAGAAAACACTAGTCATAAAGTAAACACTTAACCGAATGGATAATGTACACTTACATTCACCACTTAAGCTGGTGCGACAATGATTTAGAAAAGCCTTAAAAGTGAGAGTAATAAAGAATATGTGGGCTCTGTTCAACTCTTTACAACTTTCTCAAACATTACACAAACCAATTTCAGCAACATTCAAAATCCCAACCGCTCAACTTTAGCTTCACACATACCCAACTTTTTGCCAATACCTATAAAAAAAACACAATGTTGCTCATTGGACATTTGTTAAGCGCATTCTTCATTATCTCAAAGGCACTATTGATATGGGACTCACCTTACAACAAGCAAATAGAATCTCTCCTCTTTGCATACGGGCCTTTTTTGATGTTAGTTGGGGCCTCAGACATTAATGGTAGACAGTCAAACTCTGAAGCTTGTATTTTTCTTGGGCCTAATCTCATATCTTGGTGGTCAAAGAAGCAGACCTTTGACCAAAAAAAAAAAAGAAGCAGACATTGGTAGTTAAGTCTAATGCTGAAGCTGAATATAGAAGCCTAGCTTTGGCAGCATTAGAGGTTCTTTGGATCCAGTCACTTTTCCAAGAACTAAGGATATCTCTTCATGCTTGTATAATCTTTTGTGATAATTAAAGCACCGTTGACCTTAGCCACAATCCAGTCCTTCATTCAAGAACAAAACCTATAGAACTGAATATATTATTTGTTAAAGAGAAAGTGCTTAAATAATCGCTCATGGTTGAGTATGTTCCAACTCGGGCCCAAGTTGCTTATATCCTCACAAAACCCCTTGCAAAAGACACAATTCTGCTACTTCAGAGACAAGGTCAGAGTGCTGCACACTTCTGGGCTTAAGGGGGGATTGATAGATGACATTAGATAGTTATCGTACATTAGCCTATTTTGTATAAGTACCGTACTTACTGCACAGTAGGAAATTATCAGCTATAGTACTATTCCATTAGTTAGTTCTGTTTTTGTTAAATTACAACAGAAACAGTTAGATAATACTATAGTTGTCAATTTGGCCTCCTATTTAACTCCGAAAAATTCCAATCCCTTATTAATGGGTTTTTTTAGCCCCAACCCACATTTTAAAAATTTTATTGGGTTGAGTCAGGCCTTTGTAGGTTGACCCCCAATTTTTTGACTCATTCTTTTCGCACCCCCACTTCCATTCTTTCACCCACCCTTCCTCTCCTCCCTCAATATCACCACCACCTCCTTCTCCCTCTCACCACCACCACCATCACCACCACCACCATCACCACCTCCTTTTACCTCTCCCACCACCACCACCTCCTTTTACCTCTCCCACCACCAACAACTAATTTTTTTGGCTCATTCTTTTCCCACCCTCACTTTCATTCTTTCACCTCACCTTCCTCTTCTCTCTCACTATCACCACCACCTCCTTCTCCCTCTCACCACCACCACCACGCCCTTTTCTCTCTTAGCACTATTACCACCACCACATCCTCCTTTAACCTCTCACTACCACCTCCCTCTCACAACCACTACCACCACCTCCTTTATTTTGCTAGTCATTGAAAAGGTGGGTTACATAGTTATAGATTATCTAAGAAATTTTTAAAAAAAAATAAATGACCTGTGGGCTAGCCTAGGCCCATCGAGTTGTGTGGGCCAAAACTTTGTAGTTTTTGTGCAAAATTAAAAAAGTAGAGCCCACGGGCTGACCCTACCCACCGGGATATATGGGCTATGTTGCCCATGCGGGTTTTCAAAATAGTGTGCTTTTTGCTCATGTTATTTTTGTCAGTTTTTCCATATTTTGTTATTTTAAAAATATAAGCCAATGCATTGAATCTTTTTGTGATAGGCTTGATAAAACAAAAGTTAAATCAAGTGTTCTTTACATCACTATGATTGATTACAGAGAAAATTGTCTTGATTTAGACAGAGCATTGAAGATCATTGCTAGTGTTCTTCGCATGTTCTTTCATTTGTTGAAGTCTTCGCACCATTGCTTAAAAAGAATTTTTTAAGTTTTTTTAAAAGCTCATTGGCTGACCTAGGCCCACAAAGTTGGGTGGGCCATTTTTCCATGGGCCGGCCCTGACCTATATGAGCTTTAGGGCCTTAACATTGTGCTCTAGGCCCCTTGGGCTTTTGGCCTAAGCCGACAAGGGCCTGGGTGGGCTGGCCAACGTGGGCCAAATTGATGGCTCTAGATAATACTAGTGAATATCAACTAGTATATATACCTTGTAATAACTCTCTCAGATTAATGGAAAATCAGTTGAATCAGTTTTACAGTGTATGAACTTGAAGAATTCTATCACTATGAGATGATAAACTGATTATCCAAACATTCTTTTACACAAAAGCTTTCATAAAAAACAGTAACAATAGCAATGAGATGATAAATTAGCAGCTGATGACAGCTCAGCAATAATAAGAAATTACATATTGACAGAATAATGTACATGAAAAATTCCGGAAAAAAGTAGTTGCTGCATTTTCATGGATTGAAGATGTGGCATGAATGTCCAACACTATGCCCCCCATTATTACTGCCTTCTATATCCCTAAGCTATAATCATTGGCTTCGTAATTAAGAAATTTCTAATATTTATCTCTCAAATAATTTATATTCATAAATTCATAATATAATCAAATTCAAACTTCAGTGATAGATTTAAAGAATATTTACCACACATGATGACATTAACTTGTTTGTACATATTATGTATTAGAGGAATAACTTGGATTGTCAACCTACCTTTGTTGAACACCTTTAATTTTTTTCTGATCACAACTTACAATGGGTTACAATTGACAAGCTTTTATACCCAAATACTATTACAATCTAATGAGAAAACACTTGTCATAAAGTATAATGGAACTCAATCTAATCCCCTAACTGAATGGATAATGTACACTTACATTCACCACTTAAGCTAGTGTGACAGTGATTTAGTAAAGCCTCAAAAGTGATATTAATAAAGAATGTGTGGGCTCTATTCAACTCATTCTTTACAACTTTCTCAAACATTACGAAAAATCAATTTCAGTAACATTCAAAATCCCAACCACAATGTTGCTCCACTTTAGCTTCACAGATAACTAAACCTTTTGTCAATTCCTATAAAAAAAACACATTGCCCCCACTACTAATTAAAAGCTTCTTTACCCTTTCTTCACTTTCCTTAACCCATAATCCTTCACCCCATTTAAAAATACATTAACATATTCATTTTAACCTTCACATCAATCTCTTTCTCATCACATTTTTTCTAGCAGTTTCTTCTGAACCATGCTTGCCCTTCCACCACCACCTTTGCACCTAGCCACAAGAGAAACAAAGCCAATCTCTCTAGACCAAATTATCATATCAAAACAACCCTTAGAACAAATTTCTCAGGATTCAAACACACCAAATTCAGCTACAACAAAGTTAAGAATACCACCAAAACTAAAGAAACCTAGATTTCAAAAGACAAACCCAATTATATGGTTTGCTGCATTTTTATGTCTTATGTTTAGCCTTCTACTCATTTTCTTTGGTGTTGCAACTTTAATAATTTTCTTAGCCATTAAACCAAGAAACCCAACATTTGATATCACAAATGCAAATCTCAATGCTGTGTATTTTGACTCACAAGAATACTTCAATGGTGACTTCAATCTCCTTGCAAACTTTACTAACCCAAACAGCAAAATTGATGTGAGATTTGAATCTTTAGATTTTGAGCTTTTTTTCTTAGACAACATCATATCAGCACAGTCAATTGAGGCTTTTACTCAGAGGAGAAGGGAACTGAGGTTACAATCGTTGCACTTTATATCAAGCTTGGTGTATTTGCCTAAGGAACTTGGTGTGAAACTTCAAAGGCAGATTCAGAGTAACAAGGTTAGTTACAATGTAAGAGGAAGATTTAAAGTGAGAGTGAATTTTGGTCTCTTTCATTTGTCTTACTTGCTTCATAGTAGATGTGAGATAGATATGACTAGTCCACCAACTGGTGTCTTAGTAGCTAGGAAATGTATCACAAAGAGATGATGATGTTGCAAGGTTTGAATTGTTCATATGTTTGGTTACTGTTTTTTGCTTTGTCTGGAATTATTCATTCATAGTGTCCAAAAGAATGATTCTGGAAACAATTTGATAAGCATACCATGTGATTTTGTAAGGTAATGAAAGATGATAAATATATAGATTTGTATAGAGAAACATGTGGGTGGATTACATTATTGTCAATTCAAAGGTGTTCCCTTTCTGGATAGATTGCTAATTTCCTATATGGCTCATCATTAAAGGAATTGAATCCCTCTCTCTCTCTGCTTTTAATTTTTAATTTTTTTTTAAATAAGATAAATCAAAGGCTATGAGTTGATTTGATTTGATATTTAGGTGAACACTCAAGCTCCTACCTAAGGGAGTGGATGAACAAAATATGTTATATTCTATTTATAATTTCTAATCTTTCAAATCATGGTATAACTAAATTATCTTTGTAACTCTAATTTTGGGTGCAAAGTGGTTAATTCACTCCATCTAAAGAGGCAGACTCGAGTTCAATCCCCAGCGATGGAATAAATTAGAGTCAGACTTTACTTACCTCCTGGCTAAACTTCAATTTATTCGGGGCCCCTTTTCCCTGGACACCGGAGTAGATCAAAGGACCTAGACAAGAAAAATAGCTTTTGTAAAATTATTATTATTACTATTATTACTGTTATTATTATTATTATTATTATTGTATATAATATTCTTTAACATAATTAACTACTTTATAGTTCTTAATATTAATTTTTAGTTCATATTTTAAAATTTACAGTTATTATGTATTTATGTTCTTTTACAAATTGTAACATCCTAGATTTTAGCCAACAATAAAATCAACAATAAAATCCTGAAAGTTACTTTTAGATTTTTCAGAGTACGCATTCATAATTTGGAATAACTAATTGGATTAACTAATATCCAAAGTCACTCACAATGATAGGATTTTCATAAAATAAAAATTTGTTCAGAACTTAAAGCAACAATTTAGTTCAAAAGACCTATCGAAGTCAACACAACGAACTTAATCCAAAATACAGATACATAGATGTCTTAATAAAACTTAGGTCATGTCTCAAACTTGGACAATAACAAAAGCCCTCAACAATTGAGACTAGCACACAACATATGCCAAAACCCTAAAACATCAAAGTCCTCCAATAACAGAATCCTTTACTTGGCGTTACCTTCTTTCAACTTCAACTGAGTATCTGAAAACAACAACAATGAGGGTAGATTACATAATCTCAGTGAATCCTTTCGAGACTCCTTTAAAATAATACACTCTGAATATCTTTTAGAAATTTTGCCAAGAATGTCTCCCCTTCTTGTATAGACTTACACATCAGAATGCTATAATGTACAAGACATCCCTGCCAAGCACATTCCACCATTCATTAATTCATTTATGAGTGTACTATTTATGTACTAATTAGTTTTCTCACACGAGTTTTCGAAAAGAATTTGAAATGACACAAAACCGTTCAACCGTGACCTCCGAACACATCACAATCAATGGAAATGGGTTCAAACAATTGCAACAGGCCTGAATGTGAAAGGGGTTGGGTTAGGCTTGTGAAACAATGGATTCGAGGGCAAAATAGTGAGAAAAAGGCTGGCCAAACTGATGCTGACACGAGTACCCGTGGCAGACAACACAGATGTGTCAGGTGGTTTGCAAAAAAAAAATTGCCACAACCGAAGCTAACACAGGTGTTCGTGGTGGCAATTCATCAGGCGCCTTGTTTCGCTGTTTTCTGTTTTCCATTCAATCCCATTGTTCTCCAATCTTTCCCAATTCAAATCACAGCTTGAAAAGATATGTAAACTACCATTTTATAAGTAATTATTAGAAGTGGTTTAAAACATCAAAACTTTATTTCAAACACCTCAGTCATCTCACAAATCACAAACACTAAAATGGCTTCCAAACTTGTTTTATCTCATCTTAGAACATATTTCCAGCTACCAACCAACACAAAACACAGGCATTTATCAGTTTATGTTCTACTAACAACCTAAAATTAACATGCATAAACTGAAATCAAAAGAAACAGGATAATGACTCACTTGTTTCCACTAGTTTACCAAGATATATCAACAAAATGAGTGCTTCAAGCACCAAATCACTCTCTTACACACTCCAATTGCAATGTGAGCTCCAAAATCCAAAAAGAAGTAAAATGTAGGTCTTATTTCAGCTCTTATTGCTCTCTAATTCCCAAAAACTGAACATGCAAGCTGGTTTTTCATGGTTGTTAGCTAGTGTAACACCCTGAATTTTCTTCCTTTGTGTGTATTATAATTGTGTATTTACTTTATGTGAAATAATAATTAGTTTAGCATCTAGAGAGAGTTTTAAGAAATAATTTTGTAGGACGAGAGAGAAATATTATACAAGGTTATCAAAAAAAAATTAGCTTAAAACTCTATCAAATTATAGCTAAAAAGTATCTGTCAGTGCAAATTTGTACTGCACTAAAAAGTCCAAACTTATCGGAAATTTTTGAAATTTAGTTCGTTAAGTTCTATAAAATATAAAGATCGAAATTGTATCTGCAGAATTTTATTTTGCTAAAAATAGGTCTTTTATTATTACCAATGTAACTGATAAGTAAGAAATAAAATAGGAAGAATAAGTGTGTGGTTGAAAGAGGATGAACAGGAAAAAAAATTATTACCGGTACGTATCCACTTGTTTTGACCGGATGACGTCTTGTGATTACTATATATAGAACCCATTCACTTCACTCTTTTTCTCACATCCAACTTCACCGAAAGCTTTTCTCGAGGTTTTTCTTTAAACCTCTCTCTCTTTAAAACTTTCTATCATTTCTAGTCTTTCTATTATTCTCTTTTTCAGTTTTTCAAGAAAACTTCCGTTAAACTACATGATCTTTCAAATTTCCTTTTTACTAGTAGTAATGAAACTTTGTTCTCATATAATGTATATACTTTCTCTCTCTCTCTGTTATGCAAACTACTTCCATTTTAAGTAGCAACTTTCAGTTTAGATTTTATTTATATTTTAATCTGTTTCAAATATTAGGATACGATGTGGCTAATTTATTTATGGCATTGTTTTAAAGTGAGATTCAAAAGCTTAATTAAAATAGATGATGTACTAAACTCAATGCTTATACACACACTCGTTCCATGTACAGGTAAGCATTTGTTCTTTTTCCTTATTAATTAGCTTGATTATATAAACTGAAATGAATGATACTTAAACCCAAGTTACAAATAACAAATAGATAAACACCAGTAGTAACGACATTGTAATGCTCTAAGAAAAAAAGGATAACTTTAGTTATGAAATTTTATAGTGATGGATATAGTAAATTAAGACATAGTTGTTTTGATGAGTAATAGGTATTGTGGAATTTGAAGCAAGTGCTGACCAACAAACTCTTTTGAAACAAATTCAAGGTAAGGGGAAATACTAATAATAAGTTGATGGGCACAAATTGTGTGTTGCTTGTATATATATTATTTAGATATTCTTAGGTGGTTTGTGTGATTTTGATTTGTTTGAGTTATTTGCAAATGTGTCAAAACAAGTATATTTTGAATTTGGTCGAGAATACTAGTTGTCTATTTACTTAGGGATATGACTTATGAGGATTGATTAGTTAAGGTATATGTCACAAGTTGTTCTATGGATTCTAAGGACTGAATTGTCAACTTGATTATGGATTAGATTAGTAAGACTGATGATTTTACTAAGAGCTATTACAGGATGTTTCTTATAGTACTATCAAGTATATAAGACTGAGGATAGGTTCGGTTGGGTCGACTACAGACCTTCTGGGGGCACTTGTGTTTGGAACTCCTACCAATGGTCAGATTGTAGCATCTCTAGCTGGGGGAAATCGTACTACCCGACACAGTGAGCCTGACTGTACAGGACTATCTATAATAAGGTGCAGCGCTCGGGCTCGAATGATTGAAGTATGGATTGGATACCATCTCATTGCAAACAATCATGTTATTGCAGTTGAAACGGCCTTACGCTCAAGTTGATAAAGAAGTCTCCATGGAGTAGGTTGAGTATATTATTTTTAGATAGTAGACTAACTTTATTGATGGATTACAGGATAAGTATGATACCTAGTTTATTTGACTAACTATCGATAATTGATTTCACTAGAATGTCAGTCATGTTTTCAGGATTTGGTGATTGTGTGTGGTTAATTTTCTTAGTCTTGAATGAGTTTAATGTGTGTCACTTATTATGTCTATATACTATTCTTACTTGTGATTGTATCCTATTATGTGTAACTTGTGTAACCATCATGTTGCAAACTTGTGTACGAGTATTTCACCCCTTACATTTCAGATTACGACGGGGGAACCACTGGGTCACTCTGGGCACCGTCAGATTAGGTTCTTGGAGGACGAGTGCGAGCATATCTGGGAAATAGATGCAGTAGTAGCCTGACTTGTGATAGATATAATTTTACAGGACGTACAACCTTTTGGATACTTTTGTGAGATGTGGTACTTAGTTATTGACCCTGTGTAAGCCTAAGGGCATGGTCATGACCTGACGACAATGATCGATATATGATGCATATTTATATATATTTTATGATGTTGTATGATATGATTTTCCTTTATACCTTCTCAAACATTTAGAAAATTATTTTACATAAGTTAAGAATCTGAATTCATATCTACTTTGAATCAGTATATTTTCAAAAGAAATTAGAAATGGGATTATTTTTTAAGTGTAACACCACTTTTAAAGGTTAGAAAAAGGGAAACAACCGGGGAAATACAGGAGGGCCGTCTAGGCCCAGGTATCCAACTCAAGGATGGAAAGGGAAACAGCCGTACAAGAAGCCTTATTCCCGACCCTCGGGGAATAATCAGAATCAACAACCATATCGTCCGATCGCATCTGCTTTTGGTGGTGGACCAATTAGGAATCAGAATTCAGGACCCATTCGACGATGTTTCAAATGCAGGAAGCAAGACCATTTGGCTGACACATGCCCCATGAGAGGAGTGGTATGTTACAGATGTGGAAAAACGGGACACATGGTGAAGGACTGCATTGATCCGAAGGTTGAACCGGTGGTGAATAATATGAGAGCTGAAAGGCCAGTGGCAAACGGAAGAGTTTACACCATAAGTGGTGTTGAGGCTTCTCAATCTAAAGATCTTATACAAGGAAATTGTGATATGGAAGGTAAGCTCTTAACCGTATTATTTGATTCTGGAGCAACCCATTCTTTTATCTCTTTGGATCGAGTGAAAGAATTGAATTTACCTGTTACATCGTTGCCTTTTGATTTGATCATTTCTGCTCCAACTGCTAAACCTATAGTGGCAAATTCTGTGTGTTTAAACTGTCCTATTGTTATTCATGATAGAATATTTCTTGTTGATTTGATATGTTTGCCTTTAACGCAACTAGATGTGATCTTAGGCATGGATTGGTTATTTCTAACCATATCCTTTTGGACTGTGCACATAAAACTTTAGTCTTTCCCGACCCTAGGATTTCTGAATTTATATCTGCTAATCAAGCAATAACTTCTTTGAAAGAAGATGCTCAAGGTTATATGTTGTTATCTTCCTTAAAAGCATAAAAAGAAGTTACTTTGAGCGAAGTACCAGTCGTGAAAGATTTTTCGAAAGTATTTCCAGAAGATGTTCCCGGATTACCCCCTGTGCGAGATATTGAGTTTTCAATCGATCTCATACCCGGATCAGGTCCAATCTCTATTGCACCGTATAGGATGTCACCTACGGAGTTAGCAGAACTGAAGAGTCAACTTGAGGACTTGTTGTCAAAACAGTTCGTTAGACCAAGTGTATCACCTTGGAGAGCACCAGTCTTGTTAGTGAAGAAGAAAGTTGGAGGTTCAAGACTTTGTGTAGACTATCGGCAGTTGAACAAAGTGACGATAAAGAATAAGTATCCTCTACCTCGTATTGATGATTTAATGGATCAACTTCGTGGAGCTGTTGTCTTCTCAAAAATTGACTTAAGGACTGGATATCACCAAATTAGAGTAAAACCCGAGGATATTTCCAAAACTGCATTTAGGACTCGTTATGGACATTATGAGTATTTGGTGATGCCATTTGGAGTGACAAATGCGCCTGCTATCTTCATGGATTACATGAACCGGATTTTTAATCCATTCCTCGATAAATTCGTCGTTGTGTTTGTTGACGACATTCTCATTTATTCTAAAAGCTACGAGGAACATGAAGATCATCTTCGTCAAGTTTTGCAAATTCTACAGGAGAAGAAGTTATACGCAAAGTTGTCAAAATGTGAATTTTGGATTGAGGAAGTTAAATTTTTAGGCCACGTGATTTCCAAAGAAGGAATTGCTGTGGATCTAGCAAAAGTGGAGACTGTACTTTCATGGGAACAACCAAGGTCGGTGACTGAAATTCGTAGTTTCGTTGGTTTGGCCAGATACTATCGGAGATTTATTGAAGGATTTTCAAGGATAGTGGCACCGTTGACTCAACTCACGAGGAAGGATCAACCGTTTGTTTGGACCGAAAAATGTGAAGAAAGCTTTCAAACGATGAAGACGCATTTAACAACATCACCAGTATTAGTTCTGCCACAACCAGATGAACCGTATGAAGTGTACTGTGATGCTTCACATCAAGGATTAGGTTGTGTTCTTATGCAGCATAGAAAAGTTGTAGCGTATGCCTCAAGACAGTTAAAGACTCACGAGAATAACTACCCTACCCATGATTTGGAACTAGCTGCAGTAGTCTTTGCGTTAAAGATCTGGAGACATCATTTGTACGGAGAGCAAATTTTGATGTTTTCAGTGACCATAAGAGTTTGAAGTATTTTTTCGATCAAAAAGAGCTCAACATGAGACAGAGGCGATGGATAGAATTTCTAAAAGACAATGATTTTACCTGGCTTTATCACCCAGGAAAAGCAAATGTTGTAGCTGACGCATTGAGTCGAAAGACAATTCACGTTTCTGCTATGATGACTAAGGAGTTAGAGCTGTTAGAGAAGTTTCGAGATCTGAATCTAACCGTGGAGCTGACTAGTGGAAAGATTTCCTTAGGAATGATCAAGATGTCAAGTGGAGTTATGGAGGATATCCGTGAACAGCAAGCAAGTGATGAACATCTGTAGGAAAAGAGAAAACTAATCGAACAGGAACGAGCTGCAGAGTTCAGTTTAGGAATCGATGGCATTTTGCGATGCAACGGGAGAGTTTGTATCCCAAATAATTTGGAAATGAGGAAAATGATTTTGGATGAAGCACATAAGAGTAAACTGAGTATCCAGGAGCAACAAAAATGTATCAAGATCTAAAGCAAAAAATTTGGTGGCCAGGAATGAAAAGACAGGTGGCAGAATACGTCGCATCATGTCTAACATGTCAAAAAGCAAAAGTTGAACATCAGAAACCTGCCGGTATGCTTCAATCATTAGATATACCAGAATGGAAGTGGGAAAGCATTTCAATGGATTTCGTAGTAGGATTACCAAGGACGGCACAAAATTTTGATTCAATTTGGGTGATCGTGGACAGGCTGACTAAGTCGACACATTTCTTACCTATTAGAACTAATTACAATGTGGAGAAGCTAACTGAGATATACATCAAGGAAATAATTAGACTACATGGAGTTTCCTCTAGTATTGTTTCGGATCGAGATCCGAAATTCACTTCTCATTTTTGGCAAAGTTTACAAGAAGCTTTAGGAACGAAGTTGAGGCTAAGTTCAGCGTACCATCCACAGACAGATGGACAAACAGAAAGGACAATTCAATCTCTGGAAGATTTACTAAGAGCGTGTGTTCTGGACAATAGAGGAAGTTGGGATAGTCTGCTACCATTGATTGAGTTTACCTACAATAACAGTTTTCACTCGAGTATCGGAATGGCACCCTACGAAGCTTTGTACGGAAGAAAATGTCAAACACCGTTATGTTGGTATCAAGACGGAGAAAGTGCTATGTTAGGACCAGAGATTGTACAACAAACAACAGAAAAAGTCAAACAAATCCGTGAAAGGATGAAGATTGCACGAAACAGACAAAAAAGTTACTCTGATCGAAGAAGAAGGCGTCTCGAATTTCAAGAAGGTGAACACGTGTTTTTAAGAGTTACATCAACTACAGGAGTCGAAAGAGCTATTAAGTCAAGGAAACTCACTGCGAAATTCATTGGACCATATCAGATTATTCGGCGCATTGGTCCAGTAGCTTATCAAATAGCTTTACCGCCTTTTCTATCAAACATTCACAATGTGTTACACGTTTCACAGCTGAGGAAGTATGTTTCTGATCCATCTCACATAATTGAGCCCGATGAAGTACCGTTGAAAGAAAATTTGTCGTATGAGACATCTCCAGCAAGGATCGAAGATAGGAGGACCAAACAACTCCGAGGAAAACAAATATCTTGGTCAAATTTGTATGGGATCAAGCAACTGGAGATCCAACATGGGAGTTAGAAGATAATATGAGAGCGCAATATCCGAGTTTATTTTAAGGTACACAATTTCGAGAACGAAATTCTTTTTAGTGGGGTAGTAATGTAACACCCTGAATTTTCTTCCTTTATGTGTATTATAATTGTGTATTTACTTTATGTGAAATAATAATTAGTTTAGCATCTAGAGAGAGTTTTAAAAAATAATTTTGTAGGACGAGAGAAAAATATTATACAAGGTTATCAAAAAAAATTAGCTTAAAACTCTATCAAATTATAGCTAAAAAGTATCTGTCAGTGCAAATTTGTACTGCACTAAAAAGTCCAAACTTATCGGAAATTTTTGAAATTTAGTTCGTTAAGTTCTATAAAATATAAAGATCGAAATTGTATCTGCAGAATTTTATTTTGCTAAAAATAGGTCTTTTATTATTACCAATGTAACTGATAAGTAAGAAATAAAATAGGAAGAATAAGTGTGTGGTTGAAAGAGGATGAACAGGAAAAAAAAATTATTACCGATACGTATCCACTTGTTTTGACCGGATGACGTCTTGTGATTACTATATATAGAACCCATTCACTTCACTCTTTTTCTCACATCCAACTTCACCGAAAGCTTTTCTCGAGGTTTTTCTTTAAACCTCTCTCTCTTTAAAACTTTCTATCATTTCTAGTCTTTCTATTATTCTCTTTTTCAGTTTTTCAAGAAAACTTCCGTTAAACTACATGATCTTTCAAATTTCCTTTTTACTAGTAGTAATGAAACTTTGTTCTCATATAATGTATATACTTACTTTCTCTCTCTCTCTGTTATGCAAACTACTTCCATTTTAAGTAGCAACTTTCAGTTTAGATTTTATTTATATTTTAATCTGTTTCAAATATTAGGATACGATGTGGCTAATTTATTTATGGCATTGTTTTAAAGTGAGATTCAAAAGCTTAATTAAAATAGATGATGTACTAAACTCAATGCTTGTACACACACACGTTCCATGTACAGGTAAGCATTTGTTCTTTTTCCTTATTAATTAGCTTGATTATATAAACTGAAATGAATGATACTTAAACCCAAGTTACAAATAACAAATAGATAAACACCAGTAGTAACGACATTGTAATGCTCTAAGAAAAAAAGGATAACTTTAGTTATGAAATTTTATAGTGATGGATATAGTAAATTAAGACATAGTTGTTTTGATGAGTAATAGGTATTGTGGAATTTGAAGCAAGTGCTGACCAACAAACTCTTTTGAAACAAATTCAAGGTAAGGGGAAATACTAATAATAAGTTGATGGGCACAAATTGTGTGTTGCTTGTATATATATTATTTAGATATTCTTAGGTGGTTTGTGTGATTTTGATTTGTTTGAGTTATTTGCAAATGTGTCAAAACAAGTATATTTTGAATTTGGTCGAGAATACTAGTTGTCTATTTACTTAGGGATATGACTTATGAGGATTGATTAGTTAAGGTATATGTCACAAGTTGTTCTATGGATTCTAAGGACTGAATTGTCAACTTGATTATGGATTAGATTAGTAAGACTGATGATTTTACTAAGAGCTATTACAGGATGTTTCTTATAGTACTATCAAGTATATAAGACTGAGGATAGGTTCGGTTGGGTCGACTACAGACCTTCTGGGGGCACTTGTGTTTGGAACTCCTACCAATGGTCAGATTGTAGCATCTCTAGCTGGGGGAAATCGTACTGCCCGACACAGTGAGCCTGACTGTACAGGACTATCTATAATAAGGTGCAGCGCTCGGGCTCGAATGATTGAAGTATGGATTGGATACCATCTCATTGCAAACAATCATGTTATTGCAGTTGAAACGGCCTTACGCTCAAGTTGATAAAGAAGTCTCCATGGAGTAGGTTGAGTATATTATTTTTAGATAGTAGACTAACTTTATTGATGGATTACAGGATAAGTATGATACCTAGTTTATTTGACTAACTATCGATAATTGATTTCACTAGAATGTCAGTCATGTTTTTCAGGATTTGGTGATTGTGTGTAGTTAATTTTCTTAGTCTTGATTGAGTTTAATGTGTGTATGTCTATATACTATTCTTACTTGTGATTGTATCCTATTATATGTAACTTGTGTAACCATCGTGTTGCAAACTTGTGTACGAGTATTTCACCCCTTACATTTCAGATTACGACGGGGGAACCACTGGGTCACTCTGGGCACCGTCAGATTAGGTTCTTGGAGGACGAGTGCGAGCATATCTGGGAAATAGATGCAGTAGCAGCCTGACTTGTGATAGATATAACTTTATAGGACGTACAACCTTTTGGATACTTTTGTGAGATGTGGTATTTAGTTATTGACCCTGTGTAAGCCTATGGGCATGGTCATGACCTGACGACAATGATCGATATATGATGCATATTTATATATATTTTATGATGTTGTATGATATGATTTTCCTTTATATCTTCTCAAACATTTAGAAAATTATTTTACATAAGTTAAGAATTTGAATTCATATCTACTTTGAATCAGTATATTTTCAAAAGAAATTAGAAATGGGATTATTATTTAAGTGTAACACCACTTTTAAAGGTTAGAAAAAGGGGGTGTTACAGCTAGGGTGTTAGAAACAAGACATATGTGGAGGGTGAGGAGTGAGTTGAGAGGTGCTAGTGTTTGAATGTGAGGTGATTCAATGGAAGAGGTGAAATGAGAGTCCGAATTTCACCATGGTAGCCCTTTCTTTCTCCCCTTCCTCGAGCTCTCTCTTTCTCTCCCTTTCTTACCACTTGGTTTAATTCTTTGAAGCTGAAAATAATGGTGTGTGTGTTTCAGCAATGTGGGATTTAGAGAGGGTGTTTAAGTAAAGGGTAGTTTAGTAAATTGAGGTAGTTGAATTAGGACAAATTGAACGTGGTTTGCAATATAATGAAAATTACTAACTCTCACCCAATAATTTCCCACCTTTACTAATGCATCAAAGACGCAATAAATAACTCAATAATTCATGTATACAATAAACTAGGTCATCCAAGCATATAAGAATTAATTCACCAAAACATCTAATCAACATTAAAGAGAAAAAAGTCATAATCAAACCTATTAGAATTCAAAGTTTGTATAAATTACTTTGGGTGTTACACAAATCATATAAAATGATAAACTTGTCGTTGTGACAAAATAGCACACAACTTCTAAAACTAATTATCGATCCTATTATTATTTTAAATTTAATTTTATTTATTAGCTTTTTATTTTAAATATTATTTTAAAGCTTTGTAAAAAAGATTTTTAAAATTTTGGTAACATAAATAAGAAATGCCATATATTCCCCTTGCTCATAAGAACATTTCTTTTATAAGCAAAGAAATTTATTACTATGAGCATAAGGGGTGCTCCAAGCCTCCAACTCACTACATTACAATGGGGCCTTATTAATAGAGATATGTAGATATTATACAATACATCTGTTGTAATTGTAATTAGCATTGTATAATTGGAACTATAGAGAAGCTAAGTGTAAGCCATGTGGCAGTTAGATCTCAACAAACTCCAACACATAAACTCTGTTGACCAAAATGTAAAGCAATTCATTCAATTCAATATCAATTCAGTTTCACATTGTTACACTTCTCATTATGGTATCATTCGTTCTCTCACCGATCCTTGAGCCTTTCACTTTCACGCTTCCTCACTGAACCAATCCTCGTCGCCAATGGCGGCAACACCAGAGCGCTCCGTTCCGGTCACGCCTTCTCCTTCAGAAACTCCTTCGATCTTCCAAACAAGTAACAATGCTAGCCACTCTCACTTCGTCACTGGTCCAAAACTCAGCATCAAGCTCGATGAGAAGAACTTTCTCATCTGGAACCAGCAAGTCGAAGGAGTTGTTGCGACGCATCGTCTTCATCGTTTCCTAGTGAATCCTGATATTCCTAGCAAATACGATTCTGTGGAAGATTGCAAGAATAACAAGATCTCTGAGGTGTATGATCGCTGGTTCGTTCAAGATCAGGCGCTATTCACCTGGCTTTTATCTACTTTTTCTGATGTTATGCTTCCGCGAGTGCTCGATTGTCACCACGCTTACCAAGTCTGGGACACGATCCACAAGCATTTCACGGCGCACCTCCGTGCGAAGACTCGACAACTTCGCGGAGAACTGAAAAGCACGAAGAAAGGAAATCGAAGCATCACAAAGTTCATCGCACGAATGCGTGCCCTAGCTAGCTCACTTGCTACAAGTGGAGATCGCATTTCTGATCACGATTTGGTTGATGTAGTTCTCGACGGTCTTCAGGAAGAATACAATCCGCTGATTCTTTTCGCATTTGCCAAGCCAGATGCTCTGGATCTCATGGAACTTGAGTCGTTGCTTCTTGTTCAGGAAGCACAACTGAATAAATTTCGTCAGGAACTCACAACACCTGTTGTCTCTGCAAATCTGGTTCACACCACTGCTCCTGGTGCTCATACCGGTGGACGCTTTGGTCGCGGAAGGTTTGGCCGTGGCCGTGGTCGTGGACCACCTTCAGGTGATAGACCTACCTGTCAGGTTTGCAACAAGCAAGGTCACGTTGCCTTGAATTGCTGGTATCGTTTTGAAGAAGACAATGTGCCTCAGGCTCCTGCTCCTCGCAATGATGCTGCAAATCCACCTGCAACCTCTAATCCAAAGCCTGCCAATCAAGCATCTACTTCCTCTGTTGATACTGCTTCGCCTCAAGCCCTAGCTGACTACACCTCATTTGATGCCAATGCCTCAGAAACCTTCACCATTCCACCAGATGTGACTCAAGGTTGGTATGCTGATACTTGTGCATCTCTCAATTTCACATCTGTTTCACAATATTTGTATACCAGAACACCTTACAAAGGCAACAAACATGTCTATATGGGCGATGGTCACCCTATCCCAATCTTAGAAGTAGGAACAGCTAAGTTACAATCCAAACATAACCCTAAGTTAAACTTCAAACTTAATAATCTGCTACTCGTGCCTAAATTAACTCGTAATCTCATTTCTGTTGTCTTGTTAAATCTCAGGGCTCTAACCAGGTTCTTCTCAAGGGTTATAGGACTGTTGAAGGTTTATACTACCTGCCTTCATTAGCTGTTGTGTCTCCAGTTTCACTTCCACCATCCATTTCTGCAAATGTCTCTTCTATTCCAAGGTCTGTGAGTCATGTTCCTTCTACTACTGCAATCACTAGCAATGTAACTAGCTATACTGTGTGGCACCATAGGCTGGGCCATGCCAATAGTAGAGCAATCCAATCTGTTTTACATACTTGTACTGATACATCTTCACATAATATGAATACATTTGAACTTTGCAAATCTTGTGCCATTGGTAAATCTCATAGGACTCACTCACCACCATCCACTACACAATATCACACACCTTTTGAACTTATACACACAGATTTGTGGGGACCCTCTCCTACACCTTCCAGTTGTGGTTATTTGTACTATATAGCCTTTGTTGATGCACACACTAGGTACACATGGATGTTTCTGTTAAAACATAAATCTGATGCCATCCAAGCTTTACAACAATTTCTCAAACTTGTTCAAACACAATTTAATACTACTGTTAAGGCCTTTCAATCTGACAATGGGGGAGAATTCTTACCATTCACTAACCATCTCACCAACTTAGGCATTCAACATAGATTTACATGCCCTTATACCTCCCACCAAAATGGGACAGTTGAGAGAAAGCATAGGCAAATCACAGAGATGGGACTCACTTTATTATCTCATGCCTCTATGCCAGTCACTTATTGGGATCACAGCTTCACTACTGTTGTATCCCTCATTAACAGCCTTCCTACAACTGCTTTCTCAACTTACATATCACCCCATGAAGCTCTATACAAAACTAAACCTTAATACAGTTCCCTAAGGTCATTTGGATGTTCATGTTTTCCTCTCCTTACCCCTTACAACAGGCATAAACTCCAATTTCATAGTCAAGAGTGCATCAACCTAGGTCCCTCCCCAACTCACAAAGGTTTCAAATGCCTAAGTCCCACTGGTCGCATTTATATATCAAAAGATGTTACATTTCATGAAAATTCCTTTCCTTATCCAACATTATTCCCTACTTCAGTGGCAAACTCCTCTCTGCCACAGATTCAATCATCCTCCTCTCTTCCTATAGTTACAACTCAATCACAGAGTCCACCTCCTTCCACAACATCACTTGTTAATTCCTCTCCTCAACCTGAACCTGTTCCACCAGATACCTCCATCCTATCTGATTCCACTAACCCACCACAACTGTCTCTTGAGTTTAATTCTCACCAACAACCTCCTGACCAAGTCTCCACAGAGTCTCCTGTTGTGTCTCCTCTCTCTGAGTCTACAGAGTCACCTTCTAATACTCCACCAAACATTCACCCCATGCTCACTCGCTCCAAGACAGGGAATCTAAAGCCCAAACTGTTTGTTGCCCACATTGAGCCAACCTCAGTGAAACAGGCCATGTCACAGCCACCTTGGCTTGAGGCCATGAAGCAAGAGTATAATGCTCTCATGAACAATCACACCTGGATACTCACACCTCTACCTCCTAATAGAAAAGCTATAGGACGTAAGTGGGTTTATAGAATAAAGAAAAATCCTGATGGCTCAATTAATAAATATAAAGCCAGGCTTGTAGCCAAAGGCTACAACCACAAGCAGGATAGGACTATGATCAGACTTTTTCACCTGTTGTTAAACCCAAAACCATTAGGATTATCCTCACATTGGCCATAACCTATAAGTGGGATATACAACAAATAGATATTAATAATGCTTTCATAAATGGGCATTTAAAGGAGGACATTTACATGCAGCAGCCTCCTGGCTTCATTAATTCTGACAAAACTTTGGTTTGCAAGCTCCATAGATCACTTTATGGTCTCAAACAGGCCCCAAGAGTCTGGTATGAGACTCTGCACAAGGCTCTGTTGCAATTTGGCTTCAAGCACAGCCAATGTGATCACTCACTGTTTCTGTTTAACTCAAAAGGTATTCACTTGTATGCCCTTGTGTATGTAGATGATATACTGCTCACAGGTTATTCTTCTACTCTAATTCATGATCTGATCTCCAAGTTACATCAGCAATTTGCTTTGAAACACTTGGGAAGACCAGAATATTTTTTGGGCCTGGAAGTTAAATATCTATCTGATGGTTCTATGCTGCTAACTCAGACCAAGTATATTCATGATTTGTTATCTCGTGCTAACATGCTCCATTGCAGTGCCTATAACACTCCCATGATTGCTAACAGCAAACTTAGCAGGCATGGTACTGATAAACTGCAGGATCCAACTCAGTTCTATTGTAGGAGCACTTCAATACATTACACTTACAAGGCCAGAGCTTGCATACTGTGTTAACAAAGTTTGTCAGTTTCTCTCTGCCCCTCTTGACAGTCATTGGAAGGCAGTAAAGAGAATACTGAGATATCTCAGTGGTACATCTACTTTTGGTCTTCTTCTCCAACCAGCACCTCAGGACACTCCTTTCTCTCTTAGGGTGTATTGTGACATAGATTGGGCCTCTGATCCAGATGATAGGCGCTCTACTTCAGGGTCATGCCTCTTCTTTGGTCCTAATTTGGTATCTTGGAGCTCCAAGAAACAAACTTTAGTGGCAGATCTTCTGCAGAAGGAGAATACAGAAGCATGGCAAATGCCACAGCAGATCTTCTTTGGGTACAGTCTCTGCTTCAGGAACTGCATATTCCCACTCAATCTCCTCTACTTTTATGTGACAACATGAGTGCAGTGATGCTGTCTCACAATCCCATTCTTCATGCAAGGACAAAGCACTTGGAGCTTGATATCCATTTTGTTAGAGAAAAGGTTGCAGCCAAGAAGCTATCAATTCAACATGTTACCAGCTCACATCAGATTGCAGATGCTTTGACAAAGCCACTGCCCTCCTCCAGTTTCACTAATCTGCGATTCAAACTCAAAGTTGTCACTCCATCAAGACAACATTTGAGTTTGAAGGGGGAGTAATAGAGATATGTAGATATTATACAATACATTTGTTTTAATTGTAATTAGCATTGTATAATTGGAACTATAGAGAAGCTAAGTGTAAGCCATGTGGCAGTTAGATCTCAACAAACTCCAACAGAGTATATAAACTTTGTTGACCAAAATGTAAAGCAATTCATTCAATTCAATATCAATTCAGTTTCACATTGTTACACTTCTCATTACTAAGGAGGGAAAAAGAGTACCTCAAATACAATTACATGATGAGAAATACATTATCAGCAACTACTACGCGCCTACTACGTGTTTGCCAACTACAACAGGTTACATCTAATACAGACAGTGCAGCAAAAACTGCATGTCGCAACTACTACGCGGCCACAAAGTGAGGATAGAATTCTTCATTTATTGCTTTGCACATTATCAGCAACCAATTATTCACGACACCAATGGACAAAACTCAGATATCTAAAAACGACAACGGCGACAATTGCCAATTTGTATAGCTCAAATTTAAATTTATGCCTACCCTTTCTTTGAACCATTGCCATGAAATAACATTAATTCTATTGATAGGCCATTTACCATCAACAACCGGCCTTTAAAAACTACCTCATTCTTTGCCTCCCAAAGAACCAAGCCAGATTAAATATCTCACATTCCTTTTCCTTTTCTGAGAAAAGTTTGTAAGAAATGATATAGCGGCTCAATACGCACTATTTCACCGATTCCAATAGTAACTGTTTACAAACCATTACAGCAATCTTGCATTGCAAAAATAGGTGGCTTACTATTCGTCAACCTCAAAACATAGAGGGCGGCGAGAGTTGAAATCTACCATTATAATTTCCTGCTTATCAAACCATCTTCTTGAAATCGGTTACCGGTGTAGTGTTATAATTAAGAATAGAAATGCTATATACAGCGAAGAATAACCATTTTCTTTTGCTATCATAATTAAAAAAGAAATAGAGTCAGCGTCTTTTAGTTCTTGTTCTATTTTGCGACAAACAATTAGGAGAATATCACTACAAGCTGAACTAGGGTTACTTTTCCACTTGTCTTTAAAAAGCATGATTAGAAGTCCCACCAACTATGAAGAGTGGTCCAATGGTGTGAGGACAAGTGTACTTAAAAAGTTACAACTTGTTGTCTAAGGGGGCTGAACTTGACGCTGCATCCATCCACTTGTGCAACTTGCACTTGCAACTTGACATGCTGACATCATCATCAGAGTGCAGGGGCATTTTGTGTTGTAGCCATTGCTGGTGCAATGCTTCTGAGCCCATTGCAGGTGCAATGGTTGTTGGCACTATTGCAGGTGCAATACGTGTGTCTTCTAAATTCCTCATTGCTGGGGAAATAACTTCTACTCTCATTGCAGGTGCAATGATTGCTTGCTATATTGCAGGTGCAATGATTGCTTGCTATATTGCAGGTGCAACGATTGCTGCAGCAATTGAACAAACACATAAAATGCCACAAATCATGATAATCAATGATGATGAGTTCCATATTCAAAAATGCTGATTTCTATTGTGAATCTTTATTTAACACTATTTAATTACTGAGTTTCTTACAATAATTTAGATTTAGAAACGTAAATAACTCTATATAAAATAATTTTGTTTCCCACAAAGCTTGTGAACCATGGGTTCTTCAAACATCCAAAATTATTAGGGCTCTTTTATGTGAGTGTGTGTCTTCACTGAATTTCAGATTAGTCCCTAACTAATTTCGAAAAGTCCATTTTGCTTTTGGATAGAAAAAGTTTGCGTTTGATCAAAACTAAAAGATTTGTCAAAATAGAGAATAGACTAACAAATTCCATAAGTATTGAGGGGCTTCAAAGCACAACAAAGGGTCTTTTCAAGCAAATTCAATTTATGTCAGTATCTTCTATTTTGTGGTGGTTCTTTATTGCAGGAGCAATGTGATATTTGAATTGCAGGAGCAATCATTGCAGGTGCAATGATTGCTGTGAATTTGTTGCTTCAGCATTCTACTTTGGAGTTTTAGCTACATTGTCCTCCTTGCTGTTCCCTTTTTTGCATATTTTATTTCTTTCTTTTTATTTGACTTTTTTCTTCTTTTTCTCTTTCTTTTTCATGCAATTTTTGGAACGGATACAGCTCATATGATTTGAATCAATGTAGCTTTTTACATGATGATGCAAGATGAATTGTAACTTTTTGCACTGACTTTCCTAAAAAATTGAATTATTTAGTCTTAGTTTTCATTGTTGCACCCCCAAACTTATTTCTTTATGCTATTCTGAATTTTTATTAAAAATTTAGCATTTGATCTTGGTTCACTAGGACTACCCTTGGCATTCACTTATTTTCTAGTTAATTAGGTTCCTTTCTTAGGTTCAGTGAGTTAAGTGATGAAGCAAAAATAATTTTGATCATTATCCAAACCTAGACTACAACACTTAATGTTTCACAAAGAGATTAATTTCTTGAAAATGCACTTGTTCTTTTTCACAAAATAAGGTTTTAGCTGATCATGCTTATCAAAATACTACCAAGGAATTGTTTTCAAAAACTTTATTTGCCAACTAATACTATCTATCACATAACACATATCTAGTACTATATTTAAACACACATATTAAGCATATATAACATATGTTCACAAAAGATAGCAAAATATTAGTTATTCTCCTCCCCCCAACTTAAGGATCAGCAGTGTCCTCACTGCAAAAAGATTATGGGAGAGGAGAGGTAGTAGCTGCAAAAGAAAAGTTAAAACATAATACTAAAACATGTCCACAAAAGATAACAACAATATTTAAAGGAACTTTTTACTGCTTAGGAACTCCACTCCTTAGCCTGTTGCTTGCTCTCACTGGTGCACCCTTTGCTTTCTTCTGCTTCTTTTTCTTTGGTTCCTCTTGTTTTGATGCTCCTGCATCCATTGCTGGTGCATCAGCAGCTGTTGTTTCAGCTACAACTGTTGGTTGTGGACTTGGCTCTTTGGTGGCAGCTTTATCCTGCTTGAGTTTTGCTAGTTTTTCCTCTCTGAGAGCATTCAAGGTCTGTCTCACCAACTGTGTTGCAGCTTCTGCCTCTGCAGGATCAACTACTTTTGCTGGTTTAGATGCTCTTGCATCTGTTGCAGTTTGCATTGCAGGTGCATCTCGTTGCTTCTCCATTGCAGGTGCATCAGCTGGTTTCGTCATTGCAGGTGCATCCCCTTCTGGTTTCGTCATTGCTGAACCGTTAAAATTTGTTTGATACTTTGACTAACTGAACCGTTATAGAAAGCAATTTAAGTTGACGTTTGAAATTGTGCAAATCGGCAGTGACGGTGAAATCAGAATAATAGCTCCAGCAAAATCACCGATAATAGTGAGAAGACAAGGAAGAGGAAGTGAGACTATGAGTTTCAATTCGATAAATTCCTAGACACAGTACAAATGCCAACACACTTATATTAGGAAAGGGGGAATGGTGGTCTTGCTAGAAACCATATCTATGTTGATGAAGGTTTCTTTAGTGAACGTAGCACTGGTTGGGGAATGGTGGTAACGGATGGCAACGGAGCAATTTCCTACTGTGAACATTGAACATTGTGGTGAGCCCCTCATAGCAGGCCTGAGATGACACTTAACAGAGCTGAGAAGTTTGGTCTTTCGGTGATTGCTGCAGATGCTGCCCAGGTAGTAAACTGCTTAAATCAAGTTTTGGTGACGCATTTTAATGCTGTTATAAAGAACATTAGTGTCTTAACAGAACTTGTAATGTTGTTGCCATGACTTGGCCAACCTAACTAGAGGTTGTGGAGCTAGGTCTTAGACCGATTTTTATTGTAATTCTGTTTTTATTTTCTTTCATGTAAATTGATGGCAACAATTCCACAAATGAAATAGATCCGTACTTTCAAAAAATATATAAGTATGTGTTAGATATCAGCAAAGTTTTCTCGAGTGCCTTCAACCTGTGTCTGGTCATTTTGAACCGGATATGATTCAAAGATTCGTGTAGGAATCTTTGTAATTTTTTGTGTGCCACTTTGGCTTTTGATATTTCACACAGTCAAGAAAGTGTTTTAAATCTAAAGTATTTCACTTTGACTTAATGAAGAATCTTCAAAAGCATACACGCATTATTTAATTTCAAAACATATGATCATGGTATTGACCGAATATCCTTGTCCTACTAGTGACCCTCCAAAAAGCACTTTTGCCTTCTATTACCTCCATATACGGCTTTCAAATTTTGGTTAGCGACATAAATAATCATTTTTCGTGTCACAAAAGCAGCATCGATAACCATGAAACGTTTTAAAGTCAGACAACCATAGCTCATAAATACTAATAAACAATTGTTCTAGAGGCCCGCGTCTAACAAATAGGATATCATAACATCTAAATAAATCCAAATAGATCAAGTTAATATCAGTCTCAGAGAATTTGGATTGCATTTAATTCAACCCTCCAAAATATTTTTCTAAGGTGAGAGATGTTCTTTCATTTTATATTTTTTTAAGACATTATCTCTAGTTGATATAAGACTTTGATTTCTCCCAATACAATCACATAACAATTATTACTTGAATGTGACGACAATGTTTAAAATATCAAAGCATGAACTTAGTCTCAACCACATGCCAATTATTTTTGTTCTAGAATATAGTAAAACACAACATGATAGTATCATGGAAGGCATTCCCACAATATATCATTATGTGGAATAAAACAACATAGTAAAGAAATAGTGATCCAATGCCTAATACAGTCAAAATTGATTTAGAACTAAGACCCCTAGCATGATAGTGATTGAGCAAATTTCAACATAGGAAGTCTCACTGGTAATGATGATCAACCATTACTTATCGAGGATTTTCGCAAAAACCTTTCATTTCTGCGATGCAACCACCAATTCATCATCATCATCCGTTCCAAAGTATCGATCTCCAAACTCGCCCATGCCCGGTATAACACGAAAGTCCTCGTTCAAACCAATCTCAATCTCAGATGTTACTATTTTAATTCTTGGAAAACTTTTGCACACCACATGAACACCTTTAGGGGCCTGAAAATATGAAATGACAAATCTAATCCATCAAAAAGGAACCCAAAAGGAAAGAAAGAAGGAAAAAGACAAATCACAAGGTAGCTAACTTACAGATATGAGATTGAGAAATATAATGTTCGACTCTGGTACACCCTTTCTTATGAGTAAAGAAATCGCTTGAACCGCCGAATTACCTAAATATGAACATTTTCTAAGGTTAATCCAAATGAAAACTTACATACAAATATCAAATTTTGAATCCACTTTCCTTATATTAACTATTGTCTTAATCTAAAGTTGCAGTAACAATGAATAAAAATACAAGAAAGTGACAAACCTGTGCCGAGGATAGGGTCCAACAGTAACACATGCCTTTCCGAGATATCGTTTGGCAACTTTTCATATATTAGCTTTTCATTTGATCAAAACATAAGAAGTCAGTGACCAAGAAATCAAACAAACATTATGTATGTTAACATAGAACCAGTTCAGTTTGGAAACACACAACATGGAGCACCGAACCAACGAACCAGTTTGGTATAAACCGGTTTGGTTCAGCTTTGCAGAACTGTTTTCCAGTTCGGTTCTGGTTCGGTTTGCCTGTGCCTACATATACATATATAACAAAGCATAGATGCATATGGACAAACCTGCTGACCATTGTCACCTTCTCTGTGAATTAGAATTTTTCCAATCTTGATACCTTTACAGCATGCTCTTAAGGCGTTCTCCATACTCTCCCCACTGAAATTAGCAGAATACAAAATATAGTAACAGAAATAGCTTTTCTAGGGAGAGGAAATTGAGGGAGTGGGAACTGGGAACTCGTTCCTTACGACATAAAATTTTATCTATTTATTGAATTATTCAAGTTCAATTAAGACACATTAGTCAATACTTGGAAGCAAGGATGAAAATGTATAATTAAATGCCTATGTGAATCCAGTTTTAGGATAGACTAATGATACCTCCTGATGACGGAGACACCACACAACCTCTTACAAAAATCGACACCTGTGTATACCGAACCTGCATTCGAGGAGAGCATCAAGGGTTACCGTATCAAAACATGACATAAACTAAATGAGTTGAAGAACAAGAAGACAACCACATGGTGAAAGATGCAAAATCTTAGTTCAGAATTGTAATTTGTGCATAATAAATAGATGGTGTCTCTCTCAAGAACTGTAATGTGTTAAAGATTTTGTACCCAAACTATCAACAGCATAAAAAATAGAACATAAGTCATAAAACTTGTATATCACAAAAATCTCAAAAAGCAAATATTGAAAGGGAAAAAGGTTACCAGTTGGAGTGAGTACTTGCTTTTCTGTAAATGGCAGATGCCCCAACCCATGCTCTACAACCTGGTCAAGTGCATCATTTACGATAAAATAATTAAAGAAAATGCCATATCACCACTAAATTACGAAAGCAAGAATGAGCCTGTTTACTTACCAAACGAATCAATCGATCAGAATAAAACACAAAATCATGCTTCGTTGTCTGAGCATCTCGTATCAGGGTATGCATACCCCGTATCTGCATAGCAGCAATTATCACAATGATTCAACTTTTATAACAAGATCAAAGTATAGAGATCTAGGTAGGTTTATTGAGAAGGCAAATAAATTGCAAGAAAAAGTGTACCTGAAAAGTCGACTGGATGAGATATAAATTCGGATATATTTTACATAGGTCATGCTGACCAAGCTTCGTGCGGATATGCTGTACAATCAAATCAACTGCCACGTGATTATCTCCTCCGCGAGGTATAATTATATCAGCATACTTCTTTGTTGGAAGAATAAAGTCATCAAAAGCTGGCTTCACAAACTTTGAATACTGCAACAAGTTTAACATAAGAACCAGAAGCCAAAATTCATTAAAATTGAAGTAATTAACCATCAAAATCTGATAACATGAAAAGAAGTAATATGAACAACATTAAAAAAAGAGAAGGCATGATCAAAATGTGCTCCTGGTAGTGCAATGCAAATGATGTGGTTTTAAATTTCTACCTGATCAAGAACTGCTCCAATATCCCGATCCTTCTCGCTGGTATCACGCCTAATCCTTCTTGCCAAACGAACATCAGCATCTGCACTGAGTATTTTAAAATGTAAAGTGACAGCTTAACTTAGCATTTCATCAATGACATGGAAAGTGTACCACCTTATAAATACAAGGTACAAAGGAAACAATTCAACAAATTGAATTTTCCTACATCCTATTGTGGATTATGCAGCGGGGGACACTAATTCCACGAGATGAAAGAAAATTAATCTAACAAAAAATCCCACATAAACTAACAAATGCTTGGCGAAATATACAATAAAATAAATTCCAAGTTGAATGGAAACAACAATAAAAAGGACCTGTGTCAACAAATATCTTCATATTCATCAGCTCCCGAACACGCGGGTCATGGAAGACAAGGATGCCTTCCAAAATTATAACGTCGGAAGGGTTTACCTGAAGACACGTTAAAGCAATAAAAGGGAGTCATGGCAAGAATTTTGCATGTAAAACTCAGTCTAAATATGCATTTATAATATCATGCTAAATATACTTTATAGTTTATACCTGTGCTATGCACTAAAATAAAGGTATTCTTTTGCACTAAAAAGAAAGGTATTCACAAAAAACAGGGGAGTAAAACTGCTAAGAAAAGAGGAGGGTTCTAGATATATACCCTTTTTAAAGTGTCACTCTTGTAACTCTTAAAGTCATACTTTGGAATGTCTACAGCTTCACCACGCTTCAACTTGTCCATAACACGAAGCAATTGCTCGGTATCAAAAGCATCTGATAATGCATCATAACAGGAATACAAGTACATTCACATAGTTATAAAATAAAAATAAAATGAAATGTTATATATTTTCCTTATCTTATTAGCCTGTCAATTTTCAGGATATTATTATTCACCAACATAAAGCCTAACCTAGTGCATTCGTAATTGGTTCACTGCTATAATGACTTAGAAAAAAAAAGCATTAAGTTCATTTTCAAAATGCATCTTAGGAAAAGTTCACATTTTGGACAATAAAAATAGAAGTAAAGAAGAAATATAGAAAAAGCATCCTCTATAATATTTCAATACCAAAATAAATTCACTAATAATGTCCAACTAAGAAGTATAATTGTACTTACCAGGATGATCAAAGTTGTAATCCTGTACTCTTGCTCGTTCTTCCTCAGTCAAGTTATTGTAAAATGAAGCCTGTCATAAATTTAATAGTTAAGAAAGGTTTTTCATCAATAAATCTTAATATATTCTCGATGACCACTAATATGTATCAATTGAACGAATTCATTACCTGATTAACAAGCACAACTCGCTGGTCATGAAGCTGCTGAACAATCATATCACAAACTGTTTTTTTGCCCGATGCTGCACCCCCAGCAACACCTGAAACATAAAACTCAAGTAGATAAATAAATTAGAATCATCAAGATTAAAGCGGAAAGTAGTAAAATTTGAAAACAATGCATCCAAGCTTAGGATCCTATGATTATGACAATTGTACATGAAGTTCTACTCTATAAACATAACACTGATACGAATTGGAATTTTATCACAACAAAATAGGGAAGAATACACTGATTAAAGAACAACAATGCAGAACTTCAAACATTTACAAACTCTTTCCCTAAGCATCCAATTGTCTCAAATGACTAGTAACCTTATCATTTTGTCTCTTCTATTATTTACATTGTGACCCTACCTACCTTCTCTAACTACCTGAATCTATTAATTATCAGTTTGTTACTAACTAATGCCTAATGGTGCAGTGTTATGTGATGAAATTGGAACCCAATTCATTTATGGTCCCCATCACCTCTCAGAACCTAGCAGCAGAATCATCAAGATAGTATAGACCGAAGAAACACAACGCAAAGTCAGTCCACTACCACTGAGTTCCATGACCCAATTAGGTAGTAGTAGACTTTGTAGTACTGACACCTCAGGTCGAAGACGTTTCCAGTGTCCGACATTTGTCATACCAGACACTGATACAGACATTGACACTTCAATTACTTCTATTTTTCAAATTAAAAACGGTGTCTACATATCTGCTTTTGTGCCGTGTCCGCCTGTCCGATGCAGTGTATTTGTCGGTGCGTCATAGGTAGGTGACATAATTACTACTTTGGCAGATTGCCATAAGAAAACACACCTATGACAAAGGGTTGTTTGTACATGTCAGTTTCTGATGTTGTTGGCTGTTCTGTGCTAGACTCTCTTTGCTCAAAACCATCCATGTGAAATCCAGAAAAATGAACCCCAGAGGAAGACTCCATTAAGTCTACAGCTGACTTAGCACTCATTGGCAAATTTCTGGAAGAAAAAAATAATAATGTTACAAATAACTGATAAATATAGAACCAAAAAAGTATACTCAAGAAAAGTGAATAAACATATTAATGATGAATAGGAAGGGTTTATGCAGGTAACACAATCTAAAAGCATTCACATCAACCAACACAGTTCTCCCAGTGGCATAAGCTACCCTGAGATAGGGAGTCGACCCGGTGCGCCCGGGTTCAATTAGCGCAATGAACAAACTCACTATTGGCCAGTGCGAAATTTGCTCCTAAACATGGGTGGAGATTAGTCTTTCGTTGAAAGCATTAGGACATTCTGTGAGTAGCCAGCTATGATTCGAAAAAAGAAAAAGCATTCACATCAAGTTTTAATAACTTGCAAATATGTATTTGGTTGGATCAAGTCAACAAACTCATGCTGATCAAAACCTACATTGAATAAACTAGCCTAAAGTAGCATGTTGTTTCTGTCTTGTAGAGTCATTGCGGCTTGAGCTATTGTTGAACATCCATTCTGGGTCTGGTAATTTGTATATCATGCTCTTAGAATTTGAGTTTAGATTAATCACTCAAGTTCTCCAAAACCCTATCATTACAATAATTACACAAGTTCCTTAAATTAAACAAACTATTTTTCTCAATTTCATTTTCCCTTAATAGGCAGATAAGGGTAAACAACAATACCTCATACCACTTTTCATGAAGATACCCCCAAACGGTTATTGAAGTTATAAGCTAACAAAGAACATTATTTTTTATTGTTTGATAATAACAAACCTTTCAACAAAGTGGCCCACAGTGTTGCACCAAGTGAATAAAAAAACATCTAAACAGAATCTAGCAAGTACAATTTCACTACAATATACCTGGTAACCAAAATAAAATTAAAAATTGGGAGAAAAATAACTAACTTTAGGCTAACCCATTTCATCACTGTACAAGACAAACACACCCCAGTAACCACAGCTCAAACAAATAAATGGGTTTTTCACAACCAATTCCAGATCCAACAAGACAACCTAAAAATTGCAGTTTTGATCAAAATTGAAGGCCAACAAAAACCAAGCAATGCACAGAAAATAAATTGTTAAACCAAGTAGCTAAATGCTGTCTCCAAAAAGTACCTGATGAGCAAGAGAATTGGAATGAGAGAGAAAGTGGTGCACAGAAATTGAAGAGGGTGTGAGAGTGTTTTCACAGACAAACAGAGACTTATGTCAACAAAACATTCAAAGATGAAGACTCTTGTGCAGACCCTTGTTTTTGTTTGGTTTATATGCACTCATTTCGGTAATTAGACCCTATTTTTTCTACAAATTACCAATCTCACCTACTATGGTAATTCTTTTTCTGGTTGTCCATGAAAATTCAAAGCCTGTGAAGATGACAAATGTTTCTTATTTATCTTTGCTTTTTTTTATTGGTATAATTAATTATCTTTGTACAACAGTCATTTTATAATTGCAATTTTTTTTAATTAAACGGAACGCTTAAACGGATTACAGGAGGATCAATCTAGAAGTAGAAATTCCAATTACCTTTGCATCTATTAACAATTTAACATTGGGAGGAGGGGTATCATAACTAAGGAGACCATCATCAAAAGTACAACCCATATTAGCAACACACCATTGAAGTGAAAAAATATAAATTACACTTGGAGTTTTGAAACCAAAGCTTAAATGCTTGTGGTTCACACGTTTCATCTAAAAATATAACCTGATTGGTACCATGTTTGATTTTTAGTGATGGAATAAATTGAAGTCATATTTTACTAACCTCATCAAATGTCTCTGGACAAAAAAAGTTAGTGGTTTTAAATTCACACATATATTGCAAGTTTAAATTTTTGACAATATTTATATTAGTTCGTATGTTCATGATATCAATTTTATTATGAATTTATTTGGCATATACGTACCGAGTCAACACTTGTACTCTACCAGCTAAAACATAATAGGATAGGTATGAATTTTAAGATAAAGAAAAATTAAAAAAGATTTCAGATTAGTTAACATTATAAAAAAAATACACAATCTCTGCATACAAATTGATGTGTAATACTAGTATTTTGTACTTAGCCTTTGTAACCTCTTTACAAATTTCTGCTCTATTTAGTAAGTCTCATCCACCAGTAAATATTAAATTTGACTAGTGGATTTGACTAGCAGATGACAAGTACATGTATTTGATAAGTACTAGCGTTTAGCTTTTTTTAAACACTACTTCAAATAACGTTTGAGAGGATAACACATAGCGTCTCACTTTTTTGACATAAAATATCCTTATTGTTTTTCTTAAACTTCTTTTATATCCATATTAAAATAAACCAAACAACTTAACGATGAATTTAATAAATATTTTCTTTTATGTCATTTTACATATCAATTAGTTTTACCAAACACATCATTTATTATTAGCTAACTTATCCGTTATCCACTAGTTCATCCGTTAACTTATCTTCTATCCGCCGTACCGAAGAGAGTCTTTTTGATATTTTTTTCTTTTACCAAGAGAGTAAGTACTATACTAAACAATTTGTTTTTATGGAAGGGATATGGACGTAGAATTTTTAACCCTTATCAGAATTTTTAGAATCCGCCGTGGCACTGAATCGGATGTAGGGCCTTCTTGCTTTTTTCTCGATAGTCATATTTGGTCGTTTAGGTCTATGCCATTTCACCTTATCGTTTTAAGAAGATTCCTTCATTTTTTGATTTCGAGTTTGTTGGTTTGTTACAATTTGAGGAAAATATCGTTTTTTAATGAAAAGATCATGTTTAGTAGTTTTAAATTTCTTGTTTTATTTAAACCTTTTGTACTAGTTAGAATCTAAAACTAATGTTTTTTTGTAAACCAAGGTATCCTCCACGGCGACTATGGAGACTAATCCTTCGAGGTATCGGAAATCCATTTAAGGGGTTGACCTCTCCCAACAAATGTTTTTCCATACGCACCGGTCAGGGATCGAACCCATGACCCTATGGTTAAGGGACCTAAGTATCTACCACTTGTGCCACATTGTGTTGGTCAAAAAAAAAATTAATGATTTTATAGTTACATTGAAAAGTTGATTTGGTACCTTTCTGAAGAAAAAAACTTAATAAGTGCGTTAGATGAGAGAGAAGATTAAAAAAAAGGATATTTTTTGGTATACAAAATTTAGAGTGAGGGGATGGCGAGACTTTCAGGCTCTTTGAGAGCATACTTACAAAGATAATTACATTTACATCACCCCAATGGCAGCAAGTGAGGAGTTAAACTCGAGACCTCTCAGATACAACTCGTATCATGCTCCAATAGGCCAAGCCCTTGGGGTTTAAAGAAAAAGGATTTTTATTATTATAAACAAACACAAACCAGTTTTTGTTTCACATGTAGATCTCTAAAAATAATCTCTAGATTATTTTATTTAATAATGAAATCTGTCTCCTAAATTACGACTTGCAAATCATAATTTATCAAAAACTAAAATTGTAAACCATGTGTTTATTATAGATCGAGTTTGTATGGATCTAATAGAACAAGTCCCGTGAATTTCTGTTGACAATAGAGGGGAAAGCTGATGAAAACAACCACTATTAAAGGATCATGTTCGAATTAATCTATCTACAAGACATGCTTATAATCATGAACATACTATAGCAGAAAACAAAAGACATACAAACATGCCTCTATATATTTGTTGACACCCGTTTTCGCCGAGGGCTACTCGACTAACATAGAATCGACTAGCCGAGGGCCGAAGGCTGATTCCCGTCGGCAAAAATAGAAATTTAGTTGCTTGGGGTTTAATTGACTATACATGACCACATGGCTAAGATAAACAACTTAGTTGCCTACTCGACTGACGCCTGATTGGCCGAGGTAAGACTCGGCCGAGACAAATCGGCTTGACGTGGCTACTAAGTCTATATAGACTTGGAGGCTAATAACTGGTCTTAATGTGTTCATATAATTATTTATTAAATAATTATATGATTTATTAATGTTGAAAGTGAAAAAGAAAGAGAGACATATGGTGAAACTGTGTGGCTCAACTACACAATGGAGCTCCTTTATATAGGCTTAAGGGAAACAAATAAAAATAATGACTGAGATATTCTACTCTTAATTACATGATATTTTGTCCCTCTTTACAAGGTCTTATTTTATTTTCAACACTCCCCCTTAAGCTGGGGCATATAAATCATATGCACCAAGCTTGTTACATAAATAACTGATTCGACGCTCGAGGACCTCTTGGAGATTTAGTGAAGACATCTGCCAATTGGTCATTGGAATTGACAAAACTAATGGTAATGTCTCCTGATTCGATCTTTTCTCTGACTATGGCGGAATATTTCCGAGATGTCAATGAACAAGACGTACTTCTATTCATCGACAATATCTTCCGTTTTGTCCAAGCAGGATCCGAAGTATACGCCTTATTGGGCCGAATGCCTTCCGCTGTGGGTTATCAACCCACCCTGGGTACTGAAATGGGCTCTTTACAAGAAAGAATTACTTCTACCAAAGAAGGGTCTATAACTTGTATTCAAGCAGTTTATGTACCTGCAGACGATTTGACCGATCTTGCTCCTGCCACAACATTTGCACATTTGGATGCTACTACTGTACTATCAAGAGGATTAGCTGCCAAAGGTATCTATATATATATATATATATATATATATATATATATATATATATATATGTTTTTCTCTCTCATGAAAAACATGATTAGAGGCAATATGTAATGTTGCTTGATTATCACAAATAAGTGTCATTGGCATAGCTTCTTTAAAGCAAAGCTATCTAAGTAATTGTTTCAACCAAATAAGTTCTTGACCCACTAATGCCATGGCCTTGTATTCAACTTCAACACTAGATCTAGCAACTACATTTTGTTTCTTACTCTTCCAAGATATTAAATTTCCTCCAACTAGTACGCAATACCCAGTCGTGGATCGCCTATCAATGGGTGAGCCTCCCCAATCAACATCTGAATAGCCAACTATTTCAGTATGTCCTCTGCCTTGATAAATAAGACCTTTTCCCGGAGCACTTTTAATATATTTCAAGATCCGTATCACAGCATCCCAATGATCTTGGCAAGGAGAATTCAAGAATTGACTGACCACACTAACTGCTAATATAATATCTGGACGAGTGACAGTAAGGTAGTTTAATTTTCCAACCAATCTCCCGTATCTCCCTGGGTCAGAAAAGGGCTCCCCCTGATTAGGTAGGAGTTTGACATTTGGATCCATAGGAGTGTCAACTGGCTTGGCATTCAATAAACCTATCTCTTTAAGAATATCCATAGCATATTTCCGCTGTGAAATTACTAGACCATCCATGGATTGGGCAACCTCGATGCCCAAGAAGTAACGAAGTTTACCAACGTCTTTGGTCTGAAATTGATGAGAGAGATGTTGCTTCAATTGCAGTATGTCTTGTTGATCACTACTAGTTATCACAATATCATCTACATAAACAATCAGATAATTGCATCCTTGGGTTGAATGTCGATAAAAAACAGAATGGTCGGCTTCGCCGCGAGTGATACCAAATTGTTGCACTACAGCGTTGAATCTGCCAAACCAAGCTCGTGGAGACTGTTTAAGACCGTAAAGAGACCTGTGAAGTCAACATACTATATTAGAGGACTCCCCTGAGCAACAAACCCAGATGATTGCTCCATATACACTTCCTCTGCGAGATCACCATGCAAAAAGGCATTTTTAATGTCAAGCTGATGAAGAGGCCAATGTCAGATGGCTGCAATAGAGAAGAGGAGTCTAACAGAGGTCATTTTGGCCACAGGTGAGAAAGTGTCACTATAAACCAACCCAAATATCTGACTGTATCCTCTGGCCACTAAACGAGCCTTAAAGCGGTCAATCTTAACATCAGGCCCAACTTTAACATTATAAAGTCAACGACAACCAACCAAAGACTTCCCAGGAAGTAGAGGAACCAATTCCCAAGTACCACTACTCTGAAGAGCACACATCTCATCAATCATTGCTTTCCTCCATTCTGTGTGGGATAAAGCTTCACCTGCAGATTTAGGAATAGATACCGAAGACAAAAAAGAAAGGCAAGTGTAATGTAAAGGAGAAAGTCGGTGATAACTCAAAGCAGCATAATGAGGGGATGGATTTCTAGTAGACCGTATACCTTTACGAAGAGCAATGGGGAGGTCATGTTTAGGTGGTTTAGGTGGCTGGGCCAGAGTCGGTCAAGGAGATGGCACCGATGGAGAGTCTGGCATGGCCTCTAGAGGAGAAATAGAGGTTGGGACATGTACCACAGGTTTCTGACGACGATGATATGTTTGCAGTGGTCGTGCAGCTGAGGGGCCGTAGGAGGGGTCTCGGGTGTGACAACTTCAAGAGGACCAATCACAAGAGGTAGAGGGATGACTTCAAAAAGATGCTCAGGTGGCAAGTGGTTGGGCTCATAGTACGAGACAAACTCGAAAAAGGTGACATCAGCCAATATAAGGTAATGTTGAAGAGTAAGAGAATAACAACGATAGCCTTTTTGGGATCGATGATAACCAAGAAAGACACACTTGAGTGAGCGACCTGAAAGTTTGTCAAGACTCGGGGAGAGGTTGTGGACAAAACAGGTCGACCTGAAGGAATGTGGCTGAAGTGAGTGTAAAGGAGTATTAGGAAAGAGGACTGAATGTGGAATTTTTTCGTCAAGGACAGAAGAAGGCATGTGATTTATTAGATAACATGTCGATAAAACAACATCCCCCCAAAACCGAGACGGGACATTACTGTGAAGAAGAAGGGTCCGAGTGGTTTCAATAAGGTGTCAAGGCAACCCCATTTTGTTGAGGTGTATGAGCACAAGAAGTTTGGTGAAGAATGCCGTTAGACGCCATAAATTTCTGAAAGGCAAAATTACACCAGAGAACCTTTAAGTTATTTATTTATTTGTAACAAGTTGGCACTTTAAGTTTTTTTTGTAACAAATAGGCCCTTTTAGTGATTACTCTAGCTTATGTATTTTGATGTAATGCTACTTTATATATTGTGATTACTCTAGCTTATGTATTTTGATGCAACCAAGCATATTTTGGTGTATTTTGATGTAATCAACGATATAACATTTTACTAAAAGGGCCAACGGTGTCAACGTTAGGTAACTTAAAGGGCCTATTTGTTACAAAAAAACTTAAAGGGCCAACTTGTTACAAATAAATAACTTAAAGGTCCTCTGGTGTAATTTTACCTTTCTGAAATTGGTGGGACAAATACTCACGGGCATTATCACTATGCAAAGACTGAATGGAAACACCAAACTGAGTTTTGATCTCTTGATAAAGCTGTTCAAAAATAAAGAATAACTCGGACCTATTTTTCATCAAAAACAACCGGGTACAACGGGAAAAATCACCAATAAAAGTAACGAAGTATTTGCACCCTAAAGTAGAAGGAATGCGAGAAGGGCCCCAAGCAACAGAGTGAACTAAAGCAAACGGGGATGGAGTTCGTTTATTGGCTCGACTTGGAAACTGACTACGAGTGTGTTTACCTAGTTGACATGACTCACAATGTAAACTAGATAACTTAGAGAGGTTAGGTACCAATTTTTGAAGTTTGGTAAGACCGGGATGACCCAGTTGAGCATGTATAGTGATACGGGAATATGTGGTAGAGCACACTCAAGGTGAGGAAGAAAAATGGTACAAGCCATTAGACTCATATCCGATGCCAATCGTCTGTCCTAAATTACGTTCCTACAAGGTGAAATCATCTTCAGTAAAGGTAACTTTGCATTTATGAGAACGAGTTAAACGACTAATAGAAATCAAATTAAATGGACACTCAGGTATATAAAGGACAGAATCAACCGACAAGGAAGGAGAAATGCGAGCACTACCTATACCTTGGGCTTGTGTTTGAAAACCATTAGTTGAGGCTACAGTTGGTAAATAACCAGAGGTAGAAAGAGAAGAGAAAAGAGACTTATTACTAGATATGTGATCAGATGCACCTGAATCAAGGATCCAAGGACCAATTTAGGATTTAGTTGCACAAGCGGATGAATTACCGGTGTGTGCAACCATAATAGTGGATCCAGAGTTTTGGTTGTGCTCAAACCACTTGAGAAAGTCTTCAAATCCAATGGCTCTCAATAGAAAATGAGCCACATTGAAAATTGGTAATGTTATGGCAAGAATTGTTGCCAATATCACAAATATTGTCCTCCAAATGACTCTAAACAACCCTATGTAATAATTGAAACCATCAAACATCTCCGTAGAGAGAGAAGTCATCACAAACTTTGTGAACATCCTAGCCCCAGGCTTGAAAGTGGCGGTAGGTGTCATGGGTCAGTCACAGGAGAGAGAAAAATGCGTCAAACAAGAGATAGAAAGGGCTGTTTGTACGATAACACGTTCAACTGTTACTCGAAAATGAAAAGTAACGACAGATCTGGAACCAGCAGGAAGAGGCGACTCTGACGAACAAACCGGCAACCAGAACCGCGGCGGTTTGCGACGGCGACTTTTCAAATAGCTAAGGACAGAAACAACACGTGAGGGCGCATGGCAAGCTTTCTGAGGGTGCGCTTTCTGGGACTTTGATAGATCGGGACAATGCGGTTCTAATGGTGGTGGTTTTGTCGAGAACGGTTGCCGGGAAATTTTTCTGGTGGCAGAAGACAGTGGATGATGGCGATGATGTCGTCGGAGAACTTATTACACAGCGGTAGAAGGCAGAAGAAAGACAACCCGGAGTTGAAATACGGTTTGCCGGGAAAAAAATCTACTCAAGGCACGATTTAGGGTTGCCTCTCAATTGGCTCTAGATACCATGGTGAAACCGTGTGTCTCAACTACACAACGAAGCTCCTTTATATAGGCTTAAGGGAAATAAATACAAATAATGACTGAGATATTCTACTCTTAATTACATGATATTCTATCCCTATTTACAAGATCTTATTTTATTTTTAACAATTAAAATAAATATACTGGAAAAAGGCCAAGCCAAGGTATGGTAACCACCTTCCTAAATTTATGGGATGTGGGCATGATGAGTTGGCCAAGTTAAAGGAGTTTGCTTTGGAAACGATGATTCAACGCACGTGGACACATTTAGACGTTGGAGCAGTTAAGACAATGTGGAGAAGCGTCGTAGAAGTGGAAGCGAATATATTTTGACCCCACTACCCGTGTTAGTGGAAGAGTTGAACATGCTTCCTATTTTTAAGGCATAGGTGTAATGTAGTACATTGATCTTAGTCGATCCAACGACGAGCAATTGTTGGCTTGAGTAGTGGCTGACGAAGGCTTATGTATATATATAGTTTGCTTGTACATTTGTAAAAACCATGACCACATCCAAATTAATACAAGTCCTCACTTATTTTTACCTTTTTCCTTTATCGCTTTCCTTTATTTTTATGCATTCTTAGTTTAGTAGCAGTTCTCCTTCTACACTAGACACTTTCTAAAGTAGTCTAGGAACCCGCAGTTGAGAAACAACGTGCCTTTCTTAGCGTAATCGCTTGATCAACAAATGGATCAGTGCGAATTAGCCTTAGCAAACGTCTAGTCGGGAGAAGAAACACCCAATTGGCTGACTAAGCATCTTGCCCGGCTAAGCACCAAATATTCACACAATAATAATCAAGAATAAAGCCATGACCTTGATAACCTTAGCATCTACGACATGTTGATATATCAAGGATTAGATAAATACCCAGATCCATAGCAAAAAAGTAGAGAACAGATTCTTAGTGAGTGAAAATGATCAACAGCTACTCTTCGGCTTTATGGTTCTTCCTCAACCGAGACTCCTGATGCCTTCGACTCTCTTCAGATAGGGAGAGGAGAGCAAACGTGTGTATATTGCGGTTAGTCCGGTATATTGGAGATCAGCTACAGTTGGCCCACAGAGAGGGTTAGTGCTCAAAAGAAGGCAGCTGGGGTCCATGAAATCAGTGAAGTTTCAGCACTAGTAGCTCAAGTTGCATCACTCACAAACATGATAAAGAACCTCAATAATAACAATGCACCAGAATCCACTGCTGGAGCAATGCCAGACACTGCTGCTGCAATAGAACAAGCACCTCCAGGTTCCACAAGTTGTGTGTACTGTGGGGGTGGTCACTTGTATGAAGAATGTCCAAGCAACTCTGTCTCTGTTAACTATTTAGGATATAACAAAAACAACAATCATTATTCTAACACCTACAATCCAGGTTGGAGAAATCATCCAAACTTCAAGTGGAGTAACAACAATGCACCAGCACCCAATGCTGCAGCACCATCAACTCCACCAGGCTTTCAACCTCAAAATTATCAAAATTATCAAAAAACTCCTCCACCTGCTAATGACAACTCCTTGGAAGCAATGTTCAAAGCATACATGAGCAAGACTGATGCCTTTATCTGTGAAACCAGAACTGCAAGACAAGCTCATGATGCTTCACTAAAGAACTTGGAGAATCAAGTGGGGCAACTAGCTACAACATTATATCAAAGGCCAACTAGTTCACTACCATCTACCACAGAGGCCTCAACCTCACAGAAGCATGGAAAGGAGCAATGCAAGGCCATTTCTTTAAGAAATGGAAAAGATCTCTCAAAACCTTATGCAACAGAAGGTGTAGAAAAGGAAGAAAAAGAAAAAAATGAAAAAAATGAAAAAACAAAAAAATAGAAAAGAAAAGAACATTTCCGATGCAGGTACATCTGATGCTGATGCATCCATTGCAGAAGCATCAAAAGCCACAACATCAGAAACCATTTCCACACCACCAAGGTTAGTACCAGAATATCCTTATCCTCCTTATCCACAAAGATTAAAGAAGGCACATGAGGAGAAACAATTTGATAAGTTCCTTGAGGTGCTTAAGCAATTACACATCAATGTACCTCTTGTTGAAGCACTACAACAGATGCCCAATTACACAAAATTCATGAAAGATGTGCTTACAAAGAGGAGAAGATTGGGAGAATTTGAGATAGTAGCCATGTCAAAAGAATGCAGCATGATCATGCAGAACAAAATACCCAGGAAGTCAAAGGATCCTGGCAGTTTCACCATACCATTTTCAATTGGAAAATTTTACACTAGTGGTGCATTATGTGATTTAGGTGCAAGTATAAACTTAATTCCTAAATCCATATTCACACAATTAGGTATTGGAACTGCCAAACCTACAACTGTGACTCTTCAATTGGCAGACAGGTCAATTGCATATCCTGAAGGGATCATAGAAGATGTTTTAATCAAAGTTGACAAGTTTGTGTTTCCTGCAGATTTTGTTATTCTTCATTTTGATGCAGATAAGGATGTACCAGTTATTCTTGGGAGACCATTCCTGGCTACTGGCAGAACACTCACTGATGTGCAACAAGGGGAATTGACAATGAGAGTCAATGATCAAGAAGTCAAATTCAACATCATGAATGCTCTTAAATACCCAAATGAAGATGTTGAAGAATGTTCTCTCATTGTCTCTCTAGATCAAGCAATACAACAACACTTCACTCAAAAGCAGGATAACTTAACCAATGCTCTAGCATCCATTGCAGGAGTAATACCAGAAAAAGAAGACAAAATAGAGAGTGAAGTTGTGCATGAAGAACTTGCTGTAAAAGAAGTTTGGGCAAGAAAGTATGAATCATTGGAACTTGAGAACTCAAATCTCAAGAGAAATATTCCTTCCATTGAAGCACCCCCTCAACTAGAACTCAAGGAATTGCCCCAACATCTAAAATATGCTTTTTTAGTGGAAAATAACACCTTGCCAGTGATCATTCCTTCTGACTTAACACAAAAGCAGGAGCATGATCTTATTACTACCCTAAGAAAGCATAAAAGGGCAATAGGATGGCAGATGTCAGACATCAAAGGAATCAGTCCTTCCCTCTGCATGCTTAGAATAGTTTTGGATGAAAACTCCAAGAATAGCATTGAAGGCCAAAGGAGAATGAATCCTATCATGAAGGAGGTGGTGAAGAAGGAATAATCAAATGGTTAGATGCTGGCATAATCTACCCAATTTCAGATAGTGCACGGGTAAGCCCTGTGCAATGTGTACCAAAGAAGGATGGAGTGACAGTAGTAGCCAATGAAAAGAATGAGTTGATACCTACAAGAACTATCACAGGTTGAAGAATATGCATGGATTACAGAAAACTTAACAAGGCCACAAAAAAGGATCATTTTCCATTACCTTTCATTGATCAAATGCTAGACAGGTTAGCAGGTAAATAATTCTACTGTTTCTTAGATGGGTACTCAGACTATAACCAAATAGCTATTGTTCCTGAAGATCAAGAAAAGACAACCTTTACATGTCCCTATGGCACCTTTGCATTTAGAAGGATGCCATTTGGACTGTGTAATGCTCTAGCAACATTCGAAAGGTGCATGATGGCAATATTTTCAGATTTCATTGAACACTCAATGGAGGTTTTCATGGATGACTTCTCAGTGTTTGGGGAGACATTTCAATTGTGTCTATTCAACTTAGAAGACATTCTCCACAGATGTTAAGAGATCAATCTAGTTCTGAACTGGGAAAAGTGCCATTTTATGTTCCAAGAAGGCATTGTACTTGGCTAGAGTTTCAAAGAAAGGCCTTGAAGTTGACAAAGCAAAAATAGAGGTGATTGCAAAATTACCCCCTCCAACCACAGTCAAAGGTATCAGAAGTTTTTTGGGCCATGCAGGGTTCTATAGAAGGTTTATCAAAGACTTTTCAAAAATTTCAAAGCCATTATGCCTGCTTTTGCAACATGATGTGCCTTTTCACTTTGAGGAATCTTGCTTGGAAGCCTTTCAAACACTAAAGAAAGCATTGGTAACAGCACCAGTGATAGTCACACCAGATTGGAGCAGGCCATTTGAATTGATGTGTGATGCTAGTGATTTTGTTGTGGGAGCATTCCTAGGGCAAATGTATGACAAAGTTTTTCATTCAATTTATTATGCTAGCAAAACACTCATAGAGGCACAATTAAATTACACTGTGACTGAAAAAGAATTATTAGCTGTAGTCTTTGCATTTGATAAATTTAGATCTTACTTGGTTGGCACTAAGGTAATTGTTTACACAGATCATTCTGCAATCAAGTATCTTATTTCTAAAAAAAATGCAAAGCCTAGATTAATTAGATGGGTTCTCCTCCTTCAAGAATTTGATCTTGAAATTCATGATAAAAAGGGGGTGGAGAACCAAGTTGCTGACCACTTGTCTAGACTTGAAAATGAAAGTGCAGGTACCACAGAGGGAGAAATAAAAGAAAGTTTTCCAGATGAAAAACTGTTGGCCATTTCTGCAACAACATACAATGCAGGTGCCTCCATTGCAGCAGCAATTGAAGTTGTAACACCCTGGTTTGCTGACATAGTGAATTATCTTGCAAGCAAGGTTGTACCTGTCAACAGGACTTATCAACAAAGGAAAAGGTTCTTCCATATAGTTAAACAATACTATTGGGATGACCATTTCCTTTTCAAAGAATGTCCAGATCAAATCATCAGAAGATGTTTAGCAGAAGATGAACAACAAGCAGTGCTCCTGCAATGTCATGCAGCTCCATATGGGGGACACTTTGGCAGCACAAGAACTGCAACTAAAGTGTTACAATCAGGTTACTATTGGCCCTCAATATTCAAATATGCATATCAATTGGTCAAGAACTGTGATAGATGTCAAAGGGCTGGCAACATCTCAAGTAGACATGAAATGCCACTCACCAATATCTTAGAGCTTGAACTCTTTGATGCTTGGGGAATGGACTTCACGGGACCCCATTTCCTCCATCCTTTGGTAATCTATACATCTTAGTGGCTGTAGATTATGTTTCCAAATGGGTAGAAGCTGTGGCATTGCCAAACAATGATGCAAAATCTGTGAGTAAGTTCCTGCAAAGGAATATATTCACTAGATTTGGTACCCCAAGGGCAATTATCAGTGATGAAGGCTCTCATTTTTGCAACAAACTCATTGAAAATCTCCTAGCCAAATATGGGGTCAAGCATAAAATAGCCACTGCCTATCATCCACAAACCAGTGGGCAGGTAGAGTTGTCCAACAGGGAAGTCAAAAGAATCCTTGAAAAAATGGTTGGTCCTACAAGAAAAGAATGGTCATTGCACTTAGATGATGCTTTGTGGGCATACATAACAGCATTCAAGACACCCCTGCAACCATCAGCAAGGAAGGGGCAAAATTTTGGGAATGGAATGTTCAGCAGAACGTGGCTTCATAATGGCCGATGCAGCACCATCATTCATCTCCACTGTGAACAACTTGGGATGGGAATCATTTGTCAAACACAGAGACTCATACTGCATCCCCATTGTTCGTGAGTTCTATGCAGGTATTCTTGATCAAAAATCTGGTAAGACATTGTACTACTCTACTGTCAGAGGAAAAAGAGTAGAATTTGATTCTATAGCTATCAATGATCAATATCTGTTAGGATACAATGGTACTGAATTTGAAAAGAGAGTTGAAAATATTGATAAGAAAGAGATGAATAGGGTAAAATCTAGAATTGCTGAAACTGATGTTGTTTGGGAAAGGTGCACAGCCACTGAGTACAACATGAAGAGTAGATACCTTACACCTGAAGCACAAGCATGACATTTGTTCATTGCATGTTCACTTTATCCCACATCATACACTTCATCTATCCAAAAAGAAAGAATGCTAGTTGTTGATGCAATCTTAACTAAACAGAACATAGACATAGGAAGGATAATTGCCAAAAATATTTTAACATGCAAAAACAAAGATTCTGGCTATTTATTCTTCCCATGTCTGTTCACAAAATTATGCATCAAAGCTGAAGTAACCATTGATAGCAGTGAGTTAAGAAAATTTCCATCTGGTCCCTTTGCTGCCAACTTCAAAGAAAGAACTAAAGTGCAGAAGGAGGGTGCAAGCAGTTCATTGCAGGAGCAATTCATGCTCCAGCAACGTGCTGTGTGGAAATTTCAAAAAGAGCAGCTGGCATGGCAGAATGTGATGTTTCAACATCTGACCAATGGACAATGTAACTTACCAACACCAATTTTTCCTGATTGGGTGTAAAAAGAAGAAAAAGAGGGAGAAGAATCAGAAGAGAAAGAAGAAAGTGAGCATCCTAAAAGAGGTAAGGGAGTTAAGAAGCAACAACCACAAAAGAAGGGCAAGGGAAAGAAGAAAGTAGTGGAAGTGAAGAAGAAGAAGAAGAAGAAGAAGAAGAAGAAGAAGATGACAGAATGGCAGTGAAAGAAATGGAGAAAAATGAGGATGAGGATGAATCAGAAACAAAAAATGAGGAGGAAGAAGATGAGGTGATTATGGAAAATGCCCCAAGAAAAAAATACACTACCAAACAACCAACCACATCAAAACCCACCACTACACCCCACTCACCACCCCCACACAATAGCCCAACCAAATCACCGCCCCAAACCCATCCACCCCACCATTTGAAAAATCACCACCAAAATACAAATCCCCCACTCTAACAACTGAAAGCAACCTACCAAACTCACCTCCCTCACAAACCGAAAAAGACTCTGAACATAAACCACTTGTTCAATCAAAAGAACCAGAACAACCTACCACTCAATCCACAACTGTGGAAATTGTTGTTATTGCAGCAAAAGATGCAACATTTGTGACTAACACTAAACATGCAGGTACAAAAAGTAAACTAGGTGACAATCTGGAGGAAGAGGAGAAGGAAGAATCAGAAGCAACTGAAGGAGAGACTGCAGAAGAAGAAGAGGAAACACGAAAATCCTACTCAGGAGCAACAAAAGGGACCAACTGGAGCAGATGCCCCTGAAATTGATGCACCAGCAATGGTGACCAATATCATTGCTCCTGCAATTCAACCTACAACAGATGCACAAGCAACACAAAAATCACAAGATGCAGGAGCATCCAAACCAGTAGCAACTGTTGACCCTGCTGAGGCAGAAGCTACAGAACAACTGGTGAGACAATCATTGGCTGCTCTCAAAGAGGAGGAACTAGCAAAAATAAAGCAGAAGCAAGCTGATACCAAACAACCAAGTCCACCCCCAGTTGTTGCTGAAAAACAGGTTGGAGATGCACCAGCAATGGATGCAGGAGCATCAAACCCAAAGGAACCAAAGAAAAAGAAACAGAAGAAAGCAAAGGCTGCCCCAGTCAGAACAAGCAGCAGGCTAAGGAGTGGGACTCCTAAGCAGTAAAAGTTCCTTTAAATCATGTTGATTACCTTTTGTGGACATGTTTTTAAGTATATATTTTAACTATTCTTTTGCAGCTACTATCTCTCCTCTCCCATTATGTTTTTGCAGTGAGGACACTACTAATCCTTAAGTTGGGGGGAGGAGAATAACTAATATTTTGCTATCTTTTGTGAACATATGCTATATATGCTTGATATGTGTGTTTAAATATAAGTATTATATGTGTGTTATGTGATAGATAGTATTAGTTGGCAAATAAGTTTTACAATTCCTTGATAGTATTTTGAGAAGCATGATCAGCTAAAACCCTATTTTGTGAAAAAGAACAAGTGCATTTTCAAGAAACTAAATTCTTTGTGAAACATTAAGTGTTGTAACCTAGGTTTGGATAATGATCAAAATTATTTTTGCTTCAACACTTAAATCACTGAACCTAAGAAAGGAACCTAATTAACTAGAAAATAAGTGGATGCCAAGGGTAGTCATAGTGAACCAAGATCAAATGCTAAATTTTTAATAAAAATTTAGAATAGCATAAAGAAATAAGTTTGGGGGTGCAACAATGAAAATTAAGGCTAAGTAATTCAATTTTAGGAAAGTCAGTGCAAAGGTTTATAAATCATCTACAAAGTGTACTATCATGTAAATACATTGATCCAAATCATATGAGTTGTATCCGTTCCAAAAAATTGCATGAAAAAGAAAAAGAAAAAGAAGAAAAAGTCAGATAAAAAGAAAGAAATAAAATATGCAAAAAGGGGAACAGCGAGAAGGACAATGTAGCTACAAACTCCAAAGAAAAAAGCCGGAGCAACAATATTACAAACAACCATTGCACCTGCAATGGTTGCTCCTGCAATACAAAAAGCACATTGCTCCTGCAATAAAGAACCACCACAAAATAGGCAGCACTGACACAAATTGAATTTACATGCAAAGACCCTTTGTTGTGCTTTGAAGACCCCACCAAGATTGTCTTTATAATAAAAAGGTCTCTCAAAAGTAATCTATACAAGCTTTGGACTTCCTTGCCTGACACGAACACTTGTTCTTCGGCTTACTATCATGTACAGTATAACCTTAAATTTTCTGAAGGGTGATACTTCGTCCAACCCCCCCTCTACTAAATAGACACCCCCAACCCTTAAATATTCCCAAAATACTCTCACGTGTGGACACCTCCTCACGCTACATTTTAACTAGTTTGGAGCACGGTCGTCCGAACCGGTTCGGAGGAGGTGCCTCCGAACCAGTTTGGTAGTAGTTCCACCGAACCATGCTTTTCCTTTCGTTTCGTTTCCCCAGCAATTTCATTTTCGTTTTCTTAGTTTTCTAAACAAAACACGATTCCTTTCTAAATTGTAAGACAGAATGAATTAGGCAATGATTACTGAAAGGGAAGAAATGGAATTAGAAAAAGGGTTGATGATGGAAAATAAAGCCTAGCGTTTGAAACAGTGAGAACGAAGATGATGAATTTTCTTTTTTGGTTTTGAAAAATAGATTTGAAGAGTTGTTTGGGTTTGTTGGTTTGAAGAAGATGATGAAAAGGTAAATACCAAATCTGAATATAATGATGGGTACTCCAAACATTAGTGAGTGAGGTTGAAGATGATGGATTTTAAGATTTTTTAAAATACCCAAATGTGAATAACAAAACCAAAACACAAGATTGACCGCAAAATTATTGAAGCAAAAGCATGGTTCGGTGGAACCATTGTCGAACTGGTTCGGACGACCGTGCTCCGAACCATCGTCGGATCACAAGATTCATTAATAATATTTTGGTCTTTTCACGCGTGTTGGGAGTGTCTACTAAGTAGCTAAGGGGTTGGACGAAGTGTGGAATTTTCTGAAAACCTAAATCTTCCCATCACACTAGCGCCGCCCCACCTTGAGTATTCTTTAACCATTGTCCGATTCCAGTTTTACTTCCTCCCTGTACAAGTAAGTGTCTTCCTCATTTCCCTTGCAATTAATTTTATATTAGCATTCCACTCAAATTGGTTGAATTTCACGCCAACACCACTTCGTACTCATTTTGGTGACCAATGCGTATAATCCCATATTGGAACCAACACTCTTTCAGCTACACACGTAAGTTCATGCAATCATAATATTGAGTTGAGAAATTTATTTAGAGTCTATTTCATTGGGGCCATATTGTTTTGCCATACAAAGTTAGTCAACCCATTTGACACTTGAATAGATCAGTTTCAAAGTGTTGTTCCTATTATTTTATTTTTGAAATTTTAGAGTCATCCAGCTCATGCACTTAATTTCATGAAAGCCCACCTAGAGATATATATATATATATATTATAGTGAGTTCTCATAGTCCCTCAATTTTATTATTGGTCATGGAATTCATAAACAACCGTAATTTTAATTTCAGCAAGCACTTCAATTTCCTTTGGAGAAGAATTAGTACACATTCCGATGTCTATGTGACTCACAACTCTGATCCCCATGGTCATCGTTCCAAAAAAAAATGTCGCTTTTAGATTGCTCTTGTTGAAATCTTTGAGAAACGCTACTCTTTCAAGTGTTATGGCAAAGTCTAAGTCACATTGTTGTATCGTCGTATTTCAGTAGCTTTGTGAACTCGCCGAACAACGTCAATATGGGCGTGCTCGTTACTTACATGGACCACGGTGCCGATATCCCATTTAATCTTTGTGCAAGATCTAGACTGGTAGCTTAACATCGATTAGTGTAGCCAAGTTTGACTTGGAGTCATTAAAATTGTTAAGTGCACTTTGACAAATGATTTTAAACAAGATTTGGTGCTAACTAAAATAGTAAATCACACTGCGAACATTTAACAATAACAAAAATTGGTTTAACATATGATTATAAATAGTCTCAGTAAACATTTTAATTATGAATCGCAAAACCACGTAACACAAATCATAGAAAAATAAAGCTACCAAAAATAGATTACAGAAACACAAGGTCGCATTAATTTTAAATTCAGAAAAGTAGGAAGGTAACAAATCAATACATAAAAGAACTAGAGTTCACACAGAAAAGACACGATAGACACACAACACATGGCCTAAAGAATAAATCGAGCTCTATAAAAATCACTTAGATTCTAACTTTTGCTATCTATTAATAATCTTTCCTAAGAGTACCTATCACTCACCTTATTATCTTGAAGACTTAACCAACTAATTTGGTCAGCTTCACAACTATCAAGAATTAACTAACCAATGCATGTAACTCTATCAGAGTCCACACATCGGAAACACAAAAGAACACACATAGAAAACATAAACAGTCCGGTTAGGACCGAACTGCTCTGATTCCACTAAATGTGACACCCTTTACCCCGAAAGTAGTTATAGTTGAAAAAGTGCGAAAAGACGAGTAAATTTGTTTTTTCAAATCAAATTGTCAATCTATTTTCTGAAATACTTTTCGCAAGTAAAAGATGTCTGCAACTTTCTTAAATCATACAAAATGATTTACGATAGTACTAAATAAAACATTTCTTTCAATATAATAGTAACAATCATAATCTTAAAGCTTAAATATATGTTTTGCCCCTGCAAATATCACCAGAATCCAGTTATGCCCTTATAAAAATAAAAACTTTAAAATTGCCCTTGCAAATATAAATCGCTTACGGTTATGCCCCTCGGCCAGTTTCTCATCCAAAAAAATAATTTAAATAAGGTTTAAATATATGTTTTACCCCTGCAAATATCACCATAATCCAATTATGCCCCTGCAAATATCACCATAATCCAGTTATGCCCCTGTCAAAGTCTTTAATTTTTTATTATGCTGATATTTGCAGGGGCAGAACATATATTTAAACCTTATTTAAATTATTTTTTTGGATGGGAAGCTGACCGAGGGGCATAACCGTAAGCGATTTATATTTGCAAGGGTAATTTTAAAGTTTTTATTTTTACAGGGGTATAACTGGATTATGTTGATATTTGCAGGGGCAGAATACATATTTAAGCTTAATCTTAAATATAATATTGAAAATACAACCATAATCCCGATGTCACATAATCAGAGCAATAAACCTTGAATGCGGGGTGTCTTACTTCAAGTCACTGGGTGATCGTAGAGACCACATCTTCACCGCTGCACGATCATAGAAGACTGCTCCAACAACACCTGGAATTCGATCTAAAAAAGTGGTGCACGAGTGAGAAAGAGCGTCCAAGCCATATAAGGAACATAAGACCGAGACTAAAATAGCAAAGACAACCACAATCCATCAAATCAATATCCAACAGTCACTCTCAAAAGAGTGAAAAACACAACACGCCGTAAAAATCACAACAGTATATACGACAAACATAACCTGCATATCCAATTAATCATCAACAAAGATCATCATCCTCAACGAACGGAGCATACCACTACAGTGAGTACAACGAACATGTCACGCATGCTCGGTCAGTCATCTACCCACTACTCTAACGATAAAACTAGATCCATCTAACTCTGGGTAAGCGGATGCAAGTGCCCTCACATCCCGGGAAATAGATAGAGTCTAGTCAGGGTACCCCATTGTTTTGTGGAACTCCCCAGCAGTGCCCCACTTAGGACCCCCCACTGAGCCTACCTGCAAGGCCGGGTCGTGGCCGTCTCTATTACTACTCCCATAATCGTTTGCTTACCACCCCACCTATCATCATCCCTACCATCCTTGAGGTACGGCTCGCCCATACTGCGACGAGTCCTTGCCCATACTGCGACAACGTTCTTTCTATACAATTTCAACTATTGAGGTACGGCTCGCCCATACTGCGACGAGTCCTTGCCCATGCTGCGACAATGTTCCTCTGACAATCATCAACTTTTAAGGTACGGCTCGCCCATGCGGCGACGAGTCCTTGCCCATGTTGCGACAAGGTTCCTTTAACTAATATCGATCACGAAGATACCGCTCGTCCATACTGCAACGAGTTCTCGCCTATGTTGCGGCAAGATTCTTCAACACGAACCAGCTTGCTAATCATCGACGAAGGATAACTTGTCCATTGTGCGACAAGTCTCCCATAACAATACACCAGTCAACTAGTAATCACCACAAGCAGGAACATCAAGTCATTCAATGACTTTGCCAACTCCAAGTCAAACTTGGCTACATTAACCGAGTAAGGTATCTATTGGGAATTTAAACAATATTAACTTCTTCTCATTTAGTCTTACCTATCATTCTAATCCACGAGCACTTTATTTACAGACCTTCAAATCAATTACATTACAGTCATCCAGGTCATTTACAGTCATCCAACTCATTACATTACAGTCATCCAGATCATTTAATTTATAGACGTTTAAATCATTACAGTAATCCAGAATAATTACAGTTATACAAATTATTTAATCACAATCATCTAAATTGATTAATTTACAGTCATCCATAATAGTTACAGTCACGTGAATTATTTACAGTAATCCAAAATGAATTAAACGAGTAAACACAAACAAATATGAACAGTGACAATCAATACTATTCTAGTCCTATCCCCTATTCCCCATATAGAAAAGAAATTCTTTCCCCCCGTACCTGATTTCGAAAGGCATCCCAATCGCGAATTGATGAGCACAAATCATAATTTCTCGAGCGTGATTAAATTCCAACGGGGCGATGTCTGACTCGAACGCGTACAACCTTAACAACAAAAACAATTCAAAAATCATGCACTAAAATATTAAATATAATTAATCGCTCGTTAAATGAATTAACTAAGTTTCGAAAAGATTACCTATCGAAGGTAAAAGGCGGAGACAAGGATTGGAAACCGTGAACCTAGAATGTCTAAGATTGAACGAGTTACGAAGGGTTGGTCCTAATGGGACTAGTCAACACGATGATTTGTGGCTAGAAACAACTATTTCCGCTTTGTGACAAAAGCTGCTAGTATGATTTATGAACGAAACTCAATTCTATTTGTGCGTACGATTCCCAAAAGCAAGGTTGCTCAATCTAGCCATCGTAGACAATAATGGCAATACGAAATAAGTGATGGTGCTAATCGACGGAACTAAGGCATGAAAGTAGTGACAGAACCACGATTGCAGAGGAAAATCGCGACTGGAGGGAGACATGGTGGTGGCAACGACGTCTGGGAGCGATGGAGGGAGGTGCTGGCGGTTTTGGGCGAGGTTGGTTGTGTTGGCCACGGAGTTTCGCGAAAAGGGGGAGAAAACGCAAGGAAGGGGCGTGGTTTTTGGCGTGGATTTAGTTAATCAACGAAGCCATAATGAGTAAAACTAAGGTCATAATTGGAATCAATGGTGAAATTCGAGTGGGAAGGTGAAGTTTCAGAGCTGGCTGTGGTCTATAGGCGGAAAACGAAATGGAGGAGTGGCTGGGTTAGGGTATCCGCAGGTTTCAGGGTTGGAGGAAGAAGAAGGTGCAGGCGGGTCGGGTCTGATCCAGTGGGTTGCGTGTTTGGGCCTGTTGTTCGCGTGGGCTGGAGTTGTTTAATTAGTGCAGAGGTGCGTTTAGTAGGCAAACGGGGGCTGTATGCGTAAAAATGCATAAAAACAGATTTTTTTTTCTACTTTTAAAACCCAATTTAAATATACACACTATTTTTACACCTTGATAACCTAGAATCATTTCTAAAAATCAATTATACTTGAAACACCAATATTTCATAAAATAAAATAAGCAAACTAAAATATTAATATTTCAAACAAATATTCTAAAAATCAAATAATAACAATATATTACTATAGCATATAAAAATACATTTAAATGTGATTTCAACTAAATTTAATAGCTCAAATACATACTAAATTAAAATAGTTTAATCTTATCCATTAATAATAATTCATAAAATAATCACATAATAAAAGGACCACAACGCACAAAAATCGAGGTGTTACACAAGAACTCGTTGCAATATGGACGAGCGGTATCTTCGTGATCGAGATTTGTTGAGGGAACCTAGTCGCAGCATGGGTAAGGACTCGTCGCAACATGGGCGAGCCGTACCTTAAGAGTTGATGAATGTGAGAGGCACCTTGTCGCAGTATGGGCAATGACTCGTCGCAATATAGGCGAGTCGTACCTCAATAGTTGAAATTTTATAGGAGGAACCTTGTCGCAATATGGGCAAGGACTCGTCGTAGTATGGGCGAGCCATACCTCAAGGATGGTAGGGATAATAGGTGGGGTGTTCCACAAAACACTGGGGTAATGACTAGACTCTATCTATTTCTCGGGATGTGAGGGCACTTGCATCCGCTTACCCAGAGTTAGATGGATATAGATTTTATCGTTGGAGTAGTGGGTAGGATCGTCTTGACGTTGCACCAGATTCGAGATGACGACATTGGTTGATGATCGATCGAGCACACGTAGCATGTTCGTGGTATTCACTGTTGCGGTGTTCTCTGTGTTGATCGTATGGCAGGTTGAGGATGATGATCTTAGTTGATGATTGACCGAGTATTCAGATTATATTTGTCGTACATACTGTAGTGTTTTTTACGGTGTGATGTGACCTCATCACTTTTTACGTACGAGCCCTTTGTGACATCTTGCTGTATGGACATGTATTTGTCACTTTTTTGAGAGTGGTTGTTTGATATTGATTTGATGGATTGTGGTTGTCTTTGCTGTTTTAGTCTCGGTCTTATGTTCCTTATATGGTTTGGACGCTCTTTCTCACTCGTGCACCATTCTTTTTTAGATTGACTTCCAGGTGTCGTTGGAGCAGCCTTCTACGCGAACCGGTGGAAATGTGATAACTACGGATGGTAGCTTGTAGTATGATACTATGTGTTGATGTTACTCTCCTTTATTTAATTGAACTAAAGGTTACTTGCTCTGATTATGTAACAACGGGATTTGAGATGTATTTTTAATATTATTATAAATCACGTTTATATGATTTAAGTAGTTGGATGACATCTTTTACTTGCGAAAAGTATTTCAGAAAATGAATCGATAATTATATTTGAAAAACAAATTTACTCGGTTTTCATAGTTTTTACTTATAATTACTTTTGGGGTAAAGGGTGTCACAGCCTCTCCCTCGCCCAAAGATGCTTCCACAACGAGGATATTGAGCAGAATTTTGGCTTTGTTTGTTCACGTGCTGTGTAGAATTTTTGCGTGCTACATTTGAAGTGACATTCGAGACAACAAGTTCTTGTTTGAACTTGTCAAACTGTGCTTCTTGTACCATCAACAAGTTCTGTGAGGTTGAATACTTCATATTTGCCATACATTAGCGTAACAAAACTGTTATACTGAAGGTCGTCGAGGACGGTGTCACATAGATATTGTTCGTGGATTGGAACGCATGTGGCGGTGAGCGAATTGGCCAGTGTTTGTATGCGTGTGACATATTCATTGATAGAACACGTATTTGTTGATTTCAACTCTGGTTTGAGTTTCCTGGCCTTGGTTCGCATATGTGTATAGAATTGATCGTGGATCTTCTCCCACACTTGCTAAGGGTGTTGATAGGAGAGCACTCTCGCACAAAATCAAAGAGTGTTGAGAGAACACTCTTTGAATATCGTTTGACCTTGCATCAGCCACTAATTGTAGGCAACATGGCCGTCCCAAACAATTTGGAGGCTTTGTTCAAATTTTAAAAATTGGGCCCCTAAACTTGATCTTTCCTTTAATTTCATGGCTTATATTTTATTCTAACATATTCATTCATTATGGAAAATCGAAATTCCTTTTGTAGATCAAGACTCATACCCGGCCTTTAATTTCTTGTGTAAGATGAGATGGAACCGATTCATCCAAAAATATTTTCTCAAACTTTAAAAAGAATTGATTACATTTGTTAAAAAAGAACTAATTTGACTTGTCAGGGAAGCCCTGCTCATACGCATTTCCACATGCAATGGAGAACAAATGCTACGCTGTTCATCTAGAAAAAGTTTCTTTGTTGATTAATTTTATTTTTAAGATCAAAGTTGTACAACTCGGACGTTTTAAATTGAGATTGAGAAAATGTACATCTCAACTGATGCCATATGTTATTTTTTTTAAAAGTTAATGTATAAGAAAAGTAATAATAATAATAATAATAATGATAATAATAAAATAAATGAAAGAGAGGAGGGGGGCACGCTTGGACACAGACCAGAGTGTGTGTGGTAACACCTCATTGCACTAGTAATTATCTTTTAATAAAATAAAGCAAAACGTAATGTATTAAAAAAAAAAAAGGAAAATCGAGAAAACCACACACATAATATTATTAGGGCCCTAAAAGTTTTGGACCTTGGTTGGGCCTTGTGCTACGCCTTGTGCAGTAGCACAGGTTGAACTGCCTAAGGACTATATCTCAGGTAGGCAATAGAGTTGACATTGTTGAGAAGTGCTTCTTTCGAATCGAACTGTGGAGGCACCTCTGGATTGACGAGAAATCGTTGAAGCTTGTGAGTCATGATAACACCTTCAATTTGTTGATTCTAAAGGAGAAAATTTTTATCCTCCAGTTTGATTGACAGCTTCAGTGCTTTCATGAAGCTAAATTCCTCCTGTGACGAAGAACCATCGAGAGTTTCAGTGTCGCTTTGCGGCGATTGTTCATTGACAGTGACCCTTAACGAAAATATTGGAATACAGTCCCACAAATAACTACATCAACAAATAACAAGTGAAATTTTTATTAAAGTACTCATTCCAACACACCAAAATATGTACACGACAAAGCGCAAAAATGGAAGAAAAAAAATGCAAGTCACCTAATTAATATTCACAATCACACACAAAAATAGATAAAAATTAGCATAGCAAATCGTAGTTCATTTAAAATTACGTACATACGTACATAATTGAGGGGAAATTCCTGGTTTTTCACTTATATCTCAGAATTTGATAATCAACTAATCTAATTGGTGGGTTGAAGACAAAAAGAGAGAATACGAGGGGCACGTATAGGAAAATTAATTATCTGGTGGAAAGTCTTTTTATGATTAGGCATGATCCATTTATCTCTCTTTCTTTTTGATGAAAAAACAAACTCTCATACTGATACTAATTATATTAGGCAATAGGTACTTCATGCATGCTTGTAGATGAAGTCTCGTCTCTTATTTTATCTTTAATCAACCAACCTAAGAAAAGCCTATCAAAGTGATCCATACTATAATTAGAGAAAGAGAAACGTGAGAGGTCTTCTTTGTGCGGTCCATGAAATGGGGTGCCAAATGTAAAACGATAAATAGAACAAGAACAAAGCTTGCCTCGGCAATGATTCAAAATTTAGGATCCAACACAAACATGATGGAAAGAAAAATGCTAGTATGACTCTTTTCAATTATACTTACTTGATAAGTGGATAAAATATGCGTGTATATATGTTCCATCACTTTCAAAATAAGTCCCATTAAATTAGTAAGATCCACATGAATTTCATTCAATTATGAAAGTGTTAGACAAAGAGTGCTAAAGAGACTGTTGCTTGCACTCCTCAATATAGAAATATAGATTCTGTAAGTGTGTTCACATGTCAGATTTGGTTGATTTTGGTCAAACCAGTTACCCGACCCAATTAATTTTTTATGAGCCCGACCCATTTAATTTTGATTGGCTGGAATGGGTTAAAACCCACATTTTTTCTACCAAACACAAACCAACCCAAACTCGTTGATGAGCGGGTTGGTTCGGGTCGGGTCAACATACCATGAACCATAATGCAACTTGTTATTTTGGGCAATAGGAAGACCCTTTAAATTGTAGAGGACATCTTTTTCTAATGTACCTTCCAGAACCACACGCTTAGAGTCCTGTGATTTGATAAGACAATGATCTGTGTGGAATTCAAAATAGACATGGTTGTCACAAGCTAAATTTTAACATAGATTCAAGATTTCTTGTTATATTAGGAACACGCAGCAGAATATTTAACGCAAGATTAATATGAGGATGTGTATAGGTGACGTAAATATTGAAGAACTAACAGGTTTTATGGTAGCTTCGTGACCATTCTCCTTTTGACACATTAACAGTCCAAATAGGGGGTGCTATGCTGCAGATTTGTGGAGTCTGTTGTGACAGGGTGTGAAGCTCCCGTATCACCATACTAGGCAGCAGGATCAATATTATTAGGTATAGATAATTCAGAAGATGTACATGTGGCATCTAGAGTCATGATTTCAGCAAGATTAACCTGAGGTACTGTGGAGGTTACTGCAACATCATCGTTTCCTTGGGACTTGGTGGATGTAGTATTAGTAGTACCTTGAGCAATATAAGGTGGTGGCACGAATGTGCCGTCAAACCTGTACCAACACTCAAGAACAGAATGCTCGTAGCCCCCACGCACTTGAAAAGTAGGGCAATGACCAGTGCTACGAGCCCCTAACACAGTTGTGCCCTTGGCGCCCGCGTCCACGTCCATGCAACTACCTCCATTAATGACTCTGGTGCCTTGTGAACTGGAATCTCCTTGGTTAGAACCATGACCAGTGCCTTGAGCAGTGTGTGAAAAATTAGTTGTTGCATTTGTCACGGCTAATTCTTAGCATGAGAGAGAAGTAATGTTGATGAATCTTCTCTCGTATATGCCAGGAATGATGGCAACTGAGCATCCTAGGTAACACGGACTGTCTGGCTCCGATAAGGTAGAGAGGAGCCAAGTGGAGAGTGTCTAGTCTTGAACCAGCGACTTTTCGAATTCATCAGTGACATGATCAACAGCACTAGCTGCTTCAGAAGCATATTTCCGTGGAATCGATGGATTGACGAGGAGACGATGCAGTTCATGCATTTTGACAACTCCTTCGACTTTCTAGTTCCAGAGTAAAAAAATTTGACATCAAGTTTTATAGACAATTTCGGTCCAATCGCTAAGTGATGTGAAGAAGAAGCATTCGAAGTACCTTGGAAGATGGTTTTTGTGCAAAAAGGTGCAGTGGATTCATTGCGGGGCGATTGCGCTCATGTGATGATGGCGCCATTTAAGGAGTTTCACAACGAAGGAGAGAAAGGAAGAAACAATTTTGGAGCGAGGTACGAAAGCGTGAGAAAATGGCTTAGGAACTTGTTTGGCGATTGATACTATATTGAGAGAGAAGTGGATCTAACTGAACCAATTCGTTGATTGACCAGGTTGTTAAAATCTGTATTTATATACTTAGATTTGTGTCTAATGTGATCTAACTGAATTGCCACATCAACAATTCATACCTCACAAAATCTAGGTGAGTCCTAAACAACTCACTAACTGCTTGAGCGAAAGTCCACGGCAGTACCTTATACGCCTACTGCCTTGGCGCCGATGTTAGCTTATAATTACCAAAAAAATTAGATTCCATTTTCGGGCAAGACTTATGGTTTAGACGTTGAAAAATATCTAAACATAAAGATGTATATGAATGATTAAACTGGTCCAATGTTCTAATTAATTTCGGTCTATTTAGTCTATCGTGGAGGAAATTGAAGTAGGTGATACTTCGTACAACCCCCTCCCTACTCGATGGACACCCCCTACCCTCCATTATTCCAGAAATACCCCTACCGTCCAAAAAATTTTTATTTTAAAAACACCTCTCACACCCCCCCCCCCCCTTCACACACACCCTCTACTCCCCTCTCACACACACCCTCTACTCCCCTTTCACACACACCCCCTCTATTTTCTCTTCCTCCTTCGCGTCGCAACTCCCCCTCTCCCTCTCAGAAGGTAACTCTCCCTCTCCCCTTCTCTCTTTTTCGTTAAATTCTATTTTTTTTCACTGGTTCGGCGAAATAGAGGACGAACCGGTTCGGCGTTGCAGAGGCCGAACCAGTTCGATCAGCTGTGCGCCGAACCCAGTTCGGATCACCCACGGCCGAACCTAGTTCGGATCGCCCAGGGCCGAACCGTTCTGAGACCTCTATGTTTGTTTTTGCAGATATGGACCACTTCCAAACCACTGTTTTTCGATATGATGGGTTTATTGAGCTCCCCAACTACATGTGAATCCTACTGTTACCTCCACATGTATTCTTTTACTTGGTGGGGGACATTGTGTTGGCCGGTGTCGTTGGCGATGACCACATCGCTACTGATACCGGTCACTTCTGCGACGCGCACGGGGCTGCCGACAGTGTCACGGTGAACATTCTGTACACTTAGGAGGGGCGCTTCATTGTCATTCAGACGCCGGACTCCCCTACTGATATTGACATCAGTGAGTCCACTGATGATCCTGATAGTGACTCAACTGATCCCGATTATCAGGTTTTTTTGGCCGAGTACGATGGCAGTGACTCTGATCATGATGGGAGTCACGATGGGACCGACGCTGGATCCTCCGACTCCACTGATCACGATGACGCGGGATCCTCTGACTCTGTTGTGACTTTCTAGTAGTTTTTTTATTATCAATAATGACTAATTGTAATCATATTTATTAATGAAAAGAAAATTAGTAATGAACACAAAATTGAGTACTATTTAAATTTCTCAACAATTTTATTATTTAAAAATAGAAATATTACAATAAATACTCGAAATACACGATCAGAAACGACATATTAAAATGAAACGAAACTACTTGGGGATAGTGGACTCCATAATATAGATAATCTCTTTTGGAGTCCGCATCGTCTCGACAAACAGCTCAATGAGCTGACGTCCCAATGGGGTGATACGATGATGTACCATCATTGCGCGAACATCGTCGTCGCTCTGGATATCCATAGCTTCATAGCAGAGAGTGTCGTCTTGTAGGCATACGCACGTGCGGTAACGTATACGAGATATGTCTTTGCGCCACTCTCCCTCTTAGCGAACCTTCCTCTTTGCCTTTTCCTTCAACTGACTGAACATTATATTTTTGTCCAACCTACAGAAGTAGTTGTCGCGAGACTTAAAAAAAACACCATCAGCCCTGTTCTCGACTGTTCCAGGGCTATGGAGGACACTTAGAAATTTGTCTTCAGATCTCTGCGTTGGGCACAACTGCCATTCATTAAGATCTTCCATTTTAGCAAATTCGGGTTAGGGTGTTTGTGAAGAAGCAAAGAAGATGAATCAGAAATGGGTTGTGTGAATATCAGTGAAGAGTGACAGCCTATTTATAATAGGGGTGATCAAGCGTGAGCCGTTGATTTAAAACGATCGGAACCGTTAAAATTATAACCGTTGGGCACAATTTCCAATTTTATTATTATCCGTTGATTTCCAATGCGGCACAATTTCCAACTTTATTATTATCCGTTGATTCCCAATGGGGGCGCAACTTTCAAATTTCTGTCAGTCAAAGGACCAGTTCGGTGCACGGCTGGCCGAACGGGTTCGGTGCAGCGTGCGCCGAACCATGTAAATAAATGATAGGGGGTGTCTGTGAAAATTTAACATACTCGGTGCAGGCAAATCCGAACCGGTTCGGCCAAGCGTGCGCCGAACCGTAATAAATTTTAAAAAAATAGAATTCACAGATTTCATTAAGGGCAAATTGGTCTTTTCACCCCTTTATGGGGTGTCTACTGAGTAGCCCCCGGGGTTGTACGAAGTATGGGCCTTGCAGTATTGATTAAATTGGCCCAAAATGATTACACATTTTCATCCATTTACACTACGACATTATAAACAATACGCATATTATCACTTTAACTCATATTTTTAAATGAATATATCCATAAGTAGGGGTGGGAATAGGCCAGGCAAGGCCAGACTTTGAAAGGCCTGAGCCTGGCCTACAGTGAACTTTTTAAGCCTGGGCGTGGCCTATGGCCTGTCATAGGCTTTTTTTAGGCCTGGCCTAACCTTTTTAAAAGTCTGGTCTGGCCTGAAAGCCTATTTAAAAGCCTACTTCACACTAAAGCCTCTAAATAGTTCATTTTACCTTTTTTAAACAGGCTAAATGAGCCTACTTCACATTCAGGCCTATTACTATTTTTCTTAAAAGCCGAAACGACAGTTTTTTTAAGAAAATATTATTAAGATTTTTCATGTTGGAATTTTATAACATTTTTTTTAATTAAAACACTTTCCAGTGAGAAATATACTACGAAGAAAATCATATTAACCATTGGATGCCAAATTGGAATAGCAAAAGCCGACGAAACATATGTGTACAATAATATTTTGTGACCAAATTAAAAATAGCCATGCCAACATATAAGTTAAACTATTTGAAATTTGATAAAACTTCATGAACACAAAAAGCTGATTCTAAATTTAAACCATAATTAAAACAACCAATAACAAGTTTATAAAAAGAAAAATAGATAAAATGCATTCTCCAGCAATACACCTAATGGAGAATGCCTCAAGAAAGAGGTCTTCAATCTTCAAAGAGAATTCGGTCTTCAACTTCATCAAAGTCGTTCCAAACAATTGATGTTTTTTTCCTCTTTCTCCCAACAATAGGATCTAGATTTTCTTGAGCTATGCCATTTTCATTTGCTTGTGTGTCAGCTTCTACTTGAGTTGAAGATAAAGGTACATTTTCACTCACCTCATTATTAGTCATATGAGTGGATGAATTTGGTTCATTTCTTTCTAATGGAAAAGACATTCTAGAGAGAAGTTTAGTTTATGATGGTAAACAATAAGACTAATATAAATGTTATAATCAGCCAGTTGGTGTAAATTAATTGAAGGCTGGAAACTTGAAAGTTTTAATATAACAATACAAATGTAAATTTAATAATAGACCATATAATAATCTGCACATGCTGGAGTATATGTGTCGCATGATTGAAACTTGAAAGTTTCAATTTTTTTTCAACCGTTTCAATTTGCATCGGGAATGAATGAGTACTAATACAAATGTATTAATGGGTTAGATACTCTGCACATGCTCTCTATATACGTATTGTGTCGCATGAGTGTATGATTGAAACTTGAAAGTTTCAATTTGATGCATTGGGACTCATGTGTCTCGTTCGGCCTATTCCCACCCCTATTCATAAGGACTAACGTGTCTCGCATTTGAAATTCTCGACTATTCTGAGTCTTATTTTTTCAGAGCGACTAAATTGAGTCACATGTTTTTTTTTATGAACAATTTAAGTTATATCTTACTTTTACATTCGAAACATAGTTATAAGGAAGTTCATTAACTTAATTCGAATGCATTCTAAAGTTTTGAAATATTTCGTGAAGAATGAACTTATTTTACAAAGAAAAAAAAAGGTAAAATCTCACCTGCAAGACAGCATGCCACGAGGGATGTATTGTAGGACCCTCAAATCATCGTCAATTGACGCCGTCAGTCACTCTTTTCCTTTTGCCTTTATTTGGGTCCTAGAGTGCCAAATTCCCAATGGTAACGTTTGAAATTTAAGGAACTTCTAAGCTTTACATCTCCCTCTCACACCTACTGATCCTTTCTCCCTCCACTCACACTAACATTGAAGCCAAACAATAATAATATTTAACGTAAGTCTCTTAGTATTTTTCAGTGCTCATTCGTTCACCAAAGAGCCACTAGCTACAACTCCTCAAATTCCATAAACTTCGATCAATCACAAAGTCCAGGTAATTTACCTTATTATTTATTTATCAGTCTCATCAATCGTCTTCTTTCTTTGCTTACCCTTCAAGTTTTTCTTTTAATAATAAACACAACAATTACATTACATACACATATATTGCATAATTCCAATTAAGCTCTATATATGCATTACATGATATGTACATATATATATGCTACCCTACCAGGAGTATTTAATTTAATTTTGTTCATCTTCTGTTGACTTTGTTATTGAATATCATCAGAATTGTGTTTATATATATGTTATAGTTTTATCTGATTTTCTTGGTTATTATCGAAGAAAGATGCCACAAGAGGGATCACAAAATTCATTTTTTACATCTCCTTCAAAGAGAGGATTGAAGGGTCTGGTTTCTATCAATAAGGAAGCTTCATGCACTTCCATAGAAGAGAGTTTCAACGACCATGAATTGGCTTATAGGAAAGCAGAGGAAACAGGTATATATATGTATGCACTTTTCCTATATATCTATATTTACATATAATCACATGTGTAAAATGCAGTGAAATTGTGACCGAATAGATATTGTTTTTGTAATTCATCTTTGGAATATATAGTAGAGTTCATCCTAATCAAGAACCTGTATATTCTTCTTCTGGAAAAAAACTTTTTGGAATTTGGAAGTGGGAGCTTAAAACCATGAGCAATTTTGTTTTTGGCACAAAAAATGTTAAAATTTAATTATGAAATTGAAATAGCTTTCTCTAATTTAGAATAAACCATCGAATTTAGTATAATTCCTTTAAGAAATTAATGTTATGAATTTCATAAAATTTTAAGAGCTGTGACGAATTTTACAAATTTTGTTATGAATGTTACAAATTTTATGATTATTATTATTACTATTATTATTATTATTAAAATTTTATTATTATTATTATTGTTATTATATTGTTATTTTTATATAGTTTTGGGACTAAGTAAGAAGAAAATGTTAATTTAGAAATTAAATCGGAAGTTTACTAGGAAAAAAGGGTTTTCAAGCTATATTTTTCGGTGGTGTAATTTAAATTTGTTTCTCTAGATAAAGAAAAAGATACAAATTTGCTGTAAAAAAAGTGAGTAATTGATGAGAAAAGATGCTTGAGTTGAGGCACATTTGTTGGTGTGATGTTTTACTCATGGCCCGATAGGAAAAAGAAAAGAAACAAATTCAAAATTCCATTTGATTCTTTTGACGTAATTTATTTGTTTCTTACTTTTTCTTTTTATCAACCAAATTATTTCTTTTGGTCAACCAAATTACTACTTGCAACTTTACTTAACAAAAGAAAAAAGAAAAGAAGGTAAACAACCAAAAGGCAATAATCAATGGAGAAAGCTCTGATTTAGTGGAAAGACCTAGCCTGTGCAGGTTGAGCTACTTCACATACCTCCAATTTGTTTAAGACAGTCCCGCATATAACACATGTTGAATTAAGGTTGAAATGTTCGTAGAGAGATGCATTCATATTTTATGTCCAAGAAATATTGTCCATCCCAAAACAATGAATTCGGGAGATGGAAATCAATTACTATTTTAATTATGTCAACAAAACAACCACATATTCCTCTACTGACACAATTGCGTTCGTTGTGTTTTCGCGAGGTTTTCCTTGTGATAAATAGCAATGGTGTCTCAATTAAGATTACCTAAGTAGAGGGAATATGTGGAAAAAGGCCATGATGAAAAGAGAAATATTTTGGGAGGCAGCAAAGCAAAAAATAATTTGGCAAAGCATGATGAATAGAAGTTAGTTGGCGATTGTGGTTGTGTACTAAATTGTGGTTGTTTACTAAATTGTGGTTGTGTGGTATTTTGCCATTGTCTCCAAGGGATGGGTCCAAATTAATTTGTGACATCAAGTATCTAGCCGAAAGAATTAACAACTAGTATAATTTTCAATCAAAATCTTTGACATTATCGATTAAGACCTTGTAACTAAAGCACCATAATTTTAGTTATATGTCAAAAGACACATTGTCCCAAGCCTGCAACTAATTATTGAAACTCTACTTTAACTTTAATATGTGTGTAAATTTAATAGTATGTTTCATGATTGAGCTTTAAGTAACAGAATAAAATGTCAAAGAAAGAATAGAGATTCCTCCACACTTGGATCCTCTCCTTCCTACTAATCCTACATGTGTCTCCCTTCATCATCTCTATCTCTCTCTTAACTCCATTCACTCTCATCATTATTTATTATTTCTTAATCATTTTCTCTCTTCTCCCACCCTTATATTTTGTGATGGAGAGAAAGAAGAGAATGAGAGGATCCAAAGACAGATCCCTCCTCCTTTCACGGAATCTCAAGATTGGGAAAAAATTAAGATTGAGACATTGAATGAAGTATAATTTCTAATAAAAAAAATCATTGTTACCAACATATTATATTTCGAAAAGTATAAAAGTTTTTTTTTTACAAAAAAAATTAAAACACATATTTTAGTTCATCACTAAAAATTTAAAATACAATTTTAATATCTTCAAAAACTAAAATTAAAATAAATACCTACGAATTTTATAGTGATAAAAAAACAATTTAACTTATATTTACACTTATGATAATCGGCCATTACGAAATTACAATGACATTGTAGATTTAAGTAAGGGTAGGGTTCGTCTACTTAGCTATCTAATCTTTAACTTTTCTTATTTTCATTTCCACCATGTTTATTTAAACTAACATTTTTCATTTCCACTCATGTCCAGTTAAAGAAGTATGAGTGAAATAAAGCAAGTATTTTTAAAAATTTTGGAAATGCAAACTATTATTTTCATTATTTCCAAAAAAACATTTACTTCCGATAGAGCAAAGATCATCTCCATTAATTGTGTTCTCCATTGCTTTTATTACTATAGCATAGAAGATATTTAGACATTAAATGTATTTATTTTTTCAAAACTATAGTAATAGTTAAAAGTAATGGAGAACATAAATTTTTGATAATAAAAGTAATGGAGAACACGAGTAATGGAGAAGGTCTTTACTCCTCCTCTGATAAATAGTATTTCATTATCTGTATCTTAGTAGTCCTTTCTCTATCCCACTAATTGCATCGACAATTTCATAATTAGTATTTCTTTATTAGTTGACCATGTGGTAGCATTGGTGTGTGATATTAAAGTAACATATTAATAAGATTAATGATGTAAGAGTCTTTTCCGTGATTCTACCCGGCTCGAAAGATTAGTCTCCAAAGTTGCGCGCAGAGGATGTCTGGTTTATAAAAAAATAGGAATAGGATTAAAATACTAGTTTAACATATAATTGAAAAAACCAATTGTTTTGTTTTGGCAATTAAGAAAAGCCCAAATATTGATATAAATTTAAAATATCTATCTTTTTCTCTGTGAAATTCGCCTGCTACTTGACGGTGATGGATTGTTGTTCAACGCTGAAACGGATTTGAATAATCACAATACTGTTTTATATTTACCCGCCATTAATAATCTGAGAAAAGCTTTTGTGTTTGTGTGAGAGAGCAGCTTCAAGGAGATACGAAGCCTCAGAATGGCTACGTCAAATGGACAGTGTCGCATCTGCATTACTATCTCCAAAACCCTCCGAAGAAGAATTCTGCCTTTTACTCCGAAATGGCCTCATTCTCTGCAACGTTCTCAACAAAGTCAACCCCGGTGCTGTTCTCAAAGTTGTGGACAATCCTACCCTTGCTCTTCATCATCATCAGTATCATTCTTCTGCAGAAGGGAATGCACACTCTGCGATTCAATACTTTGAGAATATGAAAAACTTTCTCGATGCTGTTAAGCGCATGCAACTTCTCACTTTTGAAGCTTCCCATTTGGAGAAGGTAAGGTTATTTTTTCCTTTCTTTCATTCTTATAATCGTAATTTTATATCATTTCAATTAATTCACTCTTAATTTTATTTTTTCATCTTCTAGAGTCCTTTTCCTTTTTATTAAGTTTTTTGTTGTTGTTGTTGTTGTTGCCGGTGATGTTAGTTTATCTTCCTTCAAATATGGTAAAATTCTTGGGGTGTAAGTCTTAATTTCAAAATTTCCATTGAAACTAATAGATTTTTTTGTCTCACTATTAAGGAATCATTTTTCTTTTGGATTTTTGTGGAGAAAAATAAGATTTGAATTAATTTACAAATCAAATTCTTCAGTTAGAAGAGCTTAAAAATATATGCAATTTACTTTATTGGACTGATTTACTTTGTTACTCTTCTTTGAAATATGTGAAATACTTAAAACAATAAAGCTAAGAGTTAACCCTTTAATTAATCAGTTTCGAGAGAATTTTTACAAGATTTAGATATTTTGACAGAAATCAATTTATATTTTATAAGTTTCTACGAAATACTATTTTACTAATGAACTTATTTATGTAATTTTATTGTTCCAAACACATTTTGGTTTTGAGCTTTCTGTTAAAGGGGGGATTTTCTGTTTTGAAATTTGAAAATGCAGGGAGGGTCATCAAATAAAGTTGTAGACTGCATTCTATGCTTGAAGGGTTACTATGAATGGAAGCTATCTGGTGGCATTGGTGTGTGGAGGTATGGGGGAACTGTGAGAATCACATCCTTCCCAAAGAGTTCTCCTTCCTCCATAGTTGGCAGTGAAAGTGCTGATGAGTCGCTGGATGAGTCAGAGTCATCTCAGTATGAACAGCTACTAGAATTTCTTCATCTATCTGAAGAGTTCTTGAATGAAGAAACCAAAACTACCAATGCTCTGGCTTTCCTTTTTGATCACTTTGGTCTCAGACTTCTGCAGGTTTACCTTAGAGATACAGATGGGATTGAAGATCTTCCTCTCAATTCAATGGTCGGTAAGATCCTTACTGGTTTGTTGTACTGTTGTAGCATCTATTCTAGTTTGTACCAAAATCATTTCTTGACTTGTATGATTAATAGATGAATATGTAAAGAGTACATTACTCACTAAGCATTTAAATTTCCTTATAATGTTGATTGAAATTGCAATTGTAGTATTGAATATTTAAGAATGACAACTAATATCACTGTTTTATTTTTTTATTTTTTAAATAAACATCTGCATATAAATTCATTTGCTTCCTGCAGTCTTATTTCTGGTTCGGGTGACAATTTGTAGGTAATCGATGTCTTGCTCCGCAAAGTAGTCAAGGATTTCTCATCTTTGCTTGTTACTCAAAGCACTGAGGTACTTCATGCTTGAATTTTATGCATTGCTACCTTCCCAACTAAAGAGTTGTCATTAACTTACAATTTTCCTTAGCCTTACTGCAAAAGGATTTCCTAAAATACACTTCTCAACAATTTTCTGCAGCTTGGACTTTTCCTGAAGAAAATATTAAAAGGGGATATTGGCTGTCTCTCGAGAAGGGAGTTTATTGAAGCTATCTCACTATATCTTAATCAAAGAAGTAGTTTGGCATCAAATGATTTCTCTAAATTCTGCATTTGTGGTGGCAAGCGCGATGGTATTCAACAAAATGTCAATCATTCTGCCAAATATGCTGAAGTAATCAATACCCAACAGAAACAACTTGAGGTATAAATCGTATAACAGGACTTCCTTCTCTTGTTGTTCTAAAATGTGAGTTTAGATTAGCAGTTTAGCAACATACACAACAAGTTTGTTTTTCTTCCTTCTACAGAGGATGAAGTACTATTTTGAAGAGACAAAATTGGATGTGAAACAAATTCAATCGGAGTGGGAGCAAGAATTTAGCAGACTAGGTAATCTTCTAAGACTTGGTTTTGGCTAAAAAATATCTTCCCAGTATGCTGAATTTTCCAATATAAATATTCTTTAGATTGACTTGAGTTCTATGTCCTACTCAGAGCATCATATCAAGAGCCTTGAAGTGGCATCCTCTTCTTACCACAAAGTTTTGGAAGAGAACCGTTTTCTGTACAACCAAGTACAAGACCTCAAAGGTGCAGAAGAATCTAAGACGCTTCCTAACAATGAATTCGATGGATTGAGTAACTCATAATATTTAGATTAATAAGCTTGCTGTCTTACAGGAGCCATTAAGGTCTACTGTAGAGTGAGACCCTTCTTACCAGGACAATCAATTGGACAATCTACAGTAGACTATATTGGAGAAAATGGAGACATGATGATTGTAAATCCCCTTAAGCAAGGAAAAGATGCAAGAAGGGTATTTTCATTCAATAAGGTGTTTGGAACAAATGTAGCACAAGGTATTTTGAGTTTTTAACTTGTTACTTACTGCAATTGTTATAGGGGTCAGCATATACTTTGTGCAACCTTGATCTTCCAAATATTCATAGTAAAGGGTTTAAAATCAATATTAGCATAGTTTTTGTTTTTTTTTTATAAAAGGAGAAATTTCAAGTATGGCTGTCTAAAAAGTAAACTTGAGTACAACAGATTTGTATATGCTGAGTCTTTTACATGCCAATAATAATCATGGTATCTTATTCTGTTAATACATTAATGATTTTGGTACAAACAAATAAATGCCCCGTTTTCAAGAGTTTAGATCTTCTTAGTTGTTGTTTCAAGCTTTTCATGATTTTATTGTCTCATCTGCAGAACAAATCTATGCTGACACTCAACCGTTGGTCAGGTCTGTTTTAGATGGTTATAATGTATGCATCTTTGCATATGGACAGACCGGCTCAGGGAAAACCTACACAATGGTATTATTACATGCATAATGTTTCTAGTATATTTCACACAAAATAATGTTGATGCATTCAATCAAATTAGAGAAATGCCTATTATCTTAAATTGCTTATTGCATGCATCACAAGAGAGAATATAGTGTATTTGGCTTTAAAACTCAAATCAATTAACCCAAGTAAAAATTTCCAACCACTAAGCTTTTTCTTCCATTCTATTTTTCTGGTTCATATTTTAGTTTGGTAGAATCTATCATATATAGGGGTAAAAAATTCTAGTTAGTTTTGGTTTGGGTCCATTTCTTTTTGAAACTTGACAAAGAGGCACATTTAAAATTTTAGCCAACCTGTATTCATTATCTATTTGTTGAGCCTACAACATATTTAAAAGTTTTAAGTTAGGATTATGTTCCTTGTCAACACATTCGATAAAACATCCATTTTGTAGACCTTGAAACCTTTGCTAAATTGCTACATCAAAAGACAACTAGGTTTAGAAAAAAGTTTAATTAGGATACTTACTATAATAGTACATCATTTTTCTCAAATATGTATATTAACATGATTACCTGCTTGTATAGAGTGGCCCGGATCTGTCAACTGAAGAGACATGGGGTGTAAACTATAGGGCTTTGCGTGATTTATTTCATATATCAAAGGAAAGGGAAGATTCCATAAGATATGAAGTTTTCGTCCAGATGATTGAAATATACAATGAACAAGTGAGAGATTTATTAGTCAGTGATGGCTCTAACAGAAGATATCCTTTAAGCAAGCAATGCTTCTATGATAATTCTTTTTTCACTTCAGTAAAGTAGTTTAAATTCTTAATTTTGTGTGGATATTAGCAATAACATTTGTTATATATATTTTTAAGAGTTCCTTAACAAGATATACGTTAGATATACGAAACAACTCTCAACCAAATGGCCTTAATGTGCCTGATGCATTTTTAGTTCCGGTTACTTGTACCGAAGATGTTTTAGATTTAATGAGAGTTGGTCAGAAGAACCGTGCTGTGGGTGCTACAGCTCTAAATGAGAGAAGCAGTCGATCTCATAGGTAAATTGACATTTTCATGAATATAGATAGATAAACAATAACAAAGAAATATTCAATAAAGTTTACCATCCTATTGCAGTGTTTTGACTGTTCACATCCGAGGCATGGAGTTAGTTTCTAACTCCATCATTAGGGGTTGTCTCCATCTTGTGGATTTGGCTGGTAGTGAGAGGGTTGACAAATCTGAGGCTGTTGGTGAGAGACTAAAGGAAGCCCAACATATAAATCGATCACTTTCAGCACTTGGCGATGTTATTTCTGCTTTGGCACAGAAAAGTCCACATATACCTTACAGAAATAGCAAGCTCACACAAGTGTTGCAAGATTCTTTAGGTAACAGATTTCCATTTAGTGTGTTTTTCCCTTTGATTCAAACTGCTTATAATAATTGATTACAACATTATAATTTGGTATTGTTTTGCATTTCTCTTTTGACAACATATTGTTTTACTACATATTTTAGGTGCCATCATATTGTATGCTTGATTGAATTTCTATACAAATTAATTAATCCATGTTTCTCTTGTTGCTTTACCAATAGGAGGGCATGCAAAAACTTTGATGCTTGTTCATATAAACCCTGAACTTAATGCTATTGGAGAGACAATTAGCACACTCAAGTTTGCTGAAAGGGTTGCATCCATCGAACTTGGGGCTGCTCAATCTAATAAAGAAACTGGAGAAATCCGAGAACTAAAGGAAGAGGTTCGGGTTTTAACTCACACCAAATGTGCAATTTAGACTATAAGTCTATAACATACACAACATATAAAAGCAATTTGTTATTTGCTTTCTTCAGATATCAAGTCTCAAACTTGCATTGGAGAAGAAGGAAACAGAGCTGGAGCAGTGGAAAGCTGGGAACGCTCGAAACACCATAGAGTCTCAGAAACCAAGAGCTGTTTCACCTTTTCATCGTAACACCGTAGAATCTCAGAAACCAAGAGCTGTTTCACCTTTTCATTCGCCCAAATATGGCACCTATAACAGCATGAAGAGCGAAACAAGTCAACGACTCATGGATGATAGAAGTTTTGAGGTTATTGAATAATGATATGCTCAATTATAAAAATCTGTTTAAAAATCCATCTGGACATTGTGGCATATTGAATATTGAAGCATAATTTGTACGTTATCTCAATAATTCATCTGAAACTCTATTTTCAGGCTAGAAGTTGCTCTTCGGGTAAGCAAAGAAGGTCAAGATTCCCCTCAGCATTTATGGACAAGGAGTCCATACCAAAATTGTCTAATCTCACTGAAGAAAAATCAGTGAACTCGGGAAAAGGAAGATCACCATCACCTCCAATCAGAAGATCAGTATCTACTGATAGAGGCTCAGTTATCAAAATCAAGGTCAAAATTGACACAGCAGACAACCAACCAATATTAAAGCATCCATTTCCAGCCAGAGTACCTGCTAACAAATCCCTCGTCACGCCGCCGCCGCCAGTGGCTACATCCCTTGGAAATAATGCAAGGCTACAATGGAATTCACAAGAGCCAGTAAAGCAGGAAAACATTTCTGACGCACTCTTCAACCTCCAGAAGATCAACTCAAGGAAAGTTCATCAAGAAAATGAAGAGGAACAATTCAAGCAAGCACTTAGTGCAGTAAGACAAGGTGGTATTAGAAAAAGCAAGGTTGAAAGTAAGGCCAAATCCAAACATCATCAACTATCTCCCTTTAAGCCTAATTTGATCCCAACTTTTACTTCTGACGATGAATTTGCTGATGAAAAGACTGTGGAGACACCTCCAAAGAGTGATCACTCTGAGTCCGAAAATGATCATAGATTTATAGAGTCTGCTGTTCGCGGGACTTTAAATCTCAGTAAGATACGTCAGAACTCTCCAAGGAATTTTCAGAACCTTGAATCAAGGTATGGCCAACATTAGCTTGGAGAAACTTTGCTTGTTTAGTTCGTAAGTCGTTTTTTCTTTTTATAGATATTATGTCCTTTGTATCATTATTAATTGTAATAGAGGTTTTTTTGGTCATATGCAGAAGAATAGTGCAACCAGGAGAGCCTTTACTGGCTAGCAAAATTGAAAACAAACATTTAAATGGTTCAGGTAGCAATCATAAAGAAGGAAATAGTACATCCATGCCTGAATTTAGAAGGACCCGATCTACCCCACGCGGAAAGTTTTTCGGTTTATCTTGAGGATTTCATGTTAAACAGTGACAGAATTTTAAAACAAAATATTATTTATTTTTTATACAGGAACTATTACAGATATATATATATATATATATATATATATATATGTTGGAATTCCAGCTCACACAATTTCACGGTCTTCTGAAGTCTTGAGGTTAATATGTGCTTGCCTATCTTTTGTATTTGAGCATGCTTTGTAATTTAAACTTGGTATATGAATATACATTCTGAGTCATTGAGTTTTCTAGTGCCCACGTTTTTGTTGATTAGGTATGTACAACATTTAAGAATTATTACTTATAATTGAGTATTTGTTGAATTTGTGATTTGTGTCTCAATAGTATCACATACTCTAGTTATAATGAGAGGCTTTTTTTTTGGTACCCCCTCCTTATCACCCATACCCCCATAATTATCATTTGGACCAAAATGCCCCTGATTTTTTTAAAAAAAACTTTTTTTTATTACATTTTTTTGGATTTATACATAAATTCGGAATGTTAAATTTAAAAATTTCCGAATTGATGTGATAAATCCGGAAAATTCCGAATTTACCCCATAAATCCGGAAGCAAAAAGATAAATCCGAAAGCCAATTTTTTTTCCGGAAATACCCATTTTTGACGTATTTCTGGAAATCCAAAAAATTTTCCTTCCGAATTTACGTATAAATCCGGAAATTTCTAAAAAACAATTTTTTTTTATAAAAAATAGGGGCATTTTGGGGTTTTTTGGTAAAATGGGGGTATGGGGTCTAAGGAGGGGGTATGAAAAAAAAACCCATAATGAGATTACAATAAATGCTAATTGATTATTTGAATCCTAATTGAAATGATTATAATTTTGATTGATATGCACACCTATGGATGTTGTGAACCACGACCACTTTGTATGGATAAAAATATAAACTTTTATATTTAAAAATAACTAGTTTGTATGACCCGTGCGCTGCACGGGTATACATTTACTTTTAACTTCAAATGTGACAATTTTATTTAGGACTTAAAACAACATAAGTTGTATATTTTGGTGTATTATGTGAGATATTAAATAGTTTGTACACTATCTAAAATAAAACTATTATGTTATATAATAGATATATGTAAACATATTATTAACATAAATTTATACATATTTTATAGTAAGATATATATTTAATTGTATAATAAAAAGTATATATTTCATAATCTCGTATTCTCTCATGATATTTATTCTATTTCGAGAAAAATTATAAACGTGAAAGACAAAAATAAATAATTAGAAGGAATATAATTAAAAATCTGGTAATTAATAGGAGGTTAAGATTGTCTAATATTTTAGTACATTTGTTTCTCAAAAACACTGTAAATATTCAAATTATTGGCACAAAAAAGATGTATTCAAATTAATTTGAAAAAAATTGTCATGTTTCTCAGTTATCGTTTTTTACCCAATGTAAATATAACATCTAATCAATATTATATTCATGTAGATTTTTTTAAAATTTAATTTATTAAACAGTTAGCAGACATAATGTTCTGTTCAATAATCAAGATTAAATAGGGATATTTGAAGACCAAATAAAAGAAAAGATAAGTATAAGGTCAAAAGGGTATTTTTGGTTTTTCAGAAAAGGTTAGGATTTTGTTGTAGTGACAAAATCAGAAGTTAGTAAAAAACAAACACTTTAACCGCAAAAGAAGACTATATGAATTAGATTAGAATTAGTGAACAATTAAAATAGTAAGTAGAATAATTGTCAAGTTGTCTTGCAAAGTTTCAATTCCCAAAGACTAAACGGTAATCTTGCAGAAAGAAAAAATTAAAATGTCAAATTGTCTTGCAAGTTTAGTCATTAAGATACTTGAAGCATTAAAGATGCCTATTATATTCATCTCTTTCCGTGGTTATTTGCTTGAGAAAATATACAGAGACATATCTTTGGTAGTACCATTTCATAGAATTCATGAACACGAAAGTAACATAAAAAAGAAAGGACACATTTGAATGGAGTTGAATGGAAAAATGGCATGGTCAGTCTGTGACATACTATTCCAGTCAACTCTAGTGACCCAAAAAAGATCAAATCGGGAAAGGGAACAACCATCAATCCATCATACATGCATAAAAGTTTAAGTCAAACTGTACATTTTTTTTAGGTGAAAAGTCAGACATATACATTCAACTTTGAAGTGTAAGCAAATTTCCCGATGTTGGTGTAGAAGTCAGAAAAGTGGTACTACTCATTGGTTGTTATAGTTTTATATCCTCTTGAAAGGTTGAATCCAGAAATCTTAGAAATTTCTTCTTCCACTTCACAGAGCATAGACCTTGTTGCATCTGAAGCATAACTGTAAAACAAAATGGAGATTGAGTGTAGGTGTTTGGGAATTGAAAACAACGGCAGGTCCGCATTTAGAGAAACAAAAGTAGCTAAATAGAGCTTATTCCCTAAATTGAACAGAGTATGTGACAGACACTCGCATGATAAATGTTGGTGTCCTAGTAAAAAGGAGAAAAAAGATAAGAATCCTTGATTTGATCACAACAGATATTTCAGTAGAAATGCATTTTGAAATCGAAAGCAAAGAATACTTGCAAAAGTAGTATCAAACTTTCTGTTTAGAGTAACAAATAGGCCCGTGAAATCCCCAAAGGAACATAGGAAGTAGCTGGAGGGTGGAAAGCCAAATGAAGCTAATTATTAATCAAATCAAAATACTACAGAAATAAAGCCAGAGCCTTGTCATAGATAGATGTTCATATGTCTACATGTGTGAAAAAAATGCTCTGAGGAAAAACATACAGCAATGTGTGTGGCAAACTAAAAGTAAGGACTTAAATATCCCAATTAAGGCAGGCAAGGTAAATTCCATTACATAATATCAAATATGTTTTGATATGTTTTGAACCATATGCCTCAAGATCAGTAACCTGGGCTTGCGTCCAACTTTTGGGCAATCCCAAACCTAGTCAAATCTGCATGACATAGATGTCCTCAAGTACTTATTCTTCTAGTTGATTAAATGTCAATCTTGCAATACCATGAGAGAATCTTGCAAAACTGCAACTATATGCATCAACACAACATTGCTAAATCATAAATATGTTGACATAAGCATGAGAATCGGTAATCTGAGGAAGATGCAGATGCATATTCAATGTCACATTAATATGTGAGTTGGAGAAAGATTCTATGTATGTGAGTTGGATGAGGATCCATATGAAAAGAAACTACATAGATTTATCAGTAGGTCTGTCGATTAAGCATGATTGCAACACAACCATAACTTATCATAGTCCTTAATACACATATGAAAGACTATAAACATAGTCCTGGACATTTGTTACAATTAAAAGATGAAACGTACAGAACCAATCGCAACAATGGATGTCCATAAAAATAGTATTTGAAGCTGATATTTTTAGCTAAACCAATTACTGCCACATGCATGTCCTCTCAGAAGATATTCTAGCAAGCCGAAGAAAAACTCGTGCCATACAAAAATGTATAAAGAAACTGAAACATGACCATTTACCTTAGAATCAGGAGCAGTAGGATCAATTCTTCTAGTACACACACATTTCTGATCTGGTTTCATTCCCATTGATATTTTGGGGACAGGACTTTCTATTTTCTGCCACTCAACCCCATGAATAGGGAACCCTATGACAGCAGATTGAGAAAGAAAATTCTAAGCTTCAAATCACCAAAATTTTCGCAATGCTCATCTAATCTAACTGCTTTAAAAGTGAAATTTGAGGTCACAACAACCTAAATACCAGACTGGCATATGATTCACTGTTCGATTTCTGTTTCATTTGATACTAAATTTTTATAGTTGTTATGACATTTTCTTGCTTCAGAATTTAAAAGTACCATAATTGAATATGAAGGCATACACATCAAGTGAGCTGTACATTAGATTCTGATATATACATGTGGTATATTTCTTTTCATGAAGACAACATTCTGGTAAAACAAATCTATAAAACATGGAAAGTAAGAAAACAACATTATCACTATATAATTATAATCATATAAGGGGCAGTTTACAAAACATGGAAAGTAAGAAAAAACTGGTAAAACAAATTCATAGAATGGAATCCAACTTGATAAAGGTTATTTAAGATATAGTTGATTGATTAGTAAAATAAACACTAACCCCAAATTTATTGTTGGATACTACTTTGCCGAGTTTCAATTTAAGAGCAATATCACTCTCGATAGAGTAAGACATATTCTTATGTTTTTCGCTCTTACCATTTTTGTCTCTAGCTCTAGTTCTTCCCCACCATTTACCAAATCACTCCAATATGCAACTCCTGCACAAACACACTAAAAGCATTTGGAGCTGTATGTTTTACCAAAGGATCATCAAAGAATTGATATGTTGTGACAATTCAACCTTACATGTAAGAGATGAAACCAATAAGGAAAAAAAATAACAGATCCATAAGTATGCAAGAAATAGCAACAACTAATATGTGTTATTAACAGATCCTTGGATGTAGAGAATTCTCACAATTCTTAACAGCTATTATGTGTTATTAAATAATCAACTACTGTGAAAAACAAAAAATCTGTCCTACAACAATAAGAGGTAAAACTAATTTTGCTTCTCATAATCTATATTAATTTAGATGCTATAGAAAAAGAGGGCATTCGAGAGTTTAGTCCTGAAAGCATCAAGTAATAGAAGGAAGACAGACATTCAAGTATTAAAGTTTCAGCAGCTATACATTTAAGTCTCTAATTCTACTCTAAATCCACCAATAAGTCTTTTATAAGAACTTATTATCATTGTTTCATTCTCGACATATGCAGAACTACAATGAAGAAAGATTCAATGCTATTATCCAATATCTAACACAAATTATGATGTAAGAATCAATGCTACCTTGCCGCTTCCCGTCGCCGCATTCCGCCGCCACTCCCTGTCGCCTAAACCTTGATTTGAACATCTACCTATCGTGAAAATCATTTACAAATTTGTCAATCAATCAACTAATCATGAAAGATAATAAAAAGCACAAATCAATCAACTACAGGCACAAAACATGCTCCTCTAAAAAGGTAAATTGTGAAAGAACAATAATACAAAAAGAATAAGTGATAATACTATTCCGGATAATAATATATAATTGAAATTCGATATCTTTGAATATTATCCATACTAAATATGCTCATAATAGACATTTGGAAAGAATTAAACGATAATAGAAGAGAAAGGGAGAGAGTCACTGTCAAGAAATTAAAGACGAAGAGAAAGAGGAGAAACCGATAATACCTTGTTTGAGAGAGAGAGATCAATGGTTCTTCTACATATGCAACAAAAGCTTAAAATTAAAAATCATTAAAAATAATAAATTTGAAGAAAACAAATTTAAAATAATGGAACCTCAAATGACCAAAACCCACCACAAAAATGGTATTAAATGCAAACAAATACAGATCCAGTAAGAAACCAAATGCAACCAAATCCTTCGTAGGGTTTTCGTTCGAAATTCCACTCTTTCTGTTTGCCCTTTCATCTCTTGCGACGTTTAGGGTTTTCGTTTTTTCTCCTTCATTTTTTGGTACACTGAAGGAAGAATATGATGATTTGAGAAATGAGAGAGGAGAGAGATCGAAGAGAGATCGAAGAGAGAGAGAGAAAGATTGCGAGTTTGGGGGTAGTAAATTAGGCTAATTGTTTAGCCTAGTGCTGACTCAGTGTTTTAATGCTGAAGAAGAACTCGCGTGGCTTTCTTAAGAAGAATGTTTTTTTGAATTCTGATTAAGTGTGGATTCACAATTGTAGGAAGGGATTAATTACTAATTGAATGGCATTTGTTGGTTAATGATCATTACTTGAATCAGCTATTGTTGTTTACATCTAGACCATTCAATTTTCAACATAGTTGGATGATATTTCCTGCACCGTTGAGATTGATTTGTAGGCTGCTGGCTTTCCTAAGTGGCATGCCACGTATTTTATGAAAATTATCGTGGCATTTTCTGTGGTGGGTGATTTGGACGTTGACATGGACACTTTCATGATTTATAATACTTATGATTTGTATGAGTAATATGATTGATCGAATAATGCATTGTAAATTTAGGTCTACTAACCGTAAATATGCATTGTAGATAAACTTACAAGTTACAAGTGTTTTTGAAGGATAGTTGTCTAAAGCTCAAACATGGGAGTTTCAATATATTTCTAGGAAATCTGGTTTTATTTCTTGTATTCCCTCTTCTCTAGCATTCAGATGATATAACTTCAAAGTGCATTGTAGATTTAGGTCTACTAACCGAAAATATGCATATATGTACGGATATTTGGATGTATTTATTTGGTTCTTTTAATTCTGCCTGATTTGACTTAATGCACAATTATATAGTGGCTTTTTTTTTACCCCCATGTTATTTCCCATACCCCCATTTTTACTTTTTAGACCAAAATACCCTCATTTTTTTATTTAAAAAAATTGAACTTTCCGGAAATACACATAAATTCGGAAAGGGGGTAAAAAAAATTCCGGATTTATGTGTATTTCCGGAATGCAAATTATTAAAATTGCTTCCGAATTTATGTGAATTTATGTATAAATTCAGAATATATAAAAAATCAGTTTAAAAAATAAATTCTGAATTTATGTAATTTATACATAAATTCGGAAGTGTAATTTTTTTTTAAAAAAATCAGTTTAAATTACTTAAAAAATCAATTTAAATTAGTTAAAAAAATCAGTTTAAATTAGTTTAAATCAATTGAAATACGATAGCGATAACAAACGAAAAAAAACCGTAATATAATAAAGTCGATAAAATACGAGTACATATACAAAATGAAAACCAAAACAAATACATCTACGGATGAATGTCTAAGTGTCCTAAAGCCTGAAGGAGGCTGTCATATGCATCGGCTGGAATGCCTCCCTCACAACCCATAGCAACAAGTATGTGTCCAGCGGCAGCATCCATCGCATCCTGATACGTCCATGGACCAACTCCCTCAGCTACAGCCTGCTGCTCTGGTACGTGCTGCTCTAGTACATCCTCAGCTGCAGTCAGTCGTGGAATGAACACCCCTTGATACCATGGTAGATAGTCATCGGTGCACTCACCCGGCACGCATGCGGCTCTGCTACTACGAAAAAAATGCCGTGCTGGGGATGGATACACCGACAATCTCTCTAAAATGGAGATCACTGATGGACTTGGGCTTAAGATGGGTGCAAGAGGGATCTGCTGGATGCGCCTAAACTGCCAGCAGACCCGCTCAGCCATATATGTGACAGCAATGTCGCCCCAGAGCAGCCAATCTCTGAAATGTGCCATGCTGTGGAATGCAAGGTGACGTCTGTGGTCTTCCCATGGAGTCAGAATGACCTGGTCCAGCCGCATGTTATTAATCCGCTCCCGAAAATGTATAAGTGATAACTCTATTTTATATAGAGTTATTTATGCATCTAAACCTAAATAATTGTTTAGAATCAAGTAAAGTATGTGTTAAATATAGTTGTATGAATAAAATAAACAACATTCAAGGTTTCTACTCATGATTTAGCATTTTGCATATATATTGGTATGTTTGATGTGTTTGTTCAGTGCACCTGTAGTTGATGCATCTGCACCGGAAAACAGCAGTGCACCTGCACCAGATGCGGCTGCACCAGATTACCACAGTGCAACTGCACTTAGTGCATCTGCACCATCCTGCACCAAAGACAGATTACCCAACATTGGAAGCACCTCAATTCGTACCAATGCATAAGCACCTCTATGACATCATGCTTAATCACAAGTCACATGGAGGCACATGCCAACTTGCAAAATGCGGCGCCTACAATATAAAGACCATCATGAAGAGCCATTCACATGGGACACCTGGCCATCCATAATTGGACCTCTCTTTGAGGTTGAGTATTGGACTGAATTTGCTTTATCAAGTTCTAAAAAGTAACCATGGTTAACTCCTCAAAGTTAACTTAATCCCCAAGCAAACCCCCACTTGAAGGAAAGCTCAAAGCCTATATAAAGACCTTCATTCTTCACTTGGAGGAACATATCTCAAATAGCATTTAATTCACTTCTCTTTTCATAATTTTAAGTTAGTGGTTGGTCTGTAAGAAGGTAAGGAAGAAATTGACGACTTCTCCCTTCACTTCTTCATAGAGTTAGTTAGTGCAGGGAATCACTGCACCTGCATTGCTTGATAAACTTATGCAAGAGTACTTCAATTTGTGTAATCACTACCTTATTGTTTTCTCTTGTAATTTCCATTATATCAACATGTTTTATTTCATCTATATTTGTCTTGCAATGCCTATTATGAGCTAAACTTCTTGGGTTGAGATGTTCTAACCTTATAATGATCTTTTGAGAAAGTTATTGTGTTTTTACATGTTGTATGCATTTTGGTTCTTGTGTTATACTACATCCATCTTATTTTGAGGTTGATCGCTTAGAATAAGTAGAGTTATATTCACATACATGGTTTATACCTAGAAATCAAGAACTAATAAGGGTGAGTGTTTTAATAAAGTCTTTGTTAACTTGTTTTAATAAAGAAATCTTTGTTAATTCCATGTTAAGTCCTAGACATAGGATAACATAGTCCTTAGGATGATTCAATGGGTACTTCAAAGGCAAGAGTGAACTTATTTAGCATGCCTAAACATAGGAAGCTTGTAACGAAACTCTGAAGAAAGTAGCTGAAAAGCACATACTGATGCAGCTGCACTCAATGCATCTGTACCGCATAAAAGCACATAACTCTTGAAAGTGACTTATTTGGTGAAGACATCTCAACTATCATTCTCAACTGATTTCCTCTACATTTTATTGCATATTTACATTCTGTTCTCTTAATACCATCATCCAAAATTGTGAGTAGGATAGCTTGAACTAATTTATACACTTTGAGCTACAAGAATTAATCCAATCCCTGTGGGTTCGATCTTTTATACTACTTGTTTGTGACTGTGTATACTTGCACACTTTTTCGCACACCAATAAGCTTCAGATCATCGTACTTAAAGTTCTTCCACCTGTTGCAACGTGGAAGCCCAGTATCAGGGAACATCCTCCGCCGGATGATAGTGGGGAAGTACTCATAAATCCAGCACTGAAATAAAATAATTAAATGAATAAAAAATTAATTATATCAATAAAACCAATTAAAAGAATAAAAGTAATTAATTTATTAATTACCTGTAGCAGAGAAGCGTATCCGCCAATCTGCTTAGTGTCCCAGTAAGCGGCCAAGTTAAGTTGGTCATAGAGATATGCCAGAGCAGCTGGACCCCAAGCCCACTGGCCACATGTCTCAAAATTGTGGATGAGAATAATCCACTTAGCAGGCACGTAATAGTGACTCTTGTCGGAGAAGATGGTGCCTCCCAACAAGTGTAGAATATAGCACCGTGCTGCATGATCAAACTGCCCCCGCTGCATGTTAGCTCTGTAGGCATCCTCTAAGAATCTGAATCTGAATACCGGAGTCCTGCAGAAATTAACCTCGGTCCAACAGGCCGCTCCATCTACTCCAAGATAATCAACCCCAGCCTGAACGGCCTCAGCATGTGAAAGATGTAGAGGCTCAGCCAAATGATTGTCGGTGAGCAGCAAGTGGAGCATTGCAGTCACATCGTCCAGTGTGATTAGAGCTGGCAAAATGGGCCGGGCCCGTAAATTCGGAAGGTTATTTTAAAAAAATTTCCGGAATTACATGTAAATTCGGAATGTAATTTCCGGATTTACATCTCGAATTTACATGTATTTCCGGAAAAATTTTAAAATTTTTTGAATTTGCCTTCCGAATTTATGCATATTTTTGAAAAAATTACAATTTTTTTTTCGGAAATACGTATAAATCCGGAAAATTTATGGACAGAAACTCACTTTTTTCCGGAAATATGTGTAAATGAGGAGAATTGTACTTTTTTATGGTTTTTAGAGGGGTATGTTTGTCCGTTCATTGATTATGGGGGTATGGGAGAGAAGGTGGGGGTAAAAATAAAACCTTATATAGTTGTAGTGTGATTTTTCCTATCCCAAGACACATTCGTAAATATATTTGCTGATGTTGTATATTAGGGTGTATAACATTTGACGCCTAACAAAGGGCCTAACACTAAAAAATTAGGGGTGTATTCAAAATAGCTAGCTTATAAGAGATAACTTGTAGGTGTAAAATAAAGATGTTTAACATTTTTCCACTAGGGGTTGAAGTTGGTGTGTTGTTGGTGGTGAATTGAAGTCTCATGTTCAATTTGTCTTTACTCAATTAGGGTTTTTTTGTTGATGCATTGTTGTTTCTTTTTATGGCATTTTTTGTATCGTATATCACTTGTGGTAAACCCGGATTATGTGGTGACCCGGACTCTCTATTCGGTCCTGCACTAGATTGGGCTGCTTTAATGAAATCATCTATATTTTGGACAAAAAAAAAACATTTTTCCACTACTTTATAGGATTTTTTAAGAAACTACTATGTGTATGTTTGGATGGAGCACTTTTAGGAGGTAATGTAATTTTTGAGGGAAATTCAAACATTTTTGAATTAAAAATGCTCGTAAAAATGATCAAAAATGTTTTTGAACTAAAATATTTGATTTTTTTCTCAAAAATTACATTATCTCCTAAAAATGCTCCATCCAAACATAGTGGTTAAACTAACTTCTAGCATTTCACTTTTTCTCTCAGTTTTATCTTTTTCATTAATTAAATTTCTTGTTTATTCTCGATAAAATGAAGAGTAAAAATTGTCTATCAAGTCATTTTTTATTTATAAGTTAGCTTCACCATTATTTTTATCAAATACTTTAAATTCAAATAAATTGGCCGACTTATCAATTATTAATTACTCTTTTGTTGATAAAACGAGCCAAAAAATGTGCTTCTTGAATGTTTATCATGACTTGAGAGTTGAGAACCAATACAAGACCATGGGCAATCGGCCACCACAGTGCACAGCTGGGGCATTCATTATTGGTTGGGTCCATGGAGGTTGTTTCTTTAGAATGTAAGAAATGCAACATATGAATAGGGATGAATGCTCTCTCTCTCAGAAGTTAGGCAAGCTCACAAACGAGAGTTCGCGGATTTCTTGGATCATGATATCGGACATAGAATATACATGCAACAAATCCAAACCCTAATTAACCACAAGCGCCACCGTCTTATTGTCAACATTTCGGATGTCCACAACTTCGGCGACTTGGGTAACAGGATTTTGAGGAATCCAAGTGAGTACTTGCAGTCGTTCTGTGATGCTGTTGGTTCTATTGATTGGAAGTATTTGAAGGAAGGGGAAGAAGTACGTGGTTGTGGGATTTGAAGGTCCTTGTGTTACCCCCCGGGATCTTCTCTCTGAATTCATAGGTTCTATGGTCTGCGTTGAAGGCATTGTCACCAAATGTTCTCTTGTAAGGCCAAAGGTGGTTCATTCATGATGAAAGGTGGTTCATTCATCAACAGATCCGCAGTTTCCCCTTACAACTCGGCAGATATATTACTCCTATTAGACAAGTTGCAAGATGACAATAGAGTGATGGAACGGTGCATATTATCTCATAACATTTTAGATTCATGCATAATCTCTCCAATCCACAAAGATTCAAGCAGTCTACATTGAGAGGGATTTCAATTTCAGAGTTTATCTATTTACTTGCTTCCTGGGAGATGCTGATACCTCAGCAAGAAGATGCCTATGAAAATAAAAATGAATATGAAAAAAACTCAACAAGTAGTATTAGAGTCCTTGGTGTGTGAACTAATAACAATTGATACTCTCATAACGAGTTGCACATAAATGGAGCCAAGACTCACATGAATGGGAGATGTTGGATATCCAAGTGTGAAAGTGAGATAGTCTCACATCATCAAATATTGAACAAAATAACAAGTAAATAAGAGGCTATATCCACTTCTCTATATCACCTTAAGATTTTAGGAATAAATATGGTCTAAGTCTCTTGTTACACACCATAAAAATAAAATAAATATAAAAAACCCAATAGAGACGGGTTAGCTTCGTAGATGATCAACTCTCAATTGGAGGAAATCACATTCTGGACCAAAGAAGGAAGACTCAACGCATGGCCCATACTTCTTACACACCCGCCGCTACTCAGTAGACACCCCTTTATGCGGTGAAAAGACCAAGATGCCCTTAATGAAATCTGTGATTTCTATTTTTTTTAAACATTAAGTACGGTTCGGCGCACGCTTGGCCGAACCGGTTTGGATTTCACTGCACCGAGTGTGTTATTTTCAGAGACACCCCCGTAAAACTATTTTTACTAGGTTCAGAGCAAGGCCGGCCGAATTGGTTCGGAGCACGGCCGGCCAAACCTAAATGTGTTCTCACTAAAATCATTAAAATCAGATAATTGAAGCAAAGCAAAGCAAATCGACAGAACATCGCAATTCATTTGGGTATTTCACGAAATCGCAAGTTAAATTCCAATCCATCAGAAAAATCCGAGGCAACGTTGAGTTCCAATCAATGATAGTAAGCTTAATTATAAACAAAATTTTCAAGTTTTAAACCCATGATGATGACTTTGAGGCAGAACGATAGTATTTGTTTTTGACAGGTTTTATGGTACAATCTGTTAATAATATTATTCATCATTGTATCTCATCATTATTGAAAATAAATGTTGGCTTTATTGTATGATGTAATTCAAAATTAGCTAGTTAAGTGAATAAAAAATTGTTAAGTGTAAAAGGGTTTTAATAGTATGGGTTAAAACAATTGTGATTTGCTATGAAACTGTTAACAGGGTGGGTTAAAAGGTTGCTGGCTAAAACAGTTGTGATTTGCTATGAACTGTTTCCAGTGTGGGTTAAAATGTTGCTAGCTGTAACCCACAGTAGTAAAAAGTAAAACACTATAAATACTCATTTTGTAAAGTCAAAAGAAGGTGAATAGAATTTGAGACTTTACCAATCTTTCTGTTAATTATGTTACTCTCTCATCTCTCTCTCTCTCTCAATTCTGTTTCAACGAATTCTTCCCTCTCAATCGTGTAAAATTCTCAACAGGCTTGACACTTGTGAAATATATATTTTCCTTATTCTGAAAAAAAAATCCATAGATTAGTTTTGGAGATGATGATGAAGAGGAAGAAATAGGTACTTTGAAAAGGGGGGGTTTTGTGACGTTCGGTGCTCAAACTACCGAACTAGTTCGGACGCCCGTGCTCCGAACCAGTTAAAATATGGCGTTAGGGGGTTTTTGATGTGAGGGTATTTTGAGAATATTTAAGAATTAGGGATGTCCACTGAGTAGAGGGAGGGTTGTACGAAGTATGAGCGAAATGCATTTACCAGCCCAACAGAAAATAGGCTAGACATAGCAGCTTCTCAAAGCCCAAAATTTTATTAAGGGATAAAAATTGGAAGAAAAAATAAAAAAATTTGATAGACATTATATATATGATGGAAACAAAAAGAGTGAAAAATGTAATATAAATATTTAAATACGAAACAACCGTTTTCATCCAAAATGAAAAAAGCATTTAGAATGAAATAAATAAGAAAAAATAGATGCTACTTATAAAACTGATAGACAGGTTACTAATTAGAGTCAATATCCTTCAATTTATTTTGTACTTCTACCTGAGCATTGACAGTATGGTCATTGGCCACCATGGCAAGAAACTTTAACTTACAAAGTTGTTTTATTTATTTGGAGAGGAACTGATCAAAAAAACAATTTATTTGTATATATTAATGTTGGTTTTGGAGCAGCTACTAGCTATATATAGTTATTGATGTCATCATTTTCACTGCTCCATTGTAATGGTCCTACATACATGTGCATCTGATTTGGATACAGCCTTTCAGTTCCAGGTTCCTACTTCCAGCTTGGTAGTTACATAGGAATAAATATGTAGTGAAACAGATTTATTTACAAGAAAGTAAATCATCACTACCCTTATATATTACTGGCACAAAATTAAAATTGGCTAATACTTCTCAGTTCTCATATCTAAGATTCAGATTTAAACACATACATGTGTGTGTGAAGAGAATAAATATTAATCATTCAATCAATCTAATAATGGATATAAAATAAAAATTTAAATATAAGTAACTTGATATGAAGTAGTTTCCAACTGCTGGAAAGCCTCTCAGAGACAGCACATGAAAGAGCATGTGATAGTAAACGTGGGACCATGTGAGAACTGTTTTGAAAGGCTGGCTTAGATGTGTCTTTGTGTGGGGATGGATGAGAGATAGGGAAAGAGAGGTAGAAAGAGTCAAGGAATATTATTCTCTAACATTAAATTCCAATTACAAATATCCAAAAATATGCCAATCATTGTTTCAGCTTCCTTAATCCTTGAAGTCACTCTCTTCCTTATGGATAACAGTTGTTAAGCTTCTACCGTTTCTCTAGATATCCCCCATCTAGAAATAGAGATGTCAAATTTCGCACAGCTCATTGGGCCGGTTTGTTGGCTCAGTATTTTGGGCTGGCCTCAAAAAACAAAGGCCCGAGAAAAATTGGCCTATTCTGGCCCAGCCTAATTGACCCATGGGAGAAATTGGATCCATTTTTCAATTTTTTAAAAAAATATTTTTCGCGCTTTTCTTTAAAAAATTGTACTAGTCGTACTGATTACCTGAGTCGAGCTAACAAAATACAATCAAATAAATAATTGGATGGCTAAGCCCAACTCACTTTTGCACTTTGGCCCATTAGGTGGGGTTGGGCGGGACTATCCAGTTTGACAGCTCTATAAGAGTAACACCAAACAAGTTTATACACTTGGGAAAATGTTATTAATTTACTTGATCATCCAACACTTACACTTAGAAATAAAATGTTGAAGTCTAGAGACTAAAATTGCTAAGTACATACATGCCTATGGAAGAAATAATATTATTAATTAATATATATTCAATATAAAGATCATTCAAATCTAGATCTATATGAAATTACATTAAAAAGGGTAAAAAGTTATCACACTAGAAGATCATAATATCACTAATAATAACTCAAACCACTCTAATTGACATTACATTAGACTATGTACAACTTCTCAATAAGATGCAAACTTTGCTCAACCAATTGAACCATCTGAGAAATTATAGGAACAAGTGGAAGATCCATGAGAAACAACATTCTTAGGAGGTGGTGGAGAATTATGAGCAACTAATCCACCTTTCAATATATCATTGTCTCCCCTTGAAGTCTCAACAGGTCTAATTTCCTTCAACATTGCAACAACATCTTTCATTGTTGGACGGTCCACAGCTTTGTTACTTACACATAGAAATGAAACTGCTAATGTTTGTAGCATTTCATGCATTGTAGGATCAGCTCTTCCTCTTAGCTTTGTGTCAAGGATATCAGATGGTTCTCCTTTGCTTGCTAAATGGTTCCTAACCCATTGAACTAAGCTTGCACCCCTTGGAAGTGTTGGATCTAATGGGTGCCTTCCTGTTAGAACCTCAAGTAGAATCATACCATAGCTGTAGACATCACTTTTCTCTGTGATAGGCTGCATTGATGCATGTTCTGGAATTAACCAAAAAGAAACACAAATTAGTACTATTCATGTGGTTAAGAACTATGAAGGACCGACACAAACATTAGACACGACATTGACACGGACACTTAGACACTTGTAATAATTTGAAAAATGGAAGTAATTGAAGTGTCGATGCCGGTGTCCAATATGACATGTGTCGGACACCAGACACGTGTTCAACCTGAAGTGTCGTTGCTATAGAGGTTAATTAAGAATCATCAATTTAGTCGCAGAAATTGGGGCGCTATCAATTTAGCCCCTAAAATCATCAATATTTCAAATTAGTCTCTGAAATTAAAATCTTCAATCATATTAGTCCTTTTGGATCGATCACATCGATTCCAAAAATTGTCTAGGAGGGACTAATGTGATTGAGAATATTCAGGGACTAAGTTGAAAGTGTCGAAAATCACTCGATTAATTAAATTTTTGGGTAAACAATCACTTTCGTTCCTGAAAGTGTTGCTCGCAATCAATTTGGTCTCTCTCTTGAAAGAAAACGCAAATTGATAGCGAGCAAGACTTTCAGAGACGAAAGTGACTATTTACTATTAAATTTTAAGTAGGAAAAGAAAAATTACCAGGAGCCATGTATCCATATGAACCAGCAAGGTAATGTCTTTGAACTGGAATGGAATTAGTACTAGTATCAACATTTTCAGTAGCAACAATTCTTGCAAGTCCAAAATCAGCAAGGTAAGGTTGATAACCAGGACCAAGCAACACATTCATAGCTTTAACATCTCCATGCATTATAGAAGGCACACAATCATGATGCAAATATGAAAGTGCATGAGCAACACCTAATATAACATCATATCTTGTCTCCCATTCTGCTTTTCCTTTTCCTGAACCATGAAGTAATGAACTCAAGCTTCCATTAGGTAGATAATCATAGAAAAGAAGCTTCAAATTCCTATTAGATCCCCAACCTAGAAGCCTAATGATATTCTTGTGTCTAATTGATCCCAATGTTTGAATTTCAGAGTTGAATGCTCCTGATTCTTCTTCTGATGATGACCACATTTTCTTAACAGCAAGTGATTCACCATTTGGAATTATCACTTTGTAAACAACTCCAGAACTTCCAGTTCCAATCACATTAGATGATGTCAAATTCAAGACAACATCATCAATGGATAATTCAAACTTTTGATATAAAATCACCTCCCAACTTTCATTTTCCATGAGAGTTTTGTTGGCTATATGAGACTTAACCAAGACATAGATTGTGAGAAGGACTAAAACTGCACTTGTGCTTAATAGAATTGACATAACAAACTTCATAACTGATTTTCCATGATCTTTGGTTTCATGTGTCACAACACTATTAGCAATGTAAAGACCTTCATTTTCAGCAAGATCATTAAGAGGAAGTTTATGGAAAAAGGGAGTGTTAGGTAACTCACCAGAAAATTCATTGAAGGAAATATTCAAAGAAACAAGATTTTGAAGGTTAGAAAGGGAATTTAAATTCCCTGAGAGCTTGTTATGTGAGATATCAAGAACTCCTAGTTTGCTTAAACTAGAGAATTCAGATGGAATCTCACCAGAAAATTGGTTGAAACTAAGATTAAGAGATATTTCAAGTGAAGAAATTAAACCAACTTCTTTTGGTATTTCACCAGTGAAACTATTGCTTCCAAGATCTAGAAGCTGTAGCTTAGTACAAGATAAAATCTCTGATGGAATTCTTCCACTAAGCTGATTTTTACCAAGGTTGAGTTTATTTAACTCAACTAATGAACCAATAGTGTGACTCAATGAACCTGTTAACCTATTATCTGACAAATCAATTAACTGAAGACTTTTTGGAAGAGAATCTGGAATAGAACCTTTGAGACTATTTGAATGAAGGTCAAGAAACTCAAGATTCTGACATCCTGAAAGTGTTGAAGGAATCTCACCAACAAGATGGTTACTACTTATATCCACAAAATTCAAATTCTCTAAGTTTCCAATTTCATGTGGAATATTACCTGATAATCTATTATGATTCAATCTTAGCCTATAAAGATTTGTGCAGTTACCTATATCAGGTGGTATAAAGCCTGATAAATCATTAGAAAGAAGCAAAAGTTTGGTGAGATTCTTCAAGTCAAACAATTCTTTTGGAATTGAACCAATCAAATTATTGTAAGACAAATCAAGTGCCTGAAGATCTTGACATTCTGAAAGACTATCTGGAATTTTTCCTGTTAACTTGTTCTGCCATGCAAAGAACAAATTTAAGCTTCTCAAATTGCCAATAAGATAGGGAATCTCACCAGTGAGAGCATTGTTGTCAATTTCAAGTTGAGTCAAAGAAGTACAATTTGAAATCTCAGAAGGTATTATTCCTGAGAGATGATTTACACTTAGTTGAAGTTCTTCAAGATTTGAAAGTTGACCAAAACTCTTTGGTATGCTACCTGTTAAAAGATTCTCTGATAAGTCAATGACTTGGATTTCTCTGCAGTTACCAAGCTCTTCAGGAATTGTACCAACTATATTGTTTTGCCATAAAAGTAAACTCTTGAGATTGCTCAAATCTCCAATTTGGATTGGAATTGAACCAGATAATGAGTTCTGATACAAGTAAAGATTCTGTAACACACTGCAATTTCCAATCTCTTCTGGAATAGAACCTGATAATAGAGTTGTGTAAATAGCTATAGTCTTGATTCTCTTGAGCATTCCAATTGAAGAAGGAAGATTTCCAGAAATGCTTGTTTCTGCAAGGCCTAAAGTGATTAAGTTAGTGCAATTTCCAATCTCAAAAGGAATCTCACCCTTGAGATTTTTATTACCACCAGCTCTAAACACTTTCAAATTTCTTAATGAGCCAATACTCTTTGGAATTTCACCACTGAGATGATTATCATAGAGTGTAAAGTTAACAAGACTAGTTAAATTTCCAATGTTAAATGGAATATTTCCTTCAAGGAAATTTGTGTGGAGAGCTAAACTTTGAAGTTTATTTAGCTTGCAAATCTCTTCTGGAATTTCACCAAAGAGAGAATTTCCACTAAGATCAACAAAAATGAGCTCTTGATAATCTCCAATCTCTTTTGGAATCTTTCCTGTGATGTTAGTTGATGAGAGGATAAGAATCTTTAAGGATTTCAAAGATTGGAAATTTGAAGGTAATGAGCCTTGTAAACTCACTGACTTCAAGTTTATCTCTATAACATCTCCTTGTGAATTGCAATACACTCCAAACCATTTGCATGGTGTTGGAGATGAAGAACTCCATGATGATAATGTATGTAAAGTGTTGTTTAGACTATTTTTCCATGTTATAAGAGCTTGGCCTTGTTCATTGAGAGAATAACAAGATGGAAAGAGAAGAGAGTTTAATGTGATAATTAGTGAGGTGAAGGAGAAGATTTTGGTAGAAAGTGAGAGATTCCTTAAGTTTCCAGGCATTGTAGAGAGAAGAGAACGGTTGATATGTTTTGGGATTGTAGAGGGGGAATACCCATGTTTTGTTTATAGAGGAAGAAGAGTAGAAGAAGATTTCTTGTCTATGGATCTTTGACCCCACTCTGGGGCAAGGGCTATGACTAATCTAGAGTTCAACTGGGAGATACGTAAAGTCGAAATCCAATTTGTTAAGTTGGGCTCTAATTTGTTCCATCATCAAGGATAGTACCCAAGTATTGGTCGAGTCTGTCTCATTAGATGGAGTGCGTTAATGACTGACACCCAAGCTTGGAGTTAGAGTAGATCAAAATTTAGTTCTTATTTATTATTTTTTGTATAATTTGTTTTGTTGTTTAATAATGAATACATATGGTCATGTTCATGCCCCATGTTACTTTAAATTGAGGTCAACTTTTCTTTTTATATATAAATAAATATATTGGTTCTGTTCTTCACATTTTAAGTTTTTAACCTCTCATGTAATAGGTTGAAGTCTTGTGGATTTTCCATTTTGAATGGGTTCCAAGTTGTTACTCTTTGTTATCTAGTGTTTTCACTAATAGTAAAATGTCAGAAGGTGAAAATGGTGGAGCTGAAAATCACGTGAAGAAGTTTTCCAAGTTTTTTGCTCCCCACATGGGCACTAACTAATATTATCCTCTTTGTTTTCTGCATTATTAGCTCATTACTTTCTATCCACTTATATTTCTTTCCTACACTTGGCAAAACAAAGTATGTCTAAGTTGCACTATACTAGGAAAAGGAATGGAGATAGAAAAAATAGCTTCAGCATTAATGGAAATTTAATTTGGTTACCTTAGCAATTGTAATAAGGTGATAATCGAATTATGATACTTTGAATGTTATATTTCTTGATTTTATCTTAATATGATAAATCTTGTGTTCCACCTATTTTATGTGATTTATGTTGATGAGCTTTGACTAAGTCTTAAGCATGATTAGGGCCGCAACATCAAGATTTTTTATATGTCTCAGTGACCAAAGCACAATTGCGCTTGAGATCGTATATTATCATCCATATCTGACCTCGAAATCAAGGATCACGATGTGACCACAACCATGATCATAGGCGGATCTACCCTCTAATTAGGATGGTAAGTGCGCACACCCTCGATTTTTTAAAACTACACGTAACACCATTCTAAAAAAATATTCTGCATACCCTGAAAAAATAATTTGCATCTAAGTCTCTCCCTAATTTTGCACTCAATCCACAATACGCGACTCTCGGACAATCAATCACATTGATTCCTCTCCCTCCAGTGTGCATAGAGAACAATTATGAATTGTATATTTTATTTAATTAATTAAATATATTAAAGTTTTATTCTTATCATATTTTTAGTGATGTATGATTTTAGAAAAAGTTAAAGGTAAGGAGCCTCGAGTCCTAGATCCGCCACTCACCATATGAACAAGATTTAAAACTTTTATAATAATCATTCGTATTTCATATAGTTGCTACCATCTGTGTTTCCACTATCCAAACTGTAACTAAAAAATGCAAAGTAGTTTTCCACTCAAAATGTAAAAATGAGTATCCAGCTATCCATTTTATTTACTGTCAAATAAATATACTATTTTTATTACTACTATGATAAAGGACTTTGTAAAAAAAAATTTAAAAGGGAATTAATTGGGATTCATTAAATGGTTTGTTTATACATAGATGGAGGAAGTGGCTGAGGAATCTGATAGGAGAAGTGAAGTGCACATGGAGTGAAGAATATAGTATTTATTAATCTGCAAGAATGAATTGAAAACAATGAAAGGCATGCTATGGCCATGATTCATGGTATTAAATTCATAAATTCACAAATCAAAAACAGATAGATGACTTACAAAAAATTAATAATTATCTGTTTAAATATTCTATATAGTTTGTCACCCTCTTTGTACATTAGCGACAATTATTAAATCACGGGTTAAAACAAGAAAAATAAGTGAGATTAAAACAAAATTAACGTTCTTTATTTTATAATAAGCTCACATCATTTGATCTATATGTGCATGTATGTAAGCTATATATAGTGAGTGACTAGTGAGATAGGATGTAAATATTATGGATTTAATAATATACTATTTAAGTTAATTACAAATAAATGACTTGTCAAAACAATTTTTTTACTAGAGAATATGTGTGGTGTACGCTTCGGTTTGATTCATAGCCAAAATCTGATCATACTTTTCAGATTAATAAAAGATTTCTTCCAAAATAAAAGGCATTTGGGTTTGTGATTAGTGTTAGATTCCAAAATCACTGGCAAAGTGTAAAAGCTATTTTCAGCTTTTTAAGTGATGCATGTAGAAGTAATAGTTTTCTCCAGCCATAAGTTGTGAAAGTTACTTCAGGCAAAAAAAAAAACTCCAGAAGAAAAAATGGTGGAGGTTGCCAATTTTTTACGATGGGGTTGAATATAAAGAAAAAATGAAATATATTTCTAAAACTAATATATTAATTTAACCATCTCTCATGTATAAAAAGTTTGTAATGATTTTTACTAATTATACAAATGTAAATTAAAGCGACAACAAGGGAAATAAAAACTGATAATACCTATTTAGGAAAGACGAGTTTGACGATGCTTCATGGAGTTAAATTCATCCATAATTGACATTGCACTAGATAAGCTACCAATTTCTTTTTTAGTGTACATAGTTAAGTTATTTGTAAAAACTCATTATCCACTATCTTTGAGTCGTATTTTGACAATTTTCATTGTTGAAAAACTCTCTGTATGAATTCCTTTTGTATGCTTTCTTTTTGGGCATTGAGCATGAAAGTTTGTCTTCCTTTTGTATGAATTGCAAGACTATAGGTCATACCATTAATGATTGTAATAAAAGGATGCACTCTGGTGTGGGAAAGAAAAAGGAGCAAAATATCCTAGAATATGTTGCTCTGGCAAAACAGGTTTCTAAATATGTTCTTGTTAACACCCAAAAATAATTAAGTCGTGGGTCGAGGGATGAGAGAAAGGAGAGAAAGGACTAGGGCGCCGAGGCAGGCCACTAGACAAAGTCATAAGAGATATTTGCTGAAGAAATGAACTCAATAGAGGCCATCAGGGCGAATCACAAGGTAAACTATCCGAGGAAGGGGTAAGCCTGAGGGATAGTGAGCGAGGCCGAAGGCGAGGAAAGTCTCAGCCTATAGAGTGCCACGACCATGATGGTGTAGGTGTCTAGGTTCATGACTGTTGTCCGAAGACAAAAGTCAGTCGATGAACTAAATGGCTGAGGTAAGACAGACTTGCTTGGAAGGCATGAGAGAAGGAGTACGTGGATAGAACGTGAGACCAGTTGAAGATTAAGTGAAGGAGCGAAGCCTTGAAAAGCAGAGCGAGGGAGTTTTGCCTCACTAACCGGGCTAGTGGAATCGTGGATAGTTACTCCGCCTCTTTAGGGCCTAGGAGCAGTGATATGCGTTGATCTAAATTTAAATGTGTCCGAGGCTAAATTTTTAGCATTCTATTGTGAATTTTGTGAAATTAAATGTGGATAGTAGCTTCTTTAGGATTCCAAGTCAGTCTAATTATGGAAGATTGATCAGAAATAATAATGGGCAATAGATGCTAGGATTTTCAAGAAGTTGTTGTGTACCAACATGAATTCAGAATTGCAAGCTATTGCTTATGGTCTCTTCGGGGGAGAGATTTGAGTGTTTTAGAGAGACAGTTTTGGAGGACTTAGTCTATATTTTAATATAAGTTTGAGATTTTAAAAAATTGAAAAAGTAACAAAATAATTAACAATATAACATTTTTAATCACACTTTATTTATATTTAATAACATTTTATAACTTATTTCCAATTCTTCTCACTTCTCATAAGGAAGCAATGAGAAAGAGTATATTTCTTTATTTTTTAAATAATGAAAGAAATTAACAAAGAGACAAGAGATATTAATATTATTATTATTATTATAGTTAGAAATGGTCCCTCCTCCAACCCTACCAATTTATCATTGAGTTACTTCTATGTAAAAAGTTAGCTCATAGAGGCCTTTCACACGAATGGTATGATGTCATTTTTCACCTAGTTGCATTGAAAAACAATAAGACCCTTTTCCATCATCACTTGGTAATTCCGAGGCAAATCAATTTCCATAAATTAAAACAAGTGGAAAAAAAAAAGATTTGACAAGAACAAAGAACCAAAGAAAAAAGGATGGTTGTGGTTCTAATCCACTATAATTTCTTCATCACTAACCAAACATCTTGGGTAAACATTGATGATTATTATCTCCACTTGAATTATAAATTGATCAAAAAGTTCAAAACAATTAAGCACTTAACAAAGTTATTTTGACCCCTTTCGGTCTTGCATAAAACACATTTTACGAAGTCCTTTTTGTCTTTTTTATTTTATGCAGACTAGTTTTTAAGAGCTACTATATTTTTTTTCTTAAATAAATGTTACTTTGCTTTTTTTCTTTACTTTTGTTTTTCTTTTATGCTTTTCTTATTCTTGAGTATATCTGCCCTTCCATGATTTAGAAACAAATTATGAATCACGTGACGAAGGTCACCCCCAAACTTCAAACTTTTTTTAGTTGTTGTATAAATAGATACAGTGCTAAATAGATACAAAAGATGCTGCAAAATACATGTAAAAATTTATTTTGCTAATTCATGTAAAATTTATTTTGTACAGCATCATTCCTTAAAAAAATCTTGCATCCACCTTGGGTGTGGGATTCATTAAGATCGCGCACACGTTTTTACTTACTCTCTCCCTTGTAAAATATAAGTAAAACTGATCAACGAAAGTTGATATATGTGGTCTAAAATTAGGACCAAATACATCAACTTTTGTTGAGTAGTTTTTGCTTATATATATTCTGTAACGGAGTAGTACATGTACCCATTTATTACTTATCTTATAATGTGACATGGAATCCTAACTTAACCATCAAAATTTTAATCATCATGCGCCTTCATGACCTCCTACTTTGATTCTCACTTCAGACATTGTCTCTTAACATCGGATAAATATATAAGTACTCCCAATTATTATAATTATTATTATTATTATTATTATTATTAGACAAATATCATTTTGTTGCCATGCCTCAGTTTCTTTAAATGGAAACTGTTAGGCCTCGGTTGTCACTATAGGCAAAAGAAAGTGCTGCCTATGAAAGAGGGTTGTAAAGTAGCTATTTTGGGGACAAAAGCTACAAGTATAAGCCAAGAGCAAGAGCAAAATCTTGTGTTCAGAAGAGGCCAATAGAGAAAAGAAAATAATGTACCATATATAAAATAAAGATATGAAAAGAAATTTTCATTTTTGCCCTCCATGATTGAGTGATGCTATGTAGAAGTGGCCAAACATATATAGTGTACTATAGGGCATTATACTTGCACATACTGGTAAGTGTAAACATATTAACTATCCCCCCCATTTGATAACAATAATGAGTATCCAATTCATGTTCCTTGTGTCGGTTAACGTTTATCAATTAGCTACCACTATACTACTACTTCTAGGAATATTTGAAGATGGGCCATTCTTTGCTCCATACAATGTTAGTTGAACATAATGTACGGTTCGTATTTAAAGGATTGCGCATCATTAATGATATTGTAAATTGAACCCTACCAGATGGATACACCATGTGTTAGGAAACACGATTCAGAGAAGAGAAGAAGATACAATCAAGAGAAAGGTAAAATTGGTATATTTGAGTAAAATGAGTAAAAAATTACTATGATACTTTTTATAGGGAATAAAGTTCTATTTGGTAAAAAATAATGGATAGAAGATGAGTAAATAGCAGATAGCGTATGGGCTAACAGATATCGAATAGCAGATAAGCTACCTGATAACAACTTATGTTTTTGGTAAAACTAGCGGTTAAAATAGCTGATGAAGGTAAAATGGCATATACGGCTATTTAATTAATGATTATGTCATTTAATGATGACAAAATGTTTAATGAGATAAGAGAAGTAATTTAAGAAAAATAACAAGGGGGAAAATGTCCAAAAAAAAGTGAGACGTTATACGTTATCCGCTAAAATGTTACTTGAAGTAGTGTTTCAAAAAACGCTAAACGCTACCCTAAAAACGCTAACTGCTAGTATTTACCTATCACATGTACTCATCACCCGATAGTCAAATACGGTATTCTCATTCGCCATCCGCTAGCGGATGAGACGTGCCAAATAGAGCCTAAAACTCTACGTGTGGCTAAAATAGGATTATAATAACCTTTCAGAAATACTTAGCTTTTTTTGTGTGTCTTCTTCTATAGAGGTTTTTACACATTTTCAAGGTTTTTTTTGGTCTCGGGTTAGATTACTACATCTACGAAAATTAAAGAGGCCATTAGGGTCTACCTCTTTGTTTTGGGTCAAATGTAATACTGATAGTGCTGGAAAGGGTTCTCCTAGGCCTTCTGGTTGTGGTGGAATTTTTCAGAGACGGTATGGCAGTTGTTTTTTATTCTTTCTCCATGGATACCGCTAAGACCTTTCCCCTTCAGGCAGAGATTGTACGTGCTATGATAGCTATTGTGATGGATTTCGACTAAATTGGCATAACTTTTGCATCATGTATGATTTCCAATTGGTGGTGCTAGTTGCGAAAGATCCAAAATAAAAACCTCTATTGTTTCTAATGCTCTATTGTTCTATAGAGGATTAGAAACACATGGAAGATTTGTCTGCTTAAAGCTTCAAAATAAAAACCTTCTGATTATATGCAATTCGTGTACATGTGCAGATAAACTGGCCAATATTGGAACGTCTATCTCTGTCTGACTTTTGTGGGGCGATATTTCAAATTTTATTAGAGAGGATTTTTCCCGTAATAGATGGAGCCCTCCTTATTTTAGAAATAATAATTGTTTTCTTGAGTTCGGGGTTGTGTTTCCTCGGTTTTTGGTTTTTTGCATTGTAGTGTAGTTACATATGATAGCTTTTTAGTTTCCTGACAAAAGTTTTGGGCTAGTCCCTCATTAGTTTTCTTTTATTTTGATTTTTATTTCTTTTGGAAACTATTTTTCTCTTAAATATTTTTTTTTCTAAACCTTCTTTGCCAAAAAAAAATAAAACTCTATTTTGGACATATTAAGAAATTGTATGGAAAATTGTTTTCTAATTAATAGTCGTAAAAAATGATTTGCTATTCAAAAACTACTCATTTTATGAAATGACTTATAATTAATGCAATTGATATACTAAGAAATTAAAGATAAAAACGCAAAGTAACTCTTAATTTATTAAAAAGTTGATGTATATTTCTTATAATATTAGACCTCAGAAGATGACCATTTTATTTGTTGTAAAAAGGATAGAGGGAGTGTGTACATGAGATTACATTGTGCCTATTTGTAGGCATTAACAAATTAGCAATATCTCCAATATGATGGTTAGAGGACCTCATGATAGAGATTATAGCTGGCAAAACGAAGTACCCAGTATGCATCAAGCTAGGTGGCCTGAACTAGGTTGGTTTGGACTTTTTCTAGTTCAGGCCGAAAAGTTTGAAAAACAATATGGGCTCAAAATATGCTACGTACTCAAGTCTGGTGCTGGGTTGCGGGCTTTTGGGCCGACCCACACATATATTTTTGCAAAAAAAAAACAATTTTTTAGTATTGCTTATTTTCTTAGAATAACCAAGCAGGAAATTATTTTAGTTAAATATTTTTATCATATTTCCCAATAATAATAATAAAAGATTTTTAGTATTACTTTTTTATTATTTACTTTATTTTTAATTTAATTTGGTTAGTAAAGATTTATATGATAAATAGTGAAAAGAGTAACATATTTTTTATTTACTTTTGCATGTGTGACACATAAAAGTAAACATCTTTTTAAAACAAGAATAAGAAATGAAATACAAAAAATAAATATTTTTTAAAATTTATACTAAATAATATAAATATATTTTCCCCATAACTAATAATAAGAATAATTTTAATTAACTTATAGCGTAATAGACTTGCGGGTTCCCCGAAGGGCTGTTAGGATAGCCTAGATTGTAGTCGAGCTTTATTGAATCGGGATAAAAAGCCCAATTGATAAAATGAGCCCAAAATTGATTGCCTAAACCCTATATTTTTTTAGAGACCAAAAAAAACCTATATTTTTTGGCATTTTTTCGCACAGCCTATTTGGACGCAAAATGAGGAACAACATAGTAATTTAAAATGGAGAGAGAGCGTACATCAAATTGAGAAGTCGGTCGTTATTAGAAAAGTAAAAAATATACATTTAATAAAACTTGACACGTACAAAATTGAACACTTTTTAAAAAAAAAATGTATTTATGAAATGAATCTAATGGCTTTAGGCCTAAGACCCTTTGAAGTTTGAACCCAAAAAGAAAAATGAAGGGCTTCCCCACGCCCCCAAATAACACAATTATGAGAGGAAATATAAACAAGAGGTTGAGAGATTTTATGATTTGTGTGATGATGGTGGACCCTTTAGTAGATCTGCTATTGTACCATCGTAAGAGAACTTTTGTCCTTGATGAATGTCACACGTGCAAGGGGAATCACCAATCGAGGAAATTGAATGTACATCAAATAATAAACTTTTTAATCCCCAACAGTAATATGAAAAAGATAAAATCCAAAACAAGATTTGTCATTGACACAATCAAGGTGCAATTATAGGGTCCATGGCTTTGGAAGAAACCGCACCAATTATTTACACACGTATGGAGGGGCTTAATTTTGATCAATTATCAACATGACAAATCCTTGTCCATTAGATACACTAATACAAGTCTTTGTTTCTTTCTAATTATTTGGACAATTGCTTCTAATTTGTGCTTATATCCCAAAATCATTTAGATAAGACTAGCTGAGTCGTAGATAACAACTTTTTTAGAAAACAAACAAAACTACCATAGGAAATTTTTGTTGAGTAAAAATAAATGTTTTGAAAATCGGAGTTAGATGGTTCGAACAATTGAATTAAGAATGGGTTAAGTATGGAATTCATCTAACCTAAAAAAAGAGTAGATTTTAGATTTTAATTTTAATTTGTAAATTAAAAAAGGGTATAAATTCAAAAATATTTGTTGTTTCACCAAATAAAGGTTATATCACAAGTTATAGATATATGTTAATAATATTCATGAGTTTTTTTGTCAAAATTATAATAGTAATAATATTCATGAGTTTTATTATTATTTATTTATTTATGACTCACACTTGAGAGAGTGATTGTTCGAAATTCAAGTGTGAATTAGTCCCGCATTAGCTACAGATGAGCTAAATGTAATAATATATAAGAAAGATGATTCATATATTCAATACACAGTGGCGGACCCACTGATAACTCTATTTTATATAGAGTTATTTATACAACTAAACCTAAATAATTGTTGAAATCAAGTATAAATTAAGTAAATATCATAGAAGAAATTAGATAAACAACATTAAAGGATAAAGCAAGTGGTCATTCACAATATTAAGCATAATGTCTAGATATTGGTATGTTTGATATGTTTGTGAGTATTTTCAGATAAAACATCTACATTGGAAGAACACAATACACAAAGTAAAAGATTTCATCCAAATCATCCAGTGCACCTGCACTGCATGCACCTGCACTTGATGCAGCTGCACCATTCTGCGAATGGTAGAAAAAGGCCAACACCAGAAGCACCTCAAACCAAAAGAAGACAAAGGCACCGCCAAATGACATTATAGCTGATCCACAATCACATGGGGCACATGGAAACTTTATAAAGGAGGCGCCCACAATGGATGACCACTTGAAGAAATCATTTCATGAATCATATGGCAAGCTCTAATTGGACCACTCTTGATATTTGAGTATGAAACTCAAATTGCTTTTTCAAAGGCTGAAAAGTAACCATGGTTGAGTTCTCAAGTTTACTTAGCCCTCAAGGAATTCACTTTTTGGAGGCTATATAAGGATCCCCCACTAGTGCAAAATTGACTTTAGAAAGCACCATTTAGCATCGGTTATTTGAATAACCGATGCTAAATGTATACGCAGTGGCAATTTTGCAATTAAAAGGAAGTTTTTCGTTTTACTGGCTACTTTCAACATCGGTTGTTTACACAACCGATGCTAAATGTGCTTGGCTAAGACATTTAGCATCTGTTGTTTAGAAAGACCGATGCTAAATGTCTTACACCAACACATTTAGCATCAGTTGTTAAAACAACCGGTACTAAAAGGCAGCTATTATGTTTTCACTCTCGCGTTCTCAACTATCTCACTCCCTGAAATCTCTCGCATTCTTTCATCTATCTCTTGTTCTCAACTCTCTCGTTCTTCACTCACTCACTCACTCACTCCTTCATCTGGAATCTCCCATCAAAATAGAAGCTGCCACCATCATCTCTCTCGTTCATCGTTCTCAACTCTCTCGTTCTCAGCCCTCTTCCTTGCGAACCCAGAAATTAAATCAAAAACGCTGAAGCTAAAGAAAGGAGAAGAACGCTGAAGATCAACATCGTTGCCGTCACCGTTGTTTTCTCACTGTCATCGCTCGCTAGCCGTCGCCGTCGCTTGTTTGTCGTCGTCGCTTGCTTGGTCGAAACCCTAAGTTTTCATGTTCGAAACCCAAGAAAATTTTAGGTAAGCATCTCTGAAAACTTGATATCTTCAAATCTCTACTTATTAACAATCTTCCTAAAATAGTTGGTTCTTTATAACTCAGTTCTCTCTCTTCCTATTCAATCGCGCTAGCCATTGCGCATTTGCTGAAGATTTTGATTTAACTATTTTCCCTTTGTTTGATTTCCCCGTGTGTTTCGAATGGTTAGGGTTTTGGATCTGTTGGAACCTTGCTCGTCGATTCATTTGCGCAAGATCGTTTGACGATTATGTTGAGGTTATTCTTCATCTACTTTTTCTTTTCTCATTTTTGCATCAAATTTTCTCCTCTAATTTAACTTGTTGATCGATTCCTTAATATTGTGTTAAGATGGAAAGCTCTGTATAAACTCCTCATGAATCAGAAAGCACTTAGTACCTTAATCTAATAATTTGTGAGTTCGAATTGAAGAAATAGGTATTGTACTAAAATGATAGCTATTTGTATCTTAATCTAATATTTGTTGATCTCTTCAAACCATTTTGTACCTTTTTTCTTCTCAATTTTCTCGTTGAACTATTATAGATGACGTTATCGGTAAGTTTTGCAAACATCATTTAACTACTAGTAACAACTTAAGGAAAGGGATGCGATCATTTAACTACTAGTAACAAATAACAATTATACACTCATACAGTGATTAAGATAATTGGCTTGAAAGTTCACAACAAGAAGCTATCTTTTGAACATTATGTTAAACTAGATAAAGATTTCTTGCTGCAGTATTAACAATTGTTTTGTATGTAAATAGACACATCAACATCAAAAGCAAGGGGGAATGGTTAGCAGGAAGTTTTAAGCCAAAAAACTTCATTCCGAGTCTTGTCATAGGTTTCATTTGTGGTTTGTTGATTGATTTATCAAAGCCAAATAGAAATCACCTCTCCATAAAAATCTTCTCATATAACAAGCTTCAACAATAACTCTCAGGCTCAAGTAATGGTCATCAAGACATTTAAACAGGTAATTCATTCATCATCATTTTTTTATATTATGAGGACTTTAACTTCAAGTGGTTGTTTAATGGATGCATTCTGCTGTAAACAAGTTATTGAAATTGCTATCAATTATTGGTTCTTTTTTGTATATCTATGCATGTTGTTAATAATCAATACATCAATAGCTAGTTTGATCAAATTCTTCTTCTGTTTTAGAAATGTTATGGTAATAGATATATTATGCATTCAGAGCTTCTTTTGCTGGATGTTGAGATATCTTTGAATTTATTTTGTTATCCAGCATATATGTCTCCATGACATTTGGTTGATTTCTCATCAGATTCCTTTCTAACGAGGCATCTGAACTGTTGAAAGACAAATAGAAATCATCTATCCAGCATATATATCTTGACTTAGTTGAATTTGCAGATTGAGGAAATGTATGTTACTATTGATATATTATGCTGAATTAACTAGGCATTTTTGTCTATTTTATAACTGCGCAATCTGGTTAGCACGCCAAAGCTTCATTGCTATCAACGGCAGACAACGATTAAAAATGAATGGACATGTTATATCTGTGATGGAAGTCTTCTGTGTGGACATTATGACAGACTGATCCAATTTTAGTTCTCTGTAGTTCTCAAGAAATCAACCAAATGTCATCCTTGCCAAGAAATTTCTGATGAGAGTGGTGGTTAGGGCGATAGATTGATGCAGGTGCGTTGGGATCTGCTTATTAGTATATGGTGCATATATTCTGGAGATGCCAGTTTGCATAGAAATATTTTATCTCAGTTAGCAAATTGTGTAGGAATGACACCACAAGATCTAAAATCTGAGAAGCAATTAAAACAGTTGGAACTTCCTGCTTATGAGCAAATCATTAGAACTTTAAAGTAGTCTTTCATTATGTCTTATATGCATTTGAAATAGATAGTATAAGCACCCATGAAGTCATGCTTAAAGCAATATTTCCATTTGGTAATTTTTTGTAAGAATCCCCCTTTTTTTCTTGTATCTTCCTCTGGCAGTCATACAGCCTCTATTGCAGCTGGAAATAATGGAATTCCTGTGAGGATGCATGCCCATGAATTTGGGAGAGCAAGTGGAATGACTCCTCGTGCCAGGTGAGGAATGATACCCTTAAATTTTAATTGATTAAAAATGGCAGCTTTTGTTGGTTAGAAAGCACAATATTGGAAGATTACATAAATGATTTTTTTTTCATGTATGATTTGCTTGACACCACCTTCACCTAATTAAGAACCAATTGGCATTGTCCTAGATATGCTTTTCTCTTTTATTGTTCTGATTCTCTGTTAATCTTCTAGGGTCTTTAGATGATTCATAGACCCTTGTTGAATGTAATTTAAAATTCAGTTTTATTTCTTTCTTTGTTTGGTAATACATTTTTCTTTGTTTGTTTGTCTCTTTTATTGTTGTTCTAGTCTTATACAATAGGAGATCATCGAAAGATGTGTGCGGCAAGCTCATCTAAACCATTTTATTGCTCTTGGAGTGGTTCTTGTGTTCTGGATTTATGGCTTTATGCAGTCTTGGTGCATATGGCAGCTTTGGTGGCTTTATACAATAGGAGATTCGTCAGCTTCGGGCGGAATTCTTTGTCAAGATACGTACAGAGCAAAAGGATACACTATTTCCAACCAATTAAGTTATTTTGAGCAAAAGGATACCACATTTTGAACAATTGTTATTTTGTAAGATATTATGTTTAATGGAATTTAAAGTATGTTAGGAAAGGGATCCTTTGAACAATTGTTATTTTGTAAGAGATTATGTTTAATGGAATTTAAAGTATGTTACGAAAGAGATCCTTTGAACAATTGTTATTTTGTAAGATATATTTATTATGTGTTGATGACTGGAATTATCGCCGTATATAATAGGTTAATAATATGTCGGTATGGATAAAAACAAAAAAATATTAAAAAATATTAATACATTTAGTATCGGTTATACAGAAAAACCGATACTAAATGTACTTACTTAGGTACATTTAGTATCAGTGTTTCTGTATAACCGATACTAAATGTACCTTAGTAATACATATAGTATCGGTTATACAAAAACACCGATACTAAATGTACCTTAGTAATACATATAGTATCGGTTATACAGAAAAAACGATACTAAATGTACTTACTTAGGTACATTTAGTATCAGTGTTTCTGTATAATCGATACTAAATGTACCTTAGTAATACATTTAGTATCGGTTATACAGAAACACCGATACTAAATGTACCTTAGTAATACATATAGTATCGGGTGTTTATGTACAACCGATACTAAATGTACCCTAACAGTACCTTAGTAGTACATTTAGTATCGGGTAAAAAACCGATACTAAATGTTCGGACATTTAGTATCGGTCGATTTAGTATCGGTTCCACAACCGATACTAAATGTGCAAAACAACCGATACTAAATGTCAAATCTGCACTAGTGCCAACTTCTCACTTTGAAGATATAATCTCTTTTTCACATTTTCACTTCTTTAAATTTCTTGTAATTTTCACTTTCAAATTCTTAGTTTTAATTTCTTAGATAGTAGCAAGGAGAAAAGGAAGGAATTGACGACTTCTCCCTTCTCCTCTTCATAGATATAGTAAGGAGATCAGTGCACCTGCATTGCTTGATGCAAGAAAGCTTCAATATTGTAAACTTTACTTTGTTGTTCTTTCTTGATAATTTCCATCACCTCAATATGTTTCATTCAATCTCTTTCCATCTTGCAATGTCTAATATGAGCTAATTTCATTTAGTTGAGATGTGCTAGTCTTATAATAATCTTTTAAGGAAGTTTAAGTGTCATTTGTGTGTTGTAAGCATTTTGATTCTTGTGTTATACTACATCCATCCTAATTTAAGGTTGATCGCTTAAATATAGGTAGAGTTATATTCACAGACATGGTTTATAACTAGAAATCAAGAATCAATAGGGGTAAGTGTTTAATAAAGCCTTTATTAACTAGATTAATAAAAGAAGCTTGTTAATTCCATGTTAAGTCCTAGACATAGGATAACATAGCCCTTAGGATCAAATCAACAAGTATTTCAAAAGCAAGAGTGAATTTATTCAGCATGCCTAGACATAGGAAGCTTGTAAAACAACTGTGTAGAAAGTAGCTGAAAGGCACACACTGATGCAGTTGCATCCAGTGCACTTGCACAACACAAATGCATTTAACGCTTAAAAGAAAGTTATTTGATGAAAGCATCTCAACTATCATTCTCAACTGATTACCTATCTATTTTATTGCTTATCTACATTTTGTTTTCATTTCAACTTCAACAAAAAATTGTGAGTAGATAGACAACACTAATTTATGCACTTTGAACTACAAAGAATTAATTCAATCCCTGTGGGTTCGATCTTTTATACTATTTGCTTGTGACTGTGTACACTTGCACATCTTTTAGCACACCACCCACGTACAAGTGAGGGGTTCAATTGAACCCCTAAAAAAAAGAAAAGTGATGCATAGATATCATAGATATTAATATTCATAAGTTTTTTTTATTGATTCTTTTATTTTTTAAGAGAAGAAATATAATACATGATCAATTTTGCTAAGAGCAATGTTATTGGTCTTAACATACAAAATGAGGTGTTGGAGGGTATATCAAATTTCCTTGCTTGCAACGTTGGTTCGGCACCTTTCAAATTCTTGGGAATTCCGGTTGGAGCAAGTCCAAGAAGGTTTTCTACTTGGAATTATGTGATTGAGAATGTTAAGGCAAGATTGAATATGTGGAAAAGTCGACAACTATCAATTGGAGGAAGGGTAACTCTTATCAATTCCGTATTGTCGTCCTTACCTTTATACCTTTTCTCTTTTTACAAAGTTCCAAGGAAGGTAATTGATGAGATTGTCGTCCTTATCATTCTGCCATCAAGTACTTGCTTGCAAAGAAAGATGCAAAACCAAGGCTAATTAGATGGGTTCTCCTCCTTCAAGAATTTGATCTTGAAATCAGAGATAAGAAGGGGGTGGAGAACCAAGTAGCTGACCATTTATCTAGATTAGAAAATGTGAATGCAGGTACACAAGAAATCAAGGAGAATTTTCCAGATGAAGAATTGTTAGCAATAAACTCAGCTGCACTACATGCAGGTGCACCACATGCAGATGCACCATGGTATGCTGACATTGTTAATTACCTTGTGAGTAAAGTTGTACCGGTGGACATGAGCTATCAACAGAAGAGGAGATTCTTTCATATAGTAAAACAATACTATTGGGATGATCCTTATTTATACAAGATGTGTCCAGATCAAATAATGAGGAAGTGTGTATCAGAAACAGAAAAACAAGCAGTGCTCCTGCACTGTCATGCTGCACCTTATGGAGGTCATTTTGGAAGTCATAGAACAGCTGCTAAGGTATTACAATCAGGTTATTTCTGGCCTACTTTGTTTAAAGATGCTTATTCTTTGGTTAAAACCTGTGATAAATGCCAAAGAAGTGGAAATATATCTGCTAGACATGAAATGCCCAGAACCAATATTTTAGAAATTGAACTTTTTGATGTTTGGGGCATGGATTTCATGGGGCCATTTCCACCTTCTTTTGGAAATCAATATATTTTAGTAGCTGTTGATTATGTTTCTAAGTGGATTGAGGCAGTAGCATTACCTAACAATGATGCCAAATCAGTTAGTAAATTTTTACAGAAAAACATTTTTACAAGATTTGGCACCCCAAGAGCTATCATCAATGATGAAGGTTCTCATTTTTGCAATAAACTAATTGAAAATCTTCTTGCAAAATATGGGATCAAACATAAAATTGCCACTGCCTATCATCCACAAACAAGTGGACAAGCTGAACTATCCAATAGGGAAGTTAAAAGAATGCTTGAGAAAATGATAGGACCAAATAGGAAAGATTGGTCTTTACAGCTGCTGCGAATTTGACAGCAGAGGAGAGGCAAACAGCTGCTGTCCTAGCTGATATGCTGCTAGGAATCGCGCCATTACGGGACACGGTGGATAGGTGGAGCTGGACTATTGATTCTTTGCTTGGTTTTACTGTAAAAAATTGCTATGGCTGGTTGTTGTCTTCTTTTGCAGGTGAAAGAGGTTTGGTTGAGGATCGGATGGCGTATGCTTGCGTCAAATTGTGGAGGAATGACGTTCCTTCCAAGGCACTTATTTTCTCTTGGAGACTATTGTTAAACAAATTGGCTTCGAAAGATGCTTTGGCAAGAAGAGGAGTGCTAAATTCCCATCAAGATTTGGTGTGCGTTTTGTGTTCCAATGAAAACAAATCGGTAAAGCATTTATTCTTTGGTTGTCAATTTTCTCGCGAAGTGTGGAGGTTAGTGATGCAATGGCTGGGTGTCTCGGTGGTGTTGGGGGAGGATGCGGTTGATAACTTTGTCGAATTCGGGAAAATGTTGAAGGGAAAGAAAAGCAAGCGAGTGAAGCATGTTATTTGGATTGCCGTCACGTGGTGTTTATGGATGACTAGGAACAAGGTGCTCTTTAAGGGGGAGGTAGCGGCGGTGCCGGTAATTGTTGATGCGATTAAATTCACGGCATGGAGTTGGTTCATTGCAAGAAGGGGAAGAAGGAGTGGGGTATCATGGAATGATTGGCTATGTTGCCCAATGGGGTGTTTTTTTATCTTTGTAATGTAATGTGACAATATCTAATCACTTTGATTTGTAGTTGGTGTTTTGGGGTACTCTTTCCTCCATGGGTCTTTTTCCTGTGTTGGGTTTTGGCTCGTGGAGATTTTAACGAGGCCCCGTCGTTAGAAGAGTTGGTGCACCCCTTGTGTCCGCTTTTATAACATCAATTACTTATCTAAAAAAAATACATGATCAATTTATGAACTATAAATCCGTATTTACACGGGTTCGTGGAAACATGTAAAGTAAGCATTCAATCTTTTCAGTTCATCTCTAATTGAAACCTTGAATCCCCACTTAGCAAAATGTTAAAGCATTGCCGCCCTATTAACGAAAGAATTCTTTACACCATGGATTCATTCATTTCATTAGTTTGACTCAATTTGTCTTTCATATTAGCTTCACTTTCTTTTTAAAGCCGTTCAAAGTGCGTTCAGCTTTGTTTTCTCTCGATGAAGGTGGCCTATGCCTTTCAATAATTCTATTATTAATATTGAAAGATCATAACATCTATTAATTAGTCATACATAATCTTCATATTTAAAAGGTTAAATCAAATCACTATCTTGACTCATTATTGCTGTCCAAATATGTCCTTAAATTCGGGGTTTCTGTTCCCTAATAACTTTCCAAAGGCTATAAACAATATCATCGTGACATCTAATGGATACAAACAAAGTGAGAGCTTAAATATTCTTCCTTTTACCAAACCACACTACGTTGAACCAGTCTAATCAACCACACGAGTCTTTTTGCTTTCCATGTAAAAAGTAGTATGTCTAGACAGTCTAGTGGTGAATAAATTATTATAAGTAAATTTTATCTTATTTAATGTTTTATTTCTAAAAATACCATTTATTCAACTTCAAGGGGTTGGTCATTTGGCCTACTGGAGCATGATATGATATAATTTATGTTCGATAAGTCTTGTATTCAAGTCCTTATTGACTGAATGTATTAAATTCCTTTTTAAGCTCTCAAAGAACCCAAAAGTTTTTTCTATTTTGGACTGAGCGGCATTCTCTCATATTTAAATATTTTTCATCAAAATAATATAGCATTCATTAATGTTATCATGAAATAAATTTCCATAAAAAATAAATGAAGAGAAAAATAGTTTGGGAAATATACTTTTTTGGTTATTACATCATGAAAATTATATAAACTTCATTAACTTTCTTAATTGATATATATGAAGTTAGATTCTTTTTATTAAAAAAATGAATGCATTCATTCAAATAAATAGATTATCAAAGATAACATAACATAAATTAAACATTCGTAAAAACGAGAAAGATGAATCTGCGAACAAACTCACAGCATCCAAGCCAATAGCATAAAACGGAAAAATGCCGACAAATGTGACAATGTCATTAGTCATCAGAATACCCATGTCTTCTGATCTATAGCTTTGAAGCACTATTCATTGGTTGAATTTTTAATGGATCGAAGTTGATCTTTCAATCTTAACCAAACGAACACCGCAACAAAACAGAAAATAAAAAATGTCGCACCAAGACGACAAACAACAATAACACCACACTCAGACGACGAAATCAAGAGAATTACAAAATAAAAGCTAAATCTATGTGAGCGCCATTTAGATAAAAAGACAGGCGATACAAAGGAGAGATTCTAGACCAAATAGCTTACCCAAAATCATCCCTCTAGTGGATGACAAAGAAGGAAGAGAGGAGTAAAGAGAATGTTAGATGACGATTAGAGTTGGAGAGAAGGACCGGTGTGAAGTTTGATAATCTTACTTATAATTGAGAGCAAAATCATTTATGTTTCTCTAGTGGCATATATCATTTATGCTAAATTCACAAAGATAATTTCTTAATAATTACTAATTTTATATACTAGTTTACACTTGAACATCAAGTATAATTTTTTTTTTGACGTGAAAAACATCAATACTCTAGAGTCTAGAGTGAAAAACCTTCATAAGAGTGAACATCAATTAATGACAATCAACGTCTCCTCGGGGATGTATAAGATCATGGTCCTCTTTAACTCAGAATGGGCTTAAGGGTAAGATTACTATTGTTCTAACTTAAGGCCTAAGAATAAAAGAATTATTTATTAAATTTTATAAAGAAAAGAAATTAATATGCCAACAAACGGACTCGATCCAAAATTTTCTCACTTAAAATTTGTTTTAATCCATATTGGCTATTAAAGCATTATTGCGCCAGACTTTTTCTACATCTTCACGATTGCAGCAGTGACTTGATCGATGTGGATTCAACAAAAACATCAATAAATATGAATTGAGCTCTTTGGCAATTTTATTGCCTAAACAATCTAGAAGGGAAAGAGGGGAAAGGTGGAGGGTCAACTCTCTTGTATATTTTTCATTTGACTCATTCATAATTGATGTTGAATAATCACTCACACTCTAGGGAAGGATCATGAAAAACATTAAATTCCACCCAAAATCTTATGATATTAACCTATTAGGTATATGAGTTAACTCTCTTATATATCTTTCATTTGACTCATTCGATTAACCACCCACACTTAAATTTTCAGCTAATGGTGTAAAATACAAGTGTTCACCCTCAAGGTGAAAAAGTATCCCCTGAAGCATAGACCAATACTACCAAATTTGTTAGGTAGGTCAAAAGTTTCATGGAACCTAACCAGAGGTCCTTTAAAACCGGAAAAGGTTATTTTTTTTATAGCATCAAATTCAACATGTCTAATGAGAGGAGACAAAACATATAGGGTGGCAGAAGGGGGGCCAGGAGCTGGTAGTTTCAAGTAGATTTCTGCATATTATTTTGGGGCATCAAAAAATTGTTGAAGATTTCATTCAGTACATAACACTTTAAGCATTGATGGTACTAGCCAACCAATGTGCATCACAAACACATAAGGATAAAGAGACAAAATGATTTTGTCTTAGAGGTTTTATTTTTTTATTTTTGTTGGAAGTAGAATGGACAACTAACATTGATAGAAGCATGATTTCTACATAATAGATGGAGCTCTCCATTATAATAGTCATACTTAAGTCAGTATTTTAAGAACAGGTTCAGTGAAGTAAATCGAGCACCAGCCATATATTATATATTATAGTTCTTGTTTATTTAAGCGGTTTAAAGCAATTAAACTATAATTGAATTCTCTCTAGTTCTTCGATCTTCGTTTTAATTTTTAAAACATTGAGCTAAGTCTATAGAAACATAACATTGTGGCGTGTCGGATCGGTTGACACTTGGCAAAGGCATCAATTATTGCCTCATCCAAAAAATATATCATCCAAACTCACACTTAGGGTTCTGCAGGCGGTGTATACCTTTTTGCTTCTTTGGGTAATGTATCAATTTCATTCAGGGCATGCTCGTGTCGCAATTTGGGCTCCATTGTTTGTTTTGGACTTTCAGTGTATTGGGTTTGGGCTTGGCCCATGAATGAAATTCAATGCATCTTTGGACCATAAAAAGGGTTTCTTCCTCCCCACACGCATACAATATAATGAATAGATAAGATAGATTTTAAGAACAATCTCAAACACTCATGCACAAATATTCAATGTTAGCTCTTCGCAAATCACAATAAATACCCGTAATTTCCATAATAAAAAGGCCATAATTATATTCTCATTCAAGAAAACATTTTTTAAATTCCATTTTGCAGAAGAAACCTGGAAAAAAGAAACATCCGCACTTCATCAATCAAACAATGTTAGTTTGCATATAGAAACTTGAGTCTTAAAAAGTTTCACCCCGATGTGGCAACTGGTGCCAAATATTGAACTCTTAATGCTTCGACTCAACAATATTCTTAGGTCAGTTTAGCTTCAGCTGATAAATCTTAGGAGACAAAATTTACAAGTCAACTACTGTATAGACAAAGATCCTGACCAAAAACCGGTCACCTCCCAAAACATCTCATTATTGTGGAGGTAAGAGCAGAAGTCAGAAATGTCACTCCGGCAGATCCACCAGGAAAGTATGATATCGCATAGTACCCCAGTGAGAGAACCTACAAGTGACGAGATTTCATTTTAATGCAAGGAGTGTAATTTTTCCGGAAAAATAAAACAAATAACATATACAAAAATCGTTAAGGAAAACACATTTCCACAACCCATTTGCTGGAAATCTGTAAGGTTTTGCGAGGGGAAGGGAGGGGAGGGCTTGAAAAAGATTGGTCTATGTAGTTAAGATTTAAAAAAATTAAAAGAACAAGTTGATAGATATCAATATAACATTTTTAATTACACTTGATTTATGTTTAGAGACATTTTATAACTTCCTCAATTCTAAATTGAAAAATATGTCCTCCCCTCCCTTCCCCTCCCAAAACCCCCTCCCAAACATACCCTAAGGAATACATATTTCCACACTCCATTTGCTGGAAACATGCTAAACACATGATACATCCATCACATGAAGCCAGCCGCGGGGAGTGTGGAAATCCAGGCTCTTAAATTTATAGTATTGCTTTTGCTTCAATAATTGATTTGTTGTTAATTGCTATAATAAATTTGAGATTATACTCAAAAGACATAAACCGAGGGCATACTTTAAACCAACAGTAAATGCAAAAAAAAAAAAACACAGAAGAGCTATAAGCTATGAAGAATATTTTAGGAGTACGTGGAACTGATACCTGTACTACGGAGAATACCACAGAAAGAATGTAACTGTGACGCACCATTGATACATATATAGTACCAATCATGCTGCCTAAAAAAGTCAATGTGAAAGGGAGTCTCTGCAAAATAATCATGCGAAGACAATTAGAAATAAGCAACAACGAAGAAAAATCAATCAAAAGAGACTATTTTCAAAAGCCCAAACTTGCTGAAGCAATTGGTCAAGTTTTCTTAATTGATGTGTAAGCAACAGAAAACGAAATCGTAGCTAGTTACCTCCTTTGACAACATGTGAGCAAGCTGATTCTTCGGACCCTTGAGAGCAAAGAATGATCCAATAATAAATCCACACCCAAGAGTAAAGGATATAGCAAACTTTTGGGGCATAACCACCATGACAGGAAGGAACAGTGTAAATGCTATGAAAACAAAGAAAACCCCACTTGCCAGAAGCAAACCGAAATACATGAGTGCTTTGCCAGAAGGAACACTACTAGTGGCAGACTGGAAGTTGCCAGGTAGATCTCTCACACCCTTAGAAACCCTAAACAATAAGAGACAGATTGCTTAACTACTTGAGGAAAATTCAGGCAAAACTATTCAGTACTGGCCAGCATTTTCTTTCACCAAGATGCAGGAAATACATTTATGAAAAGAAAAAAAAATTAATACAGTAGAAATTGGAATACCCATCTGCAGTTTCTTGCTATAATATTATACCATCAAGAAAAGAAATTAAAGAACAAAAACAGATAAGGCGGACAGACCAGACAATTTTCCCCATTGCATCAAAATTGTGTAACCAGTCAGTACATCAATTTGCATGAAGACAGTGGAGTTACAGACACCAAAACTCAAACATTGTAAATTATACATCTTAGAGAGGAGTACATGACACGAGAGACAGAAGTGAAAAATTAATGCACTTGAATATGTATATGATTTGCTTATTTGCCTTCATAATATGAAAACATAATCTTGTGACCATGTAACTCAATTAGGCATTCGAGTAGGCACATGTAACTCAATTAGTAGGCACATGTAACTCAATTAGTACTGAATTAGTACTGAATACATAATATTTCTTAGGCTGTTTCTGTCAAACTTCTGCATTCAGCCTCAAGTCCTCAACACTGAATTTTGCTACACGCTGATGTTTCTTAGACCGCCAAGAGACCAAATTAGGACCTACTAACACACAAGATCCAGAAGTAGATCACTAGGTATATGGATCAGAAACACAATCTACATAACAATAGGCTATTAGAGGGAAGAGATTTTCTTGGTAATGCTGACTTAAGCAGAAGGCCATGCTGTATGATTCCTCAAGGTACCTAAGTGTTCTCTTAACTACTTTTCAATGGTCCTCCTGGCTCTGGTTTGTGACTTTGTTTATGTAAGGATCTATGGGTTGAGAAATCAGTATAGATATTGGCCTAAACTCTCCTCCCAAATCAGTTTACAAAGTCATCAATTATGTGTTCAACAATAATTCAGCATATTGTTGAACTGGACAAAAGTAGAAAGATTTTGAGAATTATTTTTAAAGGTGCAATCCAAGTGTACCATGAGTACGCATCAACAAAAGTGAGAGAATACAGAAAAACACGTGAAAATTCCTCTGAGGAAAGTCCCCGTAGGTCGGTAACACTAATTCAAGTTGTTCATTATAAATAATAGAAAAGGAAATAGATGGAAGGCATTGGGTTTTGCCAAAGCAGCAAGCTGAAAACCATATTACTTTTTACTTTGATGAAAACACAACTAGTATCTTTGCATTTAACTCTCCATACAAAAAGTATATTTCAAGTTCTGTGTTAATAAGTTAAGTTTATGTCATCAATCCAATTATTACAATAGAAGGCGGGATAAGTAAATGTTACTGTCAAATTTTGCATGCAAATAGTAATAACAGTATAAGCAACATTTCAGCTTCAAATCTCTCTCCCTGAAAATTTTGTAACTCATTCTACATTTCATCTTCTTAAAAATCTCTCAAATTTTCACCTCTAAGTTACCAAACTTATTTCCACTGCCAACTCAACTAATTTCACACACCATCCTATAAAGACATCTATATTCCAAATGCTGTCTTGGTTTCCCTCACTTTCAAGATAAAAAATTTTCACTTACTCATTCCCATCAATCAGCAATTATTAAAAAGAGTTAATCCATAAGATTTAAGATAAACATGGGTAAAGCAAAAAAGAAACAAAACAAAAGCAAGTTATCTATATACCTAGAACAATTGGACATTCTCTAATAACATCCATAGTTCTACTTTTGAGTAAACCCTCAATTATTCTTTCTCCTACTTGGTCTCTAAAACTCATGAAATTTGTTCCATTAGTCCCTAACTTTTTGTGGAATTCGTCACATTTGTCCTCTAAGGCATTAATTGTAAGAACATTTAATACTAACGGACTTCACATACTTTAGCGACTAATTAGTATTTTCATATACTTAAGGATCAAATAGGAGAGAACATTAGTTTAGGGACTAAATTGAGCGTTTATTCACTTTGCATAACACAGAGCAAGTTCTCCGGTGGCGTGAACTACACAACAAGCTATACAGATTACTTAAGATTCAGCCATTGCTAAATAGTAAAAAATAAACAAGCTGAATTTGTCTATGAAGCAAAAATTATGTGGAGATTGAAGTGAGAAGTGCGGCTTACACGCTGAAAGTGCCGGAAACGGTGTCGTTGGCGGATCTAACTGCGGATTCAATATCGAAGGGGAAATTGGCGGAATCATCCTGGAGAGATTGGGTGGAAGCGTATGAGTTCCAATCAGCAAGCAAAGATGACGATGGCTTTAGATCGTCCTCACTGGTTCCTCCAGAGAACCAACTCTGCATTTTTTTCTTTCTTTCTCGGCAACCAAACGATTCCTGATTCTGAAAATGGAAGAAGAAAGGAAATTTGATTATTTCTTTCTGCTTTCTTCTCTTCGATTTGGGATTGAAAGAGAGGTTGAATCGATGAGTGGAATAACTGTTGTTTTTTTTTGCTGGGTTTGCCGATTCGGGATTAGTTTGGGTCTTGCCGGTGCTATCCAAGTGATGAGCCTGTTGTTTTTTTACACTTTTTATTTAATTTATTATTTAACTTGATGATTTACTAAATTCTACGCTACTCAATATACCTTCTAGGTAAAATTAGGCAAAATACTAGATTACACCTTCTTTTTTTTTGTACTTTTATAAATAATCAACATTTTCTCTTTTCAAAAACACTACACTAATTCTAGTCTACCTCTTATCTCTTCTTTTTTTTTTTTTTTCTGATAACTAACTATTTTGTCTAATTTTTTCTAGAAGGTATCATACCCACCTAACTTATAATAGATGAGAGTGTTCACCTTAATTATTTAATAACTATATATTTAGGGGAGCATGACAGGAGTTGTATCTGTTTCGAGTTCAACTCCCCACTTTATTACCTTCTAAGTGTTCAAAAAGCCTGAATTTTATGTAACAAAAAAAAAAGAGAAAGTTCAATTATCAAAAAAAAAAGAGATAAGAAGTAGACTAGAATTAATGTTGTGTTTTTTTTGTGAGAAGAATTAATGTAATGTTTGGTAGAAGAAAAAGAGAAGAGAAAATGTTGATTATTTATAAAATTAAAAGTACAAAAATATCCCGGAAATTAAAGGGACTAGAGTTTCATACCAATAGTCGTAAACTAGGATATATCTTTGTGTTATTTGCATTCTTCCTCAGTTGCTTATATTTGTTAAAATGTTATTTCAAAAAGAATTTTTGCGACAAGTTTTACTAAAGTATTTATAAAAACTCCAATTCAAACTCCTATTCTTGTGTTTTTGTCATGCTCAATCAACAGAGCAGTCAGAGCCCTGCCTTTTGAAAAAACACTTCAGCGTATGAGAGTTTAAGATCCTATACTAGTATTTTACCCATGCATAAGCACGGGTGATACTGTATTTGTTATGAAAATATAAATACGTTAAAATTTGTAAAATATAATAAAAGAAAAAGGAAGAAAAAAGAAAATCATATGCGCCCCCGTTGGCGCTCCCGTTGGCACTCCAATTGGTTCTCGATTATAGTAAATAGTAAATTTTAGATGGAGTAAAAAGGAAGAAAAAGGAAAATGAGATTTAAGGTAAAAGATGCACTCCCGTTGACGCTTCTGTTGGCACTCTCGTTGCCGCTCTTTATTAATAGTTTTAATAGAGAGATTATAGTAAATAGTAAATTTTAGGTTATTTAATTAAGTATAATATTAATTTAATAAATTAATTATTGAAACAAAATAATTTAAAATTTTAGTTAGAATTAAATATTTTTTTTTCCGACAATTAGTAAGTACTTTTTTACAATTGGTAATGGTGAAATTAATTAATTTTAGTAGATTATAAAAAAATTACAACTTTTTTTAGTCAAAAAAACTGGGAAAAATAAAAAAAAACTGAAAAAAGTTTTAAAATTAAAAACTGTTTTTTTTTAAAAAAAATTCGAAAAAAAAGATTTAAAAAAAAAAGGAAAAAAAAACTGACACGCGTCGACGTGTCAGCGCAGCGCGCTAGACTTTTTTTTATTATTTAAAAGTTGAATTTTTAGTTTTGTATTTTAGTGGTCAAATGACCATTTTACTCTAATATTGTAATTAATGGAAGAAGGATAAGTTAGTAAATTTGGTGGTGGTTAAATGGTATATAGTCTACTAATCTACTAATCTATCTACTAATCTACTATCTACTAATCTACTAATACTCTAAGCAAATTAACCACTACTAAACTTACTTAAATTAAATACCCTTTACTAATGAATTTATCCAAACATTATTTTAAGGGTAATATGGTAATTGAGAACAGAAAAAATAAAACAAAAGAAATAAAAAACCTGTTGTGTCAGAAAAAGTGAGAGAGAGAAGAAAAAAGAAAAGAGAGTTGCAAAGAAAGAGAGCGAGAGAAGAGAAAAGAAAGCAGAGAGAAAAGAAAAAAGTTCCGTGTGAGAGAAGTTCAAATAAAAGAGAGAGAAAAAAAAAGTAAAGAGAGAGGCGTTGATGTAGGAGGAGAGAGAAAGAAAATATGTGGCCTACTATTTTATTTACTCTACCCAAATTATTAAAATTAGTAAATTTAATTACTAACAAAAATTCCAAAATAATTTTTTTGACTATTGGAAAAAATTGAGAAAACGTAATGAATGTTTAAACTACTTATAAATATTCAACAAACACAACTAACTGTCACTAAAAAACACGGGATTTATGGTATCCGATATATAGATAAACACAACTTTATAATTTTTAAAGACTTTTATAAATATATTATCTATCTTCTACTATCTACTATAATCTACTGTATTCAAAAATAAGTTTTTACTCTCTTAGAAAAATGAGACGACTTAATGACTATTTAAACTACCGATAAATATTAAAAAAAACAAGTGACAAATATTTGACATTGATACTTAAAAAGGACAAATAACTGACCATGATATATAAAAAACAAAGAATTTATATTTTTTTAGATAATTTTACTTTCTAATGACTATTATAAATCTATTGTCTACCCTCTACTCTAAAAATAATTTATTCAACCATTCTCAAAAATTTCAAACTAACTATTTACTCTCTTTGAAAAACAAGAAGACTTAGTGACTATTCAGACTACTGATAAATATTTAAAAAAACACGTGACAAATATTTCTCACTGATACTTAAAAAAGAACAAATAATTGTCCCTGATATATAAATAAACACGGGACAAATATTTGCACTGATATTTGTTTGAGTCTTGACGGGAAACATTATATGGGCAAAAAAACCATGTGGGGGTAAAAAAAAAATTATTTACCAAAATAATGCACTTTGTGGGTTATTTACCAAAGTGGGCAATTTTTTTTTATAGTTCAGAAGTCGCCCCCCCCCAGGGTGACTTCTGAACTGTTTTTTGCAATTTTTTTTTAAAATGCAGTTCAGAAGTCGCCCCCCCCAGGGTGACTTCTGAACTGTGTTTCGCAAATTTTTTTTAAAATACAGTTCAGAAGTCGCCCCCCCCAGGGTGACTTCTGAACTGTGTTTCGCAATTTTTTTTTTAAATACAGTTCAGAAGTCGCCCCCCCCCCCCCCCAGGGTGACTTCTGAACTGTGTTTTTTTAATTTTTCAATAATTATATATTAATATATAAATATCTAAATTAATTTATTTTAAATAAAACAATAGTATTTAGATAATTAATAATTGTAATCCAAATTTCCTAATTTAATTGAAGGGTCAGAAAGAAATATTACAACACAATAATTTATTTAAAAGACCAACCGAAAATTACAATAGTTATTTAAAAGAGTAATCCGAAATATTACAACACATTAATTGCGGTTAGGACAGTTGTTTCTGTTGTGACCCTCATTTCTACAAATTCCGCATCTTCTGGTGCGTGTACCCCTTTCTCTTTGATCCATCTCTGTACGAATACGGGTAGACTGTGGACGACCCTTTTTATCTCTCCGTTTAGTGGGATCATGCTTTAGTTCTAAAGTATTGAAATAAGGCCATGACATCTCAGTTGGCAAGGGTGGGAACTCGACAATGTAAGTATTGAAAACATTCTCCATTGTGTACGGTGGATCCACGAATTGCATGTGGTCGTAATTGCATTTTGAACATGCTGCGATGACATGTGAACAAGGGTAGTGAAGTGCCTGGAATTCCCCACACTCACACGTTTTTGCTCTGAAGTTCACCACGAATGTTCGCGCAGGTCTACCACTTTGTGGTCGTACAAGTTCTTCAACTCGGAACAATTGTTGGGCACGATCGTGAACCGCGACGTTATGGGTTTTTGAGACATTTATGTTCCTGGCAATATTTTCCAACAATTTTTCAGAGTACATAGTTCCGGACGTCAACATTGCCTGTGCCTGTGTTCCCCTTTTGACGAAAACCTCGTTCATCCTGAAATATGTTGCATCTATCAATGAACGAATAGGGAGATTCCGCACCCCCTTAAGAACATTGTTGATGCACTCTGCAAGGTTTGTTGTCATGTGCCCCCAACGGGAACCTCCATCGCACCACTGCAACAATTGTTCTGCGGTTATGTCTTCAACCCAAGCCACCCCCTCAGGACCTACTTCCCGACCAATTTTTTGTTTGTAGTGATCGGCCGATTCTTCCGTCATTGAATATGCTGAAGAAAAAAAAAGAAGATGTTGGTAAGTATGGAATGGAAATTTGAAACCAATTAATTAAAAAAAATTGTTAAAAATACTCACCCATATTGATGACATGTTTCCTGGCAGGAGTGTTTTTGAAGTGTCTCATGAAGTTTTGTGCTATGTGGCGAACACAGAAGACGTGTTTCCAATTGGTGTTTAGTTGCGTAACAGCACTTTTGATAGACTCGTGTCTATCTGATATCAAACAAATACCCTCCTGTGGTGTCACATAGTGTCTTAAACGAGATAGGAAGAAAAACCAAGCCTCCTTTGTCTCACCCTCGACCACTGCATATGCAATTGGGAAGGTGTTGTTTCTTCCATCTTGTGCGATTGCCAAAAGAAGACACCCTTTGTACCTACCGTACAACCATGTTCCATCAACAGAGACAACTGGTTTGCAAAATTGAAAGCCTTTAATGCACGGGCCGAAACTCCAAAAGAATGGTTTGTACTGCCAATCGTGAATTGTGTCTGGAATATAGTAAGAGAAAGCATGTAGCCACCTGGTTACTTCATTGTAAGAGTCCTCCCAATTACCGAAGATAAGCTCGATTGCTTTTTGTTTAGCAATCCAAGCCTTTCTGTAGGAACTCTGGTACGTGAACCGCTCCTTGATGTGTGCAATCAACACAGCCACTGATATTGTCGGGTCCTTCCTTACAAGTGGAAGTATATGAGTACACATGAGGGAGGAGGTCAACTGGCGGTGATCTTGGGAAATAGTAGATGTTGTACATGTGTGTGGGTGAGTCAACTGTGTAATCCCCCAATATCCAGTTTTTGCTCCTACTCTCACTACACACCTCCACAAACAGGTTTCATGAACACAACAAACGGTCCATGTGTGTGGTTTAGACTCACAGACTTTGTATGCAACTGAATGGTTTAGGTGATATGTTTGGATGAATTGTTGGGCTATTTCTTTTGTGGGAAATTTCATTTTGAGTTTGAGTTCGTTTGGGTCTTCGTTGGATAATAGTTGGTTCCTGTCCATGGAATGGCCAAACTCTACATCATAAGGTTCTGGGTTATCAGCTGTGACGTTTTGAAAGTGTGGTACAGGTTCCTCATCGACGTCATGCTGAGAGTTGTGGGGTACCGATATGTAAGACTAGCAACCATTTTTGAATGGTCAGGAGAGATTTTTTTTTCAATGGCTTGTTTAACTTGAGCTAGTTTGGAATTAGAGTTTACTTTGACAAGGGTGTTGTTATGACACCTAAAAAATATACCCTCAGTATTTGTTTTTTCAACATAACCATTGTAAAAGACCGTGATGAAAACATTCGTTGGAGCCATTGACGAAGTTGGGAGTAGGAGGGTGTGTTTGAGTTTCAGTTGGTAGTAGGAGAAATTATGGCAGTTGGGTGTTTAGTGGTGAGAGATTTAGGGCCTATTTATTGAAATTTGAATGGTCTAGATTTCACCGTTGGTTTTGAAGGCCAAGATTGCACCGACATTTTTAAAGGCCAGGATTGCACCGACACTTTTAAAGGCCAGGATTGCACACGTGACTTTTAAAGGCCAGGATTGCACCGACACTTTTAAAGGCCAGGATTGCACCGACACTTTTAAAGGCCACGATTGCACACGTGACTTTTAAAGGCGAGGATTGCACTGACACTTTTAAAGGCCAGGATTGCACCGACACTTTTAAAGGCCAGGATTGCACACGTCACTTTTAAAGGCCAGGATTGCACCGACACTTTTAAAGGCCAGGATTGCACCGACACTTTTAAAGGCCAGGATTGCACCGACACTTTTAAAGGCCACGATTGCACACGTGACTTTTAAAGGCGAGGATTGCACCGACACTTTTAAAGGCCAGGATTGCACCGACACTTTTAAAGGCCAGGATTGCACACGTGACTTTTAAAGGCCAGGATTGCACCGACACTTTTAAAGGCCAGGATTGCACCGACACTTTTAAAGGCCAGGATTGCACACGTGACTTTTAAAGGCCAGGATTGCACCGACACTTTTAAAGGCCAGGATTGCACCGACACTTTTGAAGGCCAGGATTGCACCGACACTTTTGAATTGTTCAATGTGCATTGTTCACTGCTTAGTGCATAGTGCAGTGTCCAGTGCTTAGGAAAACTCATTTTTTAGACTTAGGAAAAACCGGTTTTAGTCATTGTTTCGAATCTTGTACACGTGGGTTATAAGTCCGTTAGTAGTAATTCAAAAGATGAAACCGTAGTTCTATAACTCTACTATAATGTCATATCATTTATTTTAATTTAGTAATTTAACAAAATTGCTTCAAATTGATCTAAACATGGTAAAAAACTCATTTTTTAGACTTAGGAAAAACCGGTTTTAGTCATTTTTTCGAATCTTGTACACGTGGGTTATAAGTCCGTTAGTACTAATTCAAAACATGAAACCGTAGTTCTATAACTCTACTATAATGTCATATCATTTATTTTAATTTTGTAATTTAACAAAATTGCTTCAAATTGATCTAAACATGGTAAAAAACTCATTTTTTAGACTTAGGAAAAACCGGTTTTAGTCATTTTTTCGAATCTTGTACACGTGGGTTATAAGTCCGTTAGTACTAATTCAAAACATGAAACCGTAGTTCTATAACTCTACTATAATGTCATATCATTTTTTTTAATTTAGTAATTTAACAAAATTGCTTCAAATTGATCTAAACATGGTAAAAAACTCATTTTTTAGACTTAGGAAAAATCGGTTTTAGTCATTTTTTCGAATCTTGTACACGTGGGTTATAAGTCCGTTAGTACTAATTCAAAACATGAAACCGTAGTTCTATAACTCTACTATAATTTCATATCATTTTTTTTAATTTAGTAATTTAACAAAATTGCTTCAAATTGATCTAAACATGGTAAAAAACTCATTTTTTAGACTTAGGAAAAACCGGTTTTAGTCATTTTTTCGAATCTTGTACACGTGGGTTATAAGTCCGTTAGTACTAATTCAAAACATGAAACCGTAGTTCTATAACTCTACTATAATGTCATATCATTTTTTTTAATTTAGTAATTTAACAAAATTGCTTCAAATTGATCTAAACATGGTAAAAAACTCATTTTTTAGACTTAGGAAAAACCGGTTTTAGTCATTTTTTCGAAGGCCAGGATTGCACCGACACTTTTAAAGGCCAGGATTGCACACGTGACTTTTAAAGGCCACGATTGCACACGTGACTTTTAAAGGCGAGGATTGCACTGACACTTTTAAAGGCCAGGATTGCACCGACACTTTTAAAGGCCAGGATGGCACACGTCACTTTTAAAGGCCAGGATTGCACCGACACTTTTAAAGGCCAGGATTGCACCGACACTTTTAAAGGCCAGGATTGCACACGTGACTTTTAAAGGCCACGATTGCACACGTGACTTTTAAAGGCGAGGATTGCACTGACACTTTTAAAGGCCAGGATTGCACCGACACTTTTAAAGGCCAGGATTGCACACGTGACTTTTAAAGGTCAGGATTGCACCGACACTTTTAAAGGCCAGGATTGCACCGACACTTTTGAATTGTTCAATGTGCATTGTGCCTCACTGCTTAAAGGCCAGGACACTAATGCTTAGACTAGAATATATACAACAAAAGGCAGCAACACAACCACATAACTCAAACATTCAAGTCACCATAACTCTTCAACAACACTTCCTCTAAGAATGTCTTCCTTACTAAACGAAGAACCTCACATTTCCATGCTTCTCAACGATGACCCAATGGAAGTTCACCACGCTTTCAAACTTCCAGAACCAGATGCCTCTATATTACCTTTGATAGAAAGAGCTGGATTTCGTCACATTGCTTCAATTGGCGCATTCAAAATAAATCCAGCTTTGGTGGCAGCAATGGTCGAACGCTGGAGACCAGAAACACACACTTTTCATCTTCCAGTAGGGGAGTGCACAATAACTCTTGAAGATGTGGCGTTGCAGTTGGGACTTCCCGTTGATGGAAATGCCGTTACTGGAAGTTGTGAAAAAAATTGGGATCGAGTATGCGAACAACTTTTGGGTAAGCCAATCCCAACAAATGGCATGGTAGGCAACCAAATTAAGTTCACTTGGCTACAACGTGAATTTAATAATGTTCCAGAGGGCGCTTCCAACCAAGTGCGAAGACAATATTGTAGGGCGTACCTATTGCAGTTGATCGGGGGATACATACTCCCAGACAAATCATCAAACAGAGTCAACATAAAATACCTACCCCTATTGAAAAACTTCGATGAAATTTCAAGTTACATCTGGGGGTCAGCATGCCTAACGAACTTATACAGAATGTTGTGTAAGACAGCTACATGCTCCTCACGCACCATGGGTGGATGTACTCTTTTGTTACAGTCTTGGGTCTGGTACCGCATGCCGTTCCTAGCACCAGATTGCAACCGTCCTTATGAATGGCCACTAGCAAAGAGGTAAAAAATTGACACAACTTATGAATACTAACAATTATATTTCTTCTTTACGTTAACAATTTTTTTTTTACCAGATGGGTTCGCACGCCACTTAGCCACACTAAGTGTCCAAAAAGCCTTGTTTTGTACAGATCAACAATAGACCGCATGACACATGAAGAGTTTGAGTGGTTGCCATATCGGGAATTCAATTTGCCAGAAATAGCATATCGGCACCAAGGCATATGGACTACAAACACGGCTATGGTCTGTTTCCATATTGTAGAATGGCACCATGCGGATAGAGTGACTTTGCAATTTGGCCTCGTCCAAGACATACCATCAGCACCAATAGATATCAGCCACATGCACAACATCACCATGCAGGGACAAACTGATGTTAATTGGGCTGTATATCACAGCCACTTAATTGATTTATGGAATGATAGAGAAAATCGATGTGTTGTGGGTCGACCGTGCTTTGCTAAACCAACGCAGTCAGATAAATACATGCGCTGGTTTCTAAAAAAATCAAGGCCATACATTTCAGCCGACCAACATCTAAGGGATCCACGTGGTCTTGCAAATGTTGGTGATGTGGATGAAGATGATGAACAAGACGTGCCAGCTCCCCCAACTACTCAAACCGAACGTCGAGAACGTAACCGTAATCGACAGCGACGTGCACCACCAACTCAACAAAAGACCCAAGAAGATGTGTCTCACCGCCACTCTATCTCCCACACACCAACATTCCAAGAAGATGTGCCTCACCGCCACTCTATCTCCCACACACCAACATTCCAATATTACGAACAATACAACCAGTCAGTGGAACATACTCCTTTTCAAGATACATATCGACATTCTACCACCGAAAGGGACCCCGATATGTTCTATGAGTGCTTTGGGGTCCAACCCGGCTCTGCGCAATCTGTGGCGTTGCTTCATCAAATTCAAGAGCAGGCCGGCGGTGCTAGTTCTTCATCAGTTCCCCAAAATTTTCCAGAGCCACCGCCGCCTGCCCCGACTGAGGAAGAACATCAACCACCACATCGGCATCAACGTCCACGGCGTGTCCCCCAACCTCGAAAGTGTGGAACTGGGTCTCATCTTTGTTAATTTTTTTCTGTACTGTCTTTTTAGTTTAATTTATCAAGTATTGTAATTTTATATTAACTAAGTTATTAATTTTAAGGGTTTAATCTTATGTGACATTTATTACATTTGGATCAATAATTTACTCTTTTATCTTTAATAGTGCTTTGTGCATAGTGCACTATTAAAGTGTGCATTGTGCAGAGTGCAGAGTGCATAGTGCAGAGTGCACTATTACAGTGTGCATAGTGCAGAGTGCACTATTACAGTGTGCATTGTGCAGAGTGCACTGTTAAAGTGTGGATTCTGCAGACTGCATAGGTCTTAATTTCTTTAATGACCTAGATTTTGCCGACACTATTTAACGGCCTAGATTTTGCCGACACTCTTTAACGGCCTAGATTTTGCCGACACTCTTTAACGGCCAGGATTTTGCCGACACTAAACCCTAAAATCAATGGTTAAGATCATCCAAAATCAACGGCTTACATACGATCACCCCTATTATTAATACGTTCTCACATTACACTCAAATTCACACCAACAGTTTACCCTCAACCTATATTTCTGATTAATCTTCTCTTCTTTGGTTCTTCCCAAACACTGTCGCCCAACCCGCTGAAATGGAATGGCAGTTGTGCCCAACCCAGTACTCAAATGACAAATTCCTAACCGCACTTTATCACAGTGGAACTGTAACCACCGATGAACATGGTGTTGTCTTTCGTTGTCCTAATCATATCTTTTGTAGGATGAATAAGGACATCACATTCGCCCAACTCAAGGAGAAGGCTGAGAGAAAAATACGACCAGAGGGAGGGTGGCGTAAAGACGTGGAGCGTATCCGTTACAGAAAGTACAATTGTGGAGATGACGGGACATTCCGTTATTCTGTCATGGAGATCCAAAGCGACCACGACGTTCGCGCAATGATGGAAGGTCATGCTAACATTCCAATGGGACGTAGTCTCTTGGAGCTGTACGTAGACACAATACGCACTCCGGAAGAAATCATTCATCTTCTGCGACCACCCCCACCACAACAAGTCATACCGGAAACAGTCATCAACCACTACTGTACACTTCACTGTCAGGCCCATGTTATGTACAGGGAAGAAGATGGTGTGTATTTTAGTGGTCCAAACACCATTTATTCCAGCCTTAAGAACAACATCACCTTCGCCGAACTGAACGAAAAGCTAACGGAAAAGGCGCAGCTGGAGGGTGAGGAGCAAACGATCACTCGTATCGTTTATCGCTGCCCCCGGACCGGCGAAGGTAATCGTATTCGGTGGTGCGTAATGACTATCAAGACTGACAATCACGTTCGGCAGATGTTTCAGCAGCATGAGCTGTTTCAACCTCATACTCGGAGTCCTATCGAATTGTGTGTCGAAACAACTATTTCCACCCATGAAATCATCCGTCGGGTTATCCCTCCAGCGGTCCAATGGCCACTACCAGAAAATGTTTCGTGGAAGTAGTTTCGATCATGTTTTCCTCTCATTTCGTTTTTAATTTTCTATTCTTGTATTTCTGAAAATTTTGTTGTTTATTTCAGTCTTTTTTCTATATTATATTATGTTCCAATTTTTAATCTCTTAATTTTTTGTCCTAAATATTAACGTAATTAAATTATAAATAGGTATAATCATTTTTATAAATTTAAAATAAATTAATTTAGATATTTATATATTAATATATAATTATTGAAAAATTAAAAAAACACAGTTCAGAAGTCACCCTGGGGGGGGGGGGGGGGGGGGGGGGCGACTTCTGAACTGTATTTAAAAAAAAAATTGCGAAACACAGTTCAGAAGTCACCCTGGGGGGGGGGGGGGGGGGGGGGGCGACTTCTGAACTATAAAAAAAATTTGCCCACTTTGGTAAATAACCCACAAAGTGCATTATTTTGGTAAATAATTTTTTTTTTTACCCCCACATGGTTTTTTTGCCCATTATATGTTGTCGTTATGAAAAATTATACTTTTATATTTTTGGTTTTCTATATATATTTATTTTTATATATTCGGGGTTATTAATTTCTTAGTTAGTCTATTCATATAAAGATTACGACAGTACCCGTGCGTATCCACAGGTATACCGCTAGTTATAGTAGAAGTAGATAGATAGACTACTTACATTGCATGTAACGATGTTGATGGTCATGTTAACTGTAGTGGAATAAACTATGACTATTGGAAAGACATAGAAAGTTCTTTCTTTGAACCACAACAATTTGTGCTTTGGGACACAATCTCAATCCTTAGGGGCTAGGGGTTGATTGCTTTAGGCTTATAATCTTCTTTCAACATACTCTCAAGGAGAAGATTTGAAGCAACAGTCACCATCTTTCATTTTATGTACCCATTTAGATTAGGAGTCCACTTTTCATGCTAGAAATGAATGTAAAGTCATTTTTTCTAATCCAAGGATCCAATTTTTAACCCAAACTAACGAAACACTTATTAAGACCTAAAGCAAACTTCAAAAGAAGACTATTAAATAGTGTTTTAAAACTTCGACTAAACTGGTCAGTCTTATTAATCGAATCGGGAACCAAACCCATAACCAATTTGATCGATCCTCTAGTCAAATTGTTTGTGCACTCAACATAGTGCTGATATCAAAAGTCGAACCGGTCTAATTTGCAATCACCCTGCAACTCTTATATTTTCACACTAACTCACAATTTTTCGCACTTGATTCAAATTCCTAGCACTCACGCCAACTGCAAGTAAGCTAGCTGGTTGTTGTTTTTGATGATAAGTTAATTGAGGTAGTTAAACGTTATAAGTTACATTTTGGTGTGGGTTTTTATCTTTGCAAGAGAGTAAGAAAGTGAGTAGCACTTCATACACTTTAGTGTAAATGATTCAACAATACAATAGTGTATATCATTTCCATTTTCTCTCTCCATCTCCATTGTTGGCCTGATCCCCTTGTTCATGCGACTAATGTTTACAACAGTCTAATTTGCCATATTTCAGTTTATCTTGCACTTGGCCTAACTATTTATCTTCTAATAAGTCGCAAAATTCACTTTGTGCAAATTACATTCTATAGTACATTGACACAAGCAAAATAAAAACTTAGTTAAAGGCAGATGGTGGTGGAAGACTTGAAATTTTCAAGAGTTGAACTTCGAATACCAATGGCTCTTGTGCATGAGAAAGAAGGCTACGTCGAGGACCAAACTGCAATTAAAAAGAAAAATGTTTACAAACACTACCACACTCAAATTGATAATTAACCTTAGTATTTAAATGCAAATCTAACCTCTTCAGGTATTGGCTTCAAGTTCTCATTTACATATCCTACTGAAGGTGGGATCAATGCCCTTCTCTTTCCTGCATATGAAACCAATAAAATAGTAATTAACTTCTTTTTTTTTGTCGGTAGACAGAGTGACAAGTGCCACTTAAACTCACACAACTGCGAGGTCCCGGGTTCGAACCTGAGACATGATATTTAGTTTAACAATTTCAGCATTTACCAGTTGAGTTTAACCTTACATATAAAGAGTAAGTAACTTCAATATATCAAGAGGTACAATTTCCACAAAAATAGTTATGACTACAGAACTAACATAAAGGAAGAAAATGAAATGAATATGTTGCCAACTATTTCTTTAGTCACTTCTCATGGTTAAAAATGCTAAAGTTGCAGACAAGATACCTATATAGAATCAATTTGCATGCTAAATGTTTGGAGTGAAAAATGTTTACTAAAACCATGAAGAAATACTAGTTAGTCAGGAAAATATTGACAGTATCTTTGAACATACCACCAACTTTCATGCCAGTCAGGACTTCCTTTAAGCCTACTATCATCTGTTTAAAAATAAAATTTGCATAATGAGATAAGACCTCTTAATCATCAATTGTTTAAAAAAGAACAACGGTTGAAATTCAGATTACCAATATCAATATGGTTGTGTTAATAGGAAAATTTCTTAAAGTTTAAATGCAGGGAAATAAAACTAGGAAGAATATAAAGGGTATAACTGAAAAATGCTTGGAATATTAGATCAAATTTTGAAGTAAATGGAGATCTCAAATTCTCAGAATACAAGGAAAAAAAGCAACAATGATTCAGTGAGACATGAGACAGCAACAAAATGCCTCACAAGTAACAACCTATGAAGCACAGACTCGGACACGGGCACTAAGTCACCGCTAATGTCCAAAATATAGGATATCAGGACACCGCATATAGTAATTACTCAATAACTAAAAGGTTTTATATTCTAAAAATAAGTAAAATAACTTTAAAATTTCAAGAAGTTAATTTTTTTAAATAAAAAAAAAACTATGATAAGAGTGTCCAGAGAGCTCCAAACAGTGTCTAGGAAGTGTACAAGTCAAAAAATATATCTTTTTAAAAGCTACACCGTAAATTTGTGCCTGACGTGTGGCAATGTCTGTGTTCAACCAGTGTCGGTGTCCGACACGAACACGGAACATTCGGAAGAGGTATATGTGCTTCACAATTAACAACTCAACTAAATTTTCTTGCGCATGCTTTACCTATTTCTTTGTTTCTTTTGTTTCATAGGCATAAACGTGTTTTGGATTCTAAAAACATAACAGCAACTCTGGATGTTACTGTGCTAACTATAAACCGAAAGAATATATGGCAAGGTGTAAGAAGGATTATTATTCACATAATGAGCCACTTTCTCACACCGACATGTATAGTAGCAGAAGCACCAATAAGGCCAGTGTCTAATGCATTAACACACTGACATGACAATTGTTCTGTACCTAGCAGTGTTGTGCGGACTGCGTCGGTGGACTCTTGCGGTATGTCAACGAGCGTCCGGAAGGGGGACCTGCGAAGCCACTCCGACGCCCAAGTTAGTATTGAGAGTAGGTGAGTGATTTAGCAAGGAATGAGAGTGTACCTCATTATGACAATGTGAGCCAGTATATATAGGAAAGCGTGCCCATTGTGAGCCGTTGGCTTGAACGAGTTGATCTGAGCCCTCCAAATATGAGAGTCATAATTGGGTTTGTAGATTGTGGATATGGACCAAAGTGATTGGGCCAATCCATGTTCAATTGCTGAATGGGCCTCGTGGCCCAGTCCAGAATAGTTGCCCCCCAAGCCGAGATTATTCCGAAGGATGGTCTTGGCTTGAAGCATTTTTGTCGGATCGTCCAACGTGTCGGGAGCTTGGCCCTCCAAGGTGTCATGTGATGATGTCTTGGCACCTCTATGGTGTCGTGGGACTAAGCATCCTCATGGTGCTGTGTGATTGTGTCTTGGCACCTCCATGGTGCCGTGTGCTAGGCGCCCTCTATGGTGTCGTGTCTAGGCTTTGGCCACCCCATGGTTTTATGGGCATGATTTTGTGCATGGTGGAGAATAAGACTCTTGGTGACCACACACTTCGTTTTCAACTTGGATCCATCCTCTCTTACTTCTCTCCTTGTTAAGCATTTTCATTCTCTTTTCTTTGGCGCATAGCCATTCCGCCGGGTCCACAATGCGTCAGCACACGACCGGTCGAATGTCGGGTTGTGTCCTTTCCATGTACTACCATTCAGGCAATTTATCGATCACCTAATGGGCAAGGCAATCTTGGTAGGGTGCCTAGTTGTGCTCCATCCAGACGCTGCCTTTCAGGCAATTTATCAAACAGCTGGTGGGCACCTCGTGGCGCCTGGTCAGAGTGGATGAAGATAGAATTTTGAAAGAGTGGATAAGGCTTTTAGGACCACACAAATTTTTCCATTGGAGCTACCCTCATCTCTCCCTTAGTAAGTGGTTCTTCAATGTTCTTTCTTCTTCACCTATTGCTTGTGCCCTCTCAAATTTATATGTTGGCATATAGGCCTCGTGGCCAATCATTGGAAGCTGGCAAGGTACCGGGCTTCGCGCCCCACGGGGTGCCGGTGTTGGGCTTCAAGATCGGTAGGGTGCCGGCATTCCACTTCCTCTTCGCGCGCGCCAACAACAAAAATAAATGCTGGATTTGCCTTGAAGACCGGCAGTGTGCCGGTGTTGGCGCCTGCCAAACGCGCACCTGCCGAGTTCCACGCCGTAAACCGGCAGTGTGCCGTGGTCCAGCCTGTAAACCGGCAGTGTGCCGGGTTCCCATGGCCCATTATACGCGCGCGTGATGCTTCAATCAAGGCCGGTAGTGCGCCGGTTTTTAGTGCGAAGACCGGCAGGGTGCCTTGTTCCACGCGTGCTTGACCTTTGTTTTCGTGTGTTGTTTCCAACCCCGGCGGGGTGTCGGGGTTCGCTACCCCATCGTTGGCACTTAGCCTTTGACACTTAGTAAAATTCTCATGAATTTTTTAGTCTTTGACACTTCTAAAAATTCTCATGAATTTCTTAGTCTTTGACACAGAAAAATTCTCATGAATTTCTTTCTCTTTGACACTTAGAAAAATTCGTGTGTTGTTTCCAACCCCGGCGAGGTGTTGGGGTTCGTTGCCCCATCGTTGGCACTTAGCCTTTGACACTTAGTAAAATTCTCATGAATTTTTTAGTCTTTGACACTTAGAAAAATTCTCATGAATTTCTTAGTCTTTGACACTTAGAAAAATTCTCATGAATTTCTTTCTCTTTGACACTTAGAAAAATTCGTGTGTTGTTTCCAACCCCGGCGGGGTGCCGGGGTTCGTTGCCCCATCGTTGGCACTTAGTAAAATTCTCATGAATTTTTTTTGTCTTTGACACTTAGTAAAATTCTGATGTATTTTTTAGTCTTTGACACTTAGAAAGATTCTCATGAATTTCTTTCTCTTTGACACCTTAATTTTTCAGTGCTCGCTTCGGACACCTTCAGGGTGCCGGGGTTCAATTCTTTTCTTCGCATAAGAATTTTAGCCTTGCATCTTAGCTTTCCAACGCATGCTCACACGCCTCCATCGGATAAACATGGACGAAGTTATGGTCTGCAGACTAGACAGCCCTCAAGGGTGGCGGGTTACAAGGTGCCGGGATACAAATCATGGTGCCCGGGGTTGGAGACGTCAGAATTGGATTTTGAGCTTAACATAAGAATTGTATCCCTGCTTCTTAGCTTTCCAAATCATGCTCACACGCCTCCATCGGATAAATATGGACGAAGATATGGTCTGCAGACTAGACAGCCCTCAAGGGTGCCGGGTTACAAGGTGCCGGGATACAAATCATGGTGCCGGGGTTGGCGAAGTATGAATTGGATTTTGAGCTTAACATAAGAATTGTATCCCTGCTTATTATATTTCCAACGCATGCTCACACGCCTCCATCGGATAAACATGGACGAAGTTGAGGTCTGCAGACTAGACAGCCCTCAAGGGTGCCGGGTTACAAGGTGCCGGGATACAAATCATGGTTCCGGGGTTGGAGATGTTAGAATTGGATTTTGAGCTTAACATAACAATTGTAGCCCTGCTTCTTATATTTCCAACTCATTCTCACACGCCTCCATCGGATAAACATGGACGAAGTTATGGTCTGCAGACTAGAAAGCCCTCAAGGGTGTCGGGTTACATGGTGTCGGGACACAAATCATACTGTCGGGGTTCGATATGTCAAACCCGGCAGGGTGCCGGCCTTCATTGGTGCAGGGTTTCATACCCGAAACCCGATAGGGTGCCGGCCTTCGCTTCCACAAGGCACCTCATGGTCAAGTATATTCGCCCAAGGGGTTGTGACCATCAAAGTCAGCTTGAAGTTTGCCCGTGGCACAGTTTACCAGGATTCGGCCCAGATAGAACTCGTCCAAGGGGTTGTGACCACCATGGTCACTTGAAGTTTTCCCGTGGAACAGTTTACCAGGATTCGGCCCAGATAGAACTTGTCCAAGGGGTTGTGACCACCATGGTCACTTGAAGTTTGCCCGTGGAACAGTTTACCAGGATTCAGCCCAGATAGAACTCGTCCAAGGGGCTGTGACCACCAAGGTCACTTGAAGTATACACTTGGCACAGTTTACCTGGACTCGGCCCAAATATAACTCGCCCAAGGGGTTGTGACCACCAAGGTCACTTGAAGTATACCCTTGACACAGTTTACCAAGACTCGGCCCAGATATAACTCGCCCAAGGGGTTGTGACCACCAAGGTCACTTGAAGTATACCCTTGGCATAGTTTACCAGGACTCGGCCCAGATATAACTCGCCCAATGGGTTGTGACCACCAAGGTCACTTGAAGTATACCCTTGGCACAGTTTACCAGGACTCGGCCCAGATATAACTCGTCCAAGGGGTCTGACCACCAAGGTCACTTAGTGGAAAAGACCCTTGCACTCCCATGACACTCTTGACTCCATTACTAGGATTCCGAGGGGTGTATTTAAAAAGAACGTCTTGGGAAGATGGTTTTGGCTTAGAGCTAATGATGAGTTTTCCCCTGTGAGCCAGGTAGTCCCTCCCTACGAGGTATGTCGGGTCTCAAACTTGTTTCGTTCTGCCCCCAGCTATGGAGTTGGACCTTTTTCTTTCTTAATATTAATGGATTTTCTTTGGAACCAGTGTTAATACTGGTGAGCTAGAGCAAAAATTGTACTTGCAAAATGAACTTTTGTTAATCATTCATATCGAGCTTTTACATTATGCATTTGTGCCCAAACAACAAAATCTTAACAAGTGCTAGCTCTAGGTTCAGGTTCTAATGCTCTGTTCCTTATTCAGAGTCATGGGTCTCATCCTTTTCTTCGTTCACGTACTGGGCGAGCTTCCCTTCGCGGATCAGCTCTTCAATGTCATCCTTGAGGGTGTAGCATTTGTTGGTACTGTGCCCATAACTTTTGTGATAATGACAATACTTCTTAGAGGTTCGGCCTTTCCTTTGTACGAGAGGTCCAGGCTGTTTGATATCTCGAAACTCCGCGTCGGCGCATTTGGCAAGGATCTCAGCCTGGGATGTGTTCAGCAGGCTGTCGAGATTCAAAGGGAGCTCTCTCAGCTTGGCCTTGCTTCTGCCACAGCTCTTCGGTGGCCTTATAGGCCCGCTCGTCCTCTTTGCTGTCAACCTTGGCTTCCTCTTGGTAAGCCAACTTATTCTCTTCGTAGTCCATGTACTTTTGTAACTTTTGGAGGAACTTTTCCAAATCTCTGGGTTTGTTGAACCCCACATCAATTTCAAAAAAGACTTCCCTTTTTGAGGTCATCTTTCATCCAAAATAGTCTTTGCTTGTCTTCCAAATTCCGAACGCATGAAGCTTCCTTATTGAAACGCTCAATGTATTCCCTCAGTGTCTCACTATCCCACTGCCTGACAGCCCTTAACACTTCCTCAGATTTTGGCTTCAGTCGGGAGGCGGTGAAACGGGCCGTGAACAATCTTGCCAGTTGCCCCCATCAAGAGATGAAGTTTGGCTTCAACTCTTGGAACCACTCTAATGCGGTGTCCTCGAGGGTGAGAGGGAAGATCTTGCAATGAACAAGTTCCCGAGCGCCTCTGTAGCGCATCATCAGTGAGAAATGTGCTAAGTGACGATCTGGATCTCCAGTCCCATCATACATCTTGAGAGTTGGTAATTTTTCCAAAGTCCTTGGAATTGGGCATTCATCCACCTTCCGAGTGAAGGGTCCTTCATCTGCAAACCTTATTGAGTTGCGAGGTGAAACATCCTGGAAATCAAGGTCTTGGTATCCACGCTTGTCGGGAGATCTCCTCGATGGCGATCTTCGGCGATGCCTCTTGTGAATCTTAGTCCTGCTCCTTAACCTGTCGCGCGAATCAGATGAGTCACGTGAAGAGGCCCTGGAGTAGGAATCATCATGCCAATAGGTCCCATCCGGAGAGGATGGTGGTGCCCTTGGTGATGAGTCTGATCCACGATGTTTCCGACGCCGAGGGGGAGAACGATGCGCGTGCCTCCGCCTTGGTGGGGAACGATGGGCGTGATGCCTTCGAGGGGGAGATTGGTGGTGCCTTGATACCACGGTTGTTTGAGAAGGAGTTCCCCAGTAAGGAGGAGGCTGTTCGGGCATGGAGGCCACACGCCTCTCAATTTGCCTAAGGCGTGCTTCTTGTAGTAGCATAGTCTGAGTACGGTTGGCCAGAAGATCCAACAGTTGATTCACATCTGGAGGATGAACCCCTCCCCACGGGGGGACTTCTTGCGCAGCTTGAACAGGGGTGTCTTCGTGGGTGGCGATGTCGCCCTCAGGAGTGCCTTCAAGCTGGGGTGCAGGCACGACAACACTCTTAACTCGGGGTCTGCCTCTTGGAGCCATGGAAGTGCAAGAGAAAAGTTTCTAAGAGTAGGAATGGTGTGAAAGGTAGTGACCTCCCACTGTGGTCGCCAATGTTCTGTACCTAGCAGTGTTGTGCGGACTGCGTCGGTGGACTCTTGCAGAATGGCTTGATGTCAACGAGCACCCGGGAGGGGGACCTGCGAAGCCACTCCGACGCCCATGTTAGTATTGAGAGTAGGTGAGTGATTTAGCAAGGAATGAGAGTGTACCTCATTATGGCAATGTGAGCCAGTATTTATAGGAAAGCGTGCCCATTGTGAGCCGTTGGATTGAACGAGTTGATCTGAGCCCTCCAAATATGAGAGTCATAATTGGGCTTGTAGATTGTGGATATGGACCAAAGTGATTGGGTCAATCCATGTTCAATTGTTGAATGGGCCTCGTGGCCCAGTCCAGAACAACAATAATTTTCAGCAAATAGAGAGATGAACTTTATGAATTCATCATTTCTTGTTCAATTAAATTAAGGAACTTTCAATGTAACTGTAATTATGTAATGAAAAGGCAGTAAATAAGTAACCTCATACTAAATGAATGATAAGCACATTTCAAAATTCTCTGGACTTCATAAGTTGAAAGAAATATGCTGACCTGGTTTTCATCCAAAGGAAGTATAACAGGATTACTTTCTCCACTGAATTGGTCCACTGTACTATCATGAATTAGAGTATATAACCAAGCAACATCACATGAAAGTTTAAAGTCAGATATATTGGCTTAAGGACAATAAAATGGAGAAATGTAAAGCAAGAAACTAAAGGATAGTATGTCCGCAAATCCTATTATGATTTGAGTCATAACAATAAGTGTAATCAATAATGATTAGGGAAAATTCATAGCTATGAAGCACCAACACGGACTCTGACACGTATACGCAGACACTTGGTTTTAATTTGAAAAATATAAGTAATTGAAGTGTCGGTGTCGGTGTCCGACATAGACATGTCTTCGATCAGAAGTATCGGTGCTACAAAGGTTCGTAGTATACAATTACCTGAAAACAAAGTATCCATTTGCACGTCTACATACACAATTGAATTCAACCAAATCTCCATTGTGTGCTTCTGGTCCTTCCCCTTCAATAACATCTAATTTTCAAACTTATATGAGTGTCCAACATTTTATTCAAGATAATCTAACATGGAATGGAAGTTTCAGAACTCCTTACCTTGAATTTTCACTCCACTGGCTAGCTTCAAAGTCCTAGATGCTTCATATAAAATATGATAAATCACATATCACATTGCACAGAGTTTTTTAAATTCACAAGAATAAGAAATCAATATTAAGAAAAAGTAAGAAAAGAAAAAGAGACAAACCGTATGACTTGAGGTTCATTCATGTTTGGCATAATTGGTGCAGCCAAAGCAGGAGAAGCATAATATAATATGTGGCTAATACCAAGAAACTGAAGAATTAACCTTCTTGAAGATCTTTTCACTGTTAATGCAGAAACTCTGTTGTGCAAGGACTTAGATACGGCATAGTTGAGATTCACATCCTCTATGGACCTTGAATAAGGGGTTTAAAACAAATTGTCAAGAGAAATACTTCTCAAGAAGCATCATCATAACTCATAAGTTAACTTCCACAAGTGAGAAGAATCTATTTTGTATTAGAAAAGCTAATAGCATAGAATCAAAAATGAAAGGAATATTTCTACAAAATTACCTAAGCCAACAAAGTTAAATAAGATAAGTAAGAATAATGGAAGAGAAATTGCAGTAAACCTTTGAGAAGCAGATAGGGAGGCAGCACATGGAGGTAGAGGTGGAACCAACAGAAACGATAAAACTCCCATTCTCATTCACTCACCAGCCAAGCTCCAAAACTCTATCCAAAAATAATCAATTTGAGTTTAAGCTTCTCATTTACCCACGTCCACGTGGCCTCGCATTAACTACTTACTTTTTTTTAGTAAGAAAACATACTTGAAATGAAGGAACCATAAAATACCTTTGTTTTTTTTTTCGACAATATTTTTTTTAAGATACCAAGCTTAGAGCTATATCTGGCTAAATGGGCAGAGCCCGTTGGGCCAAGCCGAGCTAGCCCGAAAAAAATAGAGCTTGGACTGAAAAAATTGAGCCCATTTTCGTAATCGGGCTTTTTGGCCCGATCCTAAAAAGCCCGAGTTCGCATTGGGCTAGTCCGGTCAGGCCATAGGTAGCCCCCCTCCTTCTCCCCTATACCCTTATAATTGACCAAATGGACGAAAATACCACTGTAATCAAAAAAATTTCGGAATTACGTCAAAATGAGGTAAATTCGGAACACACTTTTTTTGGATTTCCGGACTTACCTCATTTTGATGTATTTTCGGAAGGTTAACTGTGTTCCAGAAATATGGTGTTTCCGGAAATCCCAAAAGAAACCATGACTTACCTACGGACAAAACCGTGGGTAAAGGTCCATTTTTTTAAAAAAAATCTTTTACCTACGGTCAAAATCGTGGGTAAAAGTCCAATTTTTTGGGGAATTCCGGAAATACTATTTTTTAGATGATTCCAGAAGCCGTTTTACACATATTTCCGGAAATTTTCACGTAAATCCTGAAATATTTCGAAAAATCAATTCCGGAAATGCCTTTAATTCTGGAAATTTTAAAAAAATCGTTTTTTTTTTTTAAAAAATAAAGGGTATTGCTATGAGGACTTGACGTTGATTATTTGTTCTATGGTAGGTACTCATTGGCAAAAAAAGGCATTATTTGGTAACTGTATTTTGTGCTTAAATACAAACAGCTAAGCATAAGGTAAGCTAAACAAAGTTAATTGTTATTCTGCATATCCATATTTTAATTCTCCAAATAGTTCGCATAGGAATTTAATCATATTTGTTAAATAGGGCTTTTTTAATTTCCAAAAATATCTTTGGATAATAGATTGGCAGATAATTTCTACTAGAATAATTCACCCGTGCCGTGCACGGGTTGAGAAACTTGATGTGAAAATTAAATTACTATATTTAACAAAATTTATTAATATGAAAGAAATAAACAAAAATTTACATAAAAAGTATTAAATAATTTTATATAATATATCTATAGACTCGTGCTATATATGCACATCATAAGAACACACCCTCATAATTAAGATAAAATATGGATTTATATAAAATGTTCATTTCCCTTTTAATACGTATAAATATTTGAATCATAATTATGAAAATTAAATAAGTTAATAAGTTAAAAATTAAATAGGATATTTGACAAATTACTTAAAACAATTTTTTTTAACAAATTTTAAACGAAAATATTAGAGATTGTCAATTCACATTATTTAATATTAATGTTTTTCGTTGACTCTAAAGAAAATGTCATTTCAATTTGATGAATGAAACAGTTTCTTAAAATTCATGACTTGACAATTTGAATCATGTTTTTTGATGAGAAAAATAATAGTTTGAGAAACATATTAAACAATAAAGTTTATTATTTATGCAAATTTTCTTTTATATTTTTAATTTTCCAGCTTTACTTTTGAATTCATTCAAAAAAAGACAAATATAAATGATTTGTTTCATTTTTATGTAATATGGTTTAGAGTTAGAAACAAAATTAATGATTAGAAAATATCAATTATTGTATTACTTTAAAAAATTTTATAATGAATTTTATTTTCAAATATAAAATTTAATGGAATCCTTGACAGTTTTATGGCTATATATATTTTTTATGGTGATTGATTATGATATTTGATATAGATAATTATATTTACATTTGAATGCTTAAGAAGAAAAAAGAAGACAAAATATTCAAAAGAAAACACAAAATAAATCCTGAAAAAACGTAGAATAAAATGTTATAAGAGCTGTGTTAATATCATTATAAAGTAAATATCAGCGCGTCATTACAAATGGCATTGTCAACCAAAGTAAATCATGCATTTTTAAAGAGAGAGATCAATTATATTTTTGAAACAAAAGAAGATCCTTAAGAAAACAATAGTTATACACAAAAATAGTAAAAATAATATGTTTTTATCATTATATATATGCATGTTGAGTTGACCATCTAACTTGTTCACTCGTGCTTGCACTATATGTCGTGTTTAGGTATTTTTTGTGTTGTTGGTGTTAGGTATATGTCCACACCTTAACCCCTTTTTTGGCTGTTCTTTGACTATATATTCAATGATAAAGGTTGAGAATGATACTAAAAAAACCCGCTAAATTTTAAGATTACATTTTTTTTTAAAAATTAATGCTAAATACTAAGCTTATTAGGAAACCAAATTAAGAAAGAATATTTTTTCTTTGAGGAAACCAAATTAAGAACTACATGTGTAAGGACATTCATTGAGATGCATTCTCAATTGTTATATATATATATATAGATAGCAGTGAAATTTCTATGCAGTTTTAAGAGCATGAGTAGAATTTCTACTCGAATTGATGCTATATTTTTATTTTATTTCTAAAAAGTTATTATTTTTAACTAGCATTGCATATAATGCGGGATAGCCCAAAAAGCCTGAAGTCCGTATAGGGCCAGATTTGGGCCGGAAAGATTGAGCTCGAACTTCAACCCGGGCTTTTTGGCCCAGTCCGTAAAAGCCGGAGCCCGTAGTTGGTCCCACATGTACATATCACTTATTTATAATTTTTGAATGGCTTAAATATCATTTTGGCCCCTACAATTACAGTGAGTATCCACTTAAGTCCCTGCAAAAATTATTTTTTAAAAAAGATCCCTGCAAAATATTTTCTTATCCATTTTAGTCCCTACCTTTTTAAGCTGATTTGGCACATTTTAACACAAGTGGCAACACCGACATGGATTTTTTGTACACATGGACTGCCATATCACTTAAATGAAATGTTTAATTACTATTATACCCACACCTAGGGATGGCAAAACGGGCCAGCCCGCCAACAAGACACAGATTCAAAATTCTAGCCCGTCCCGCCAAAGGAATGGGCTGGCGGGCAGCGGGATGGCCCGTGTATTTTTGTTATGTAGTTTTTTCAACAGACTTTTCACATTTTTTTTTTACATTTCAATTAGATTTTTCACCTATTTTTTGAAACAGTTTTTCAACAATTTTTTCTTAAATTTATTTTGCAGATATTCACAAATAAAAGTATAAAACCATCAACAATTGAAAATACAAGATTAACTATAAAGCAACTAAAACCATTAAGAAACTTCACCCAAACCATCAACCATAATTCAAGTATTAACCTTCAAGTAACCAAAATAAGTATTTTGATTGCTTGGTGACTAGGATTAACCATCAAGCAACCAAAATAACCAAAATAAGTATTTTTAAGAACAAAAAAAAGCCATAAGTACAACCCCAAAGTCTAGAGATTCAAATTACATAACATTGTCTAACAAAACAAGAGTGAAGCATCTAAATTCTAATCTTCAAGGTCAATAATATTTGATGCACTCTTGGAACAACTTGGACCATCTTTTTCATCTTCATTGTCATCATCATTTCCATCTACATTACAAACCAAAGTAATCAATTCAATGGTTAGTAAAAAATATGTAAAAATAATAGTAGATGATCATATTCACATTAAATATATTACCATCATCAAAGGAATGCAACCAGTTGCGAGCACAAAGCAATGCTTCCACATTTTCAGACAATAAGCGATTTCTATACTTGTTAAGCACTCTAGAACCAATGCTAAAGGAAGATTCTAATGCAACAGTGGTAATAGGAATGCTTAACAAGTCTCGAGCCATTATTGAAAGTTCGGGAAATCTTTGTCTAGTGTTCTTCCACCATTGTAGTACATCCAAATGTTCCGAGTAATCAAGATCCAACACCCGCTCTTCCAAATACATATCAAGCTGACTTTGTCGAGTTTTAGCAACACTAGATTGTTGTCTACCCACTCTAATTTCCTAAAATTATGACAATACAATAATAACACAAAATTAAATGAAGCCAATCAGTAAAGCATTTAACTATAGCAAAGAATGATGCTAGGGAAAAATGGCACCGGCGACGAAACTAACAGAAGAAGAAACTGATCAGGTGGATCGAAGCACCAAAAAGATTAAGGGGGGGGGGGGGGGGGGATCAGGGCTTTCAAGGAACTACTTCAGGTCCTGTGTCTTACAAAGACGTTGTTCTCGGAAATAGTTCGGATGAGGAGGACTTTAACGATGCTAGCAATGGGAACGACGACGTGGAAGTAAGTGATTCTGATGCGGAGGTGGTGAAGGAAACAAAAGAAGATGATGAAACCGAACTCACAATCATTGAAAAAATTGTAAGAAGATATGAGTGCCCTGAGTTCATTCTTTCCAGGAGTTATTTCTATTGTCGACGTCGGTAATGAGTTTTTTCTGGTGACTTTCTCGAGCATGGAAGATCATAAGGCAGCGTTAACTAGAGGACCATGGATGATCTACGATCATTACTTAACTATAAGGGAATGGACTCCAAACTTCCATCCATCTAGTGAGTCCATTACCAATGTTGTCATTTGGGTAAGAGTTTCAAACTTGCCTATAGAGTACTATGATGCCAAATTCTTGGAACACCTAGGAAATAGAATCGGGAGAATGTTGTGTTGAAATGAGGTAGTGCAAGTGTACACTGTCCAATAAGTAATATAGTAGAAATACAGTTCGTTCCCACGAGGATTAATGCTTAAATGGTGTTTAATTTGATTAACAAATTAGTGATGGTAACAAAAGTAAAGACACAAATATTTGGTAACATTCAAAACAATAAAAAGTAAAGGTAATAAAGATCAGATGATTGGAACAAGTTGAGATGCATTCACTTTCAGTAACTTCATTAAAATGCAATTAATGGTATGTTCAGCGCTGCAGCATTAGGTGCCGCAACAATAGATATATTTTCTCAAATACTTCTCACTAGGGTTTCCTCGCAAGAGTTTATCTCTAGACCTGTTAGCCTGTAATTTCGACAGGCTAAATTAAATGCAGTCAACAGGGTTTGACTTTGGTTTTCTCAGAAGAAGGTGTTGGTTTCGACACAGAAGAGTTGTACAAAAAGGCAAATTCAACAAAGCCTTAGACTTAACAAGAATTGAAGGGGGATAATTCGACGAGAAGAAGGCTGGGATTCAATAGCAAGTCGAAATCAAGTGCTCACCGTCGAAGTTCTGGCAGTTACCCTAGTCGAAGGCTGAAGCCGTTTTCTTTTTTAAATTCTCTGTACAGTTAGTTAGTTTTAGTGTTTTCCCTCCTTGTATAAATAGTAGTTTTTCATAGGAAAAACAGGTCACAAACTCACTACAGAATTCTCACGCTCTAACTTCCAACACATTACAGAGAAAACGAGTCAGAGAAGAATGTACGATTTGTGTACCAAATTTCTTTTCAATTAATGCATTTTAATTTGCTTTCTCTATTGCTTTTCTGCAATTTTTTTCTTTGTGTTCACTTCGTCCTTTTCTGCAATTTCATTCTTTTCTTTCAAATCGCAAGAACACGCATAATTCTGGAAAAAACTTTAACAAAAATGGTCTTAGGATTTACTAGTTGATCTTGCAAACAGAAGCAATTTCAAACTAGCGGTGTTTACCAAAAACCACGGTAAACAAATTGGCACGCCCAGTGAAACGTTTGTGCTAATTTTAAAATTTTTTCGTTGAATTCTTAAACTTTGTGTTTATCTGTGCATGCAATTAAGGAGTGGTAAACATCTTACAGAGATGGCACGCTCTAGTACAAGTAATGCTTCTGCATCAAATGCACAAAGTACACAAGAACAAACTACAGTTAGTGACGTTAACGCTGCAAATGTCGCAGGCATAACCGTTGCTATGCCTTCTTCGACAACAATGGGAGTAACTGCTATAACTTCTCCCATAATCACCCCTGTGTCAATGATGACCACTGCAGCATTAACGAATGTTAATACAATGGCTTCCGTGCCACCAATAGTAGGACCAACGAGTCCTTTGATGGCAAATCCAATGGTTGGAAACTTGCCATTTACTATGAGTGGTAAACCTTACCCATATGGCATGCCAACGGCTTTGAAGGCGGGCCTTCAGACAAATTCGTCTACTTTTGCAGAAAATGCAATCGCAGGCTATTCCCCTACTCATAGTTCGTCAGAAGACGTTTTTAGTCGAAATGCCCAACCCAATTTGACTACAACATCTTTGTTGGCATTGAGGCAACAAATGGATGATAGCAATCATGATATGGTCAATATGTTAACACAACAAATTGGTACAGTGTTTAATCCTTTGATACAGAACACTAATAGCAGTTACCAAATGTTAGCAGCACAAATGGGCAGAATTGCTGATTTCTTTAGTACTCCACCAGTCCATAACCAGTAAATTCCCCAAATTTAGAATGTTAGGCCTGTTGAAGTACCTGTTGAAAGGCCTAACAATCCAATACCTATAAATCAGGGAAACCAAGGACAACAACAGGTTGTCGAAGAGCCTATGAGGGTAGAGGCAATCCCTGAAGTTGTGTTGGTAAATAGAAACCAAAATGCAGATGAAGTGGTCAGACAAATGCAACAAAACAATTTTGGAGCACAAAATAATCTGGCTAATATGGTCGAAACCATTCTAGCCCAGAATGGTCTTAACTTAGGTTTACATAGACCTAATTTTGTGTCGCCTTTGTCGGAATATACCTTACAAACGGAGCTGCCTAGGGGATGGAAAATTCCTAAGTTCACAAAATTTGCTGGAGAAACCAGTGAATCTACTGTCGAAAACGTGGCTCGCTATTTGACTGAGGCTGGTGATATTGCGCATAATGAGAATTTAAGAATGAAATACTTTCCAAATTCTTTAACTAAGAATGCGTTTACATGGTTCACCACCCTACCTCCAAATTCCATATTTAATTGGAGTCAGTTAGAGAAGGCCTTTCACGAACAATTCTATATGGGCCAATGTAAAATTAGTCTTAACGAATTGGCTAGCGTTCAACGCAAGGGGGCAGAATCTATTGATGATTATCTCAATAGATTTAGACTTCTCAAAGCAAGGTGTTTTACTCAAGTGCCTGGACATGAGTTAGTCGAAATGGCTGCTGGTGGTCTAGATTATTCGATAAGAAAGAAGCTAGATACATCGCACTTAAGAGATATGGCACTATTGGCTGATAGAGTTCGACAAGTCGAAAGACTCAAAGCCGAAAAAGCCAAAACAGGTAGATTCCAAAGTAAGAAAGAAAATGTTGCTTATGTCGAAACTAATGACAGTGACCACGAGTTCGACATATCTTATGAAGATGTCGAAGAGGAGGTTAATATAGCAGAACTAAAACCAGGACCTCCTTATACATGCAAATTGTTGAAACCTTCTAATGGGAAAAATCTTGTTGAGCCTAAGAATGATAAATTTGTTGCAAAAACTTATACTTATGATGTTTCTAAATGTGATGAAATATTTGATCTGTTAGTGGCTGATGGTCAAATTTTAGTGCCTAAAGGCCTGAAAATTCCACCATTGGAACAGCGACAGAAAAGGGGTTTTTGTAAATTTCATGGTTTCTTGGTCCATAACACTTCTCGTTGTGTTATTTTTAGGGATTTGGTGCAGAACGCCATCAATGAGGGAAGACTGAAATTTGGTGACTAATCTAAGCCACCAATGAAGATTGATGCGGATCCTTTGCCAACAGCTGATGCATTGCTTGTTGAAGTCGATCTCAATGTAGTTGAGGTCACAGAGGTTGTTGTTGAAAATGCTAAGGTAGAGAAGGCTGTCGACAAGGTTGACGTCGAAATGGTCACTGAAGACCAGTACCCTGAAAAAATGAAGATAGTGTATCCAGGGGCTGAAGAAGAATTGATTATTTTCTTAATCGCTGCAAAATCAACAATTCTGAAGTTATGCTTTGTCCAAGGTGTAGTTCTGTCTTCGACAAAGAGGCTGCCAAAAATCTGGAGGGATTTAAGCCTCAACTGAAACGTAAAGGAAAGTGGGTCGACAAAAGACCAAAGTTCAGCTACAACAACAGAGGTATTCAATACAAAGTCCCTTCGACAAGAAATCCTCAAAAGGAACAGATCAAAACTTATGTTCCTCCAGCAAAGTCTCCTGTCGAGAAATGGGTGCACTCCGGTGGAAAAAGTACTGGTTATTATCCAGTATATTATGCTAGAAAGAATGTTGGAAATTAACAGAAACCAGCAAAATTGGTTAAGGGCAGCACTAGTGCTACTAGCCAAAACAAGGCATTGGAGTCTAATAAATATGCCTATAATAATAACTACAAAGGGAAGAACCCTATGACAAGAACTCAGTGGCGTAGATATCAACGCCAGAAAAAGGTTGCTGCTGCAGGCAAGGTGGAAAATTCCAACAAAGAGAAAGGTAAACAAATACCATCAAAATCTCTTGAAATGGCTAGAAAGCCAGCTACTAAAAGGATATTTCCACCACTGTCAGTGATCAAAGAGGGTCTCAACTTAGACGAATAAATGGGCTCGGATTTCGCTGATTCTGGGTCAGAATTCGACGTCTTGTGTGGTGTAGTCTCAATTCTCCCAATTGAGTACGACGTGGTTTCTGAAGTGAATGATGTCGAAGAAGATTTCGACGAAGAAACCACTTACAAACCAATTTGTTACTATGTGTTGAAAAATGGTTGCGTTGAAGAGCAACACGCTGTGTTCGAAAAACCAGACTGTGGAATGTTGAACCATCTCAAACTTTTGTATATTCAAGCAAAGGTGAACACTATTGGTGTCAATAAAATTCTGGTTGACGGTGGTGCTGCTGTAAACCTGATGCCACAACATATGTTGAAAAGAATTGGAAAGTGTGAGACTGACTTGAAAACACACAATGTAATTCTTACCAACTATGAAGGCAAAAGTGGCCACTCACTTGGAGCCATTGAAGTTGATTTTGGTGTTGGAAGCATCAGGAGACCAACGATGTTCATGGTAATTTCAACAAAGGCAAATTACAACATGCTGCTGGGAAGAGAATGGATCCATGGTATAGGAGCAATACCTTCGACAGTTCACCAGAGGCTCATCATTTGGAGAGAAGATGGTCTAGTCGAAAATATTGAAGGTGATCAGAGTTACTTCAAGACTGAGGTAAACACTATTACCAAAAAAACCTTTGATAAACAATTGGAGAACATTGCGCCATGTATTTCTTCTGAGTTTGGTTATGAAAACCAAAATAATGTTAGATCTTCAGTGATACTTCATCCCAATTATGGATTCATTTGGGGTAGAGAGGTTATAGATGAAGACAACTACCCACAACGCTCTGTTAAGTCTACAGGGTGGGAAAGCCCATAAATAGTTATTTATGGATAAGCCCACTGCATGGGATAGAATTACGGCCTACGTGGCCGAGAATAAGTAAAAAGCGATTTTAGAAGTTGAATTACAACAACAATTAGTTGCTGAAGCCGTTGAGGACAAAAATAGAGACAATGTTGTCGAAAACCAGAGGCTTGATTGTGTTTATGATGACGAGCCTTTAGGTTTTGAAAAAGATCCAATGGGTTCGACCAAAAGGATCCAAGCACAAGATCCCTTAGAAGAAATCGATTTGGGAGATGGCTCTTTGAAAAGGCCAACATATATAAGTGCTAAGATTGATCAAGCATTGAAGGTGCAGATTGTCGAATTGCTAAAGGAATACAAAGACTGCTTTGCATGGGATTACAATTAAATGTCGGGGTTGAGTCGTGACGTTGTTGAGATAAGACTACCAATTCGACCAGGAAAGAAGCCAGTGAAGCAGACACCAAGAAGATTTGCACCAGAAATCCTGTTGAAGATCAAAGCAGAAATAGAAAGGTTACTAAAGAGCAAGTTCATCAGAACTGATAGGTATGTCGAATGGCTTGCTAATATAGTTCCTGTAATTAAGAAAAATGGCACGCTTAGAGTGTGTATAGATTTTAGAGATTTAAATAATGCTACACCTAAGGATGAATATGCCATGCCAGTGGCAGAGATGCTAGTGGATTCAGCAGCAGGTTATGAATACCTAAGTATGCTTGATGGTTATTCTGGATATAACCAAATATATATTGCTGAAGAAGATACGTCGAAAACAGCATTTCGATGCCCAGGGGCATTAGGTGTCTATGAATGGGTTGTAATGCCATTTGGCCTAAAAAATGCTGGTGCAACGTACCAAAGGGCAATGAATTCTATGTTCCATAATTTTATTGAAAAATTTATGCAAGTGTACATAGATGATATTGTAATTAAGTCTTCTTCAGGAATTGGTCATATAGACCATCTTCGACAATCATTTGAAAGAATGAGAAAATATGGATTGAAAATGAATCCAATCAAATGTGCCTTCTGTGTTCGTGCAGGTGACTTTTTGGGTTTCGTTGTACACAAAAAAGGCATTGAAATCAATCAAAACAAGACGAAAGCAATCTTGGAAACGAAAGCTCCTTCTACCAAAAAAGAATTGCAGTCATTATTAGGAAAAATCAATTTCCTTAGAAGATTTATTTCAAATCTAAGTGGCAAGACTCAAGCGTTTTCGCCATTACTTTGACTGAAGAAGGAAGATGTGTTTAGGTGGGATGCAGAACATCAACAAGCTTTCGACGAGATTAAAGCATACCTGATGAAGCCACCAATTTTGTTACCACCTATTAGGAATAAAGTAATGAAATTGTATGTAGCAGCTTCAGAATTTTCTATAGGAAGCATGTTAGCTCAAGAAGATGAAAATGGTGTCGAAAGAACCATTTATTACCTCAGTAGAATTCTAAATGATGCAGAAACTAGGTATCATCCTATAGAAAAATTGTGTTTATGCTTGTATTTCTCTTGTACAAAATTGAAGCAATACATAAAGCCTGTTGATGTGTATGTTTATTCGCATTATGATATTATTAAACATATGTTGTCGAAACCAATTTTACATAGTAGAATAGGTAAATGGGCTTTGGCTCTTTCTGAATTCTCTTTGACCTATCAGCCATTGAAAGCAATAAAAGGTCAAATAGTGGCTGACTTCATAGTTGACCACTCAGTGGTCGAAAATACAATAAACTTAGTGGAAACCCAACCTTGGAAGTTATACTTCGACAGTTCAAGCCACAAAAATGGTGTTGGAATTGGTGTATTAATAATTTCACCAACAAAGGTACCAACAAAATATAAGTTTAAAATTGAAGGGACATGCTCCAACAATGAGGCAGAATACGAAGCCTTAATAGCAAGACTTCAGATCTTGTTAGAATTGGGGGCAAAACATGTCGAAATCAAAGGAGATTCAGAACTAATTGTGAAACAGTTAACAAAAGAATACAAATGCATCAAAGAGAACTTAATAATGTATTTTGCCATTGCTAATACGTTGTTAAAGAGATTTGACACTGTTCACATAAAACACGTGCCTCGTATGGAAAATCAAGAGGCAAACGATTTGGCACAAATAGCATCAGGATACAAAGTTTCAAAAGAAAAGCTATTAGAGCTAATAGAAATCAAACACAAACAGATTTTGACAGATTCATCCAATGCCCAATTGTCAACGACTAAACTTGAGGGGGCAGTTACTCGTAATGAGTAGTGGGGAGTTCCAATGCAAAACGTGGCCCACTAACTCTGAAACGGTGGTGCCAAAAGGCACTTTTCACTGAAACGTCTCATCAATGCTGCAACGTGATGTTAATGACGTCATTAGAGCAGTTAAAAAGGAATCTTCAAAAATGTCACTTTTTCTGCCTTACATAAAGTTTCAGTCGAAAAAGACATTTTTGGGGGGCAATTTGTTAGCCTGTAATTTCGACAGGCTAAATTAAATGCAGCAACGGGGTTTGACTTTGGTTTTCTCAGAAGGTGTTGGTTTCGACACAGAAGAGTTGTATCAGAAGGCAAATTCGACAAAGCCTTAGACTTAACAAGAATTGAAGGGTGATAATTCGACGAGAAGAAGGCTGGGATTCAATAGCAAGTCGAAATCAAGTGCTCCCCGTCGAAGTTCTGGCAGTTACCCTAGTCGAAGGCTGAAGCAGTTTTCTTTTTTAAATTCTCTGTACAGTTAGTTAGTTTTAGTGTTTTCCCTCCTTGTATAAATAGTAGTTTTTCATAGGAAAAACGGGTCACAAACTCACTACAGAATTCTCACGCTCTAACTTCCAACACATTACAGAGAAAACGAGTCAGAGAAGAATGTACGATTTGTGTACCAACTTTCTTTTCAATTAATGCATTTTAATTTTCTTTCTCTATTGCTTTTCTGCAAATTTTTTTTCTTTGTTTTCACTTCGTCCTTATCTGAAGAAATTCGACGGTTTCGCATGAAACTGGCAGTTATCTTCATTCTTTTCTTTCAAACCGCAAGAACACGCATAATTCTGGAAAAAACTTTAACACAAACGGTCTTAGGATTTACTAGTTTATCCTGCAAACAGAAGTAATTTCAAACTAGCGGTGTTTACCAAAAACCACGGTAAACAAGACCCTAAAGGAGTACGCCCTAGGCTGCTGATAAACTTCAAATTAGTGCATTTTTAGAGATACTTTTAAGAGATTTTTTAGAGTAATTATCACTAACTAGATAAATCATTGACTTAATTTGCTCTATATTTTGCAGAAGAAAAGAAAATATGGAAAAATTAATTCCGGTGCTACTCATATTATATATATATATATATATATATATATATATATAATCAGCACATGAACAAAGAAATGCATGTGACCCAAATCCAATAAAAGGCCCACAGCCTAAGTAATGAGAAAGAAGAGGGCACGTGAGTTTTAAAAGAAATGAAGCAAAAGTGGACGTGGAAAAAAAAAGGAATCAATTAGAAGATATGAATCCAAATTAAATTGAAGGCATTTAAGGAAAGGACTTGACTTGGAGGAAAAGAAATATCACACTACCCTATAGCTTGGAGAGAAAGAAAAGGAACTAATATAAAAGGAGGGTTTCACCTGTGAAGGAGGAGCTAGACACCATAACACAAACAAAACCACTCACGCTGGCGACAACGGATCGGAGAGGAGAAAAAGAGATTTTCGGCACCGTTCTTGACATCGTGAAAGAGCTTTGGAGTAAAAGAAGGAGATTGAAGACAAAAATTAAGACTTTCTCTATTTCCGGATTATTCTTATTTCTGTAATTCATGAACCTTATTTTTCTTTTATTGTTCTTGATTATTATGGATACCTAAATCCTCTTCTAGGGTCTTAGGTGGATCTTGCATGTTTAGAAACCTCTTTATGTTCTAATTTCTTATTTGAATTCCTACTTTTTATTTTAATTAATATTGTCCTATTATTTTTATCACATAATTAGGATTAGCTACCCTTCTCATGTTCATAATCAATTAGTTGATCAGCGACCGTACTATAATTAGTTGGTGGACCTATAGGATAATTGGGGCTATAATTAATGCATGACCAAACTTTAATTTCGTCTTCCAATCATTCAACCTTTTTGTACTTTATGCTTTTCTTAAATTTAAATTCTAGCATGACCAAACTAGGGTTAATTTAGGAAAAAGAATATTAATCGCGAATGACCAAACGGATTAATAGCTTTAGTAAAGGGATTGGTAATTAAATAAAATAAGGGAATTCAGGTAGAATTAGACATAGGGGAATCGAAGCTTGCAAGTGAAACTGCAACCCTAGACCTCTCTCCATTGATTATATTCTTGCATTTTAATTCTTGTTATTTTATTTCTTTTTATTTTGTTTCTACAACATCCAAATTATTGTTCGTCTAAACAATATATAATCTCGATTAGTTTGGTACTTGTTAATTAATCCCTTTGGATACGATAATCTTTTATACTACTTCTGCGAAAGAGTACACTTGCTCTAAGTGTTTTTAACGCAACAGCTGCTTAGGCACCCGCAGTATTCACCTTATGGAATATGCCCTCCTATCTCTAGAGTTTAAGCATGGAACACTAAAATCTCTTTTAATGCACACAATCCATATTATCTTGTGAGGTAAATTTATAAACCATCTCTAAATTCATAAATGCTACTTAGATTAGACGGCCAATCCTAATCTAAGATGGAAATATTATTATACACAAGATAAAATGCTCAACACTTAAACATACTTCATTAATCACACAATAAATTCATTACATTAAGTTCAACATCCCAACTATTAGAAATTAGCTCATGTTGAGCGTAAACAACAAAGGAAATAAGTTAGACATAGAAGTAGAAGTCATACTACAATCTCAAGGATAGGGGTTGCACTACTAGTTGTTGAATCACGAAGGTAACTCCAAAGACAGCAATGGAGGAACAATCTAACTCTTCAATGTAGCTTCCTCCACGAAATTGTAGCTTCCAGTGTTGTTGCAGCAACTATTCCAGCAATTGATCTTTGAGTGAGCTTGAGTGTGCACGAAAATGGTGGCTATCTCTATACCAACCTTTTTGGCTCACCCTAAATGTGGAAGAAAGGTTTTATTTATAGTTGAGGCTCATGATCCTAGGCAACCCTAATTTGGGAGGCGCCACTTGTCCTTTAGTGAGCCCAAAAAGTCCTTTTTACCTAAACTTTAAGGGCATCAGCGAATATTCCCTATCTGGCACGCACACCCACGTCTGATGATTACTGACACCTGTCCATTCCTTGTTTTCCGCGTTCTTTGCAGCATTCTCTCTCATCTTGCGCAAATTGGCATTGTTGCCACATTAGGTGCTGCAGCAATTAGGCAAACACATTAAACACACAAATGGGTACCAAAGTGCCAAATATCACATTTCCAAGCCTGCACCTTAGACTACTTCTAAACTACCATAATTGCCCAATATTTACATCAATGCTTGAGAATTAACAATGATTTAAGCATGAAATAAGAGGTAATAACCATCATAAATGATAGTTATCACACCCCCAAACTTGAACCATTGCTTGTCCCCAAGCAATGACACTTGACAAAGACAAGCACTCTACTAACAAGTAAACCAGACAGTTGAATTATTAAAAAGCATACAAACAGAATATCAAGTTGAGCATCAACTTTCAGATTGGTCACTCAATTGTAAGCCTACTGAATAGCAAGTTTCCTAGACTACTCCTGCTCAATAGTGTGTGTGTGACACTTAACTCAGTTCAGGTCATAGCAAGGTTCAAAACTTCACTTAGCTAAGACTAGAGAGACTTTCTTTTGGGATTGCCAAAGATGTTTCAAAAGGAAGGGTAGACTAACAATTCAAGCACAGAAACACTACAAAAAAAACAGGGATTAGCCAGGGAAATTTCCCTCGCAAACTGACCAAAATCCCTCGCTAATGGTCATTTGCGAGGGAATTAGCGAGGGACAGGTTCCCTCGCTAAATCCCTCCTTGCTAATCCAATTAGCGAGGGAATTTAAATCCCTCGCTAATTAGCGAGGGAGTTTTCCCACGCTAATTCCATCGCTAATTAGCGAGGGATTTTAATCCCTCGCTAATATTGAGGGACACATGGTCAAGTTCTGACAGTCACGCGTCCACTATTCCCTCGCTAATTCCCTCGCTAAATCCCTCGCTAATTCCCTCGCTAAATCCCTCGCTAAATCCCTTGCTAATCCCAATTTTTTTTTAAATTTTTTTTTTCTTTGGCTAAACCTATTTTTATTTTTTTATTGATAGACCTGATTTTATACCTGATTGAAATAGAACATCGACTTTATTGGGATTGGTTTATAATTACGTTTTGCCCCTTTACGATCGTGATACCTCGGTCTTCCACAGAATTTACATTCAAGTAGCTCACCATCGTTTTTACCAAATTCGTTGTTGTAAAACAACATGTGCCCTTCTGAACAACAATCAATCTTCTTAAAATTCAATCCCAACTTCGAAACTAACTTCTTTGCTTCATAATAAATTTTGGGCAAACTATCCTTATTAGGTGTCGCTTCCAACATCATTTCAGTCACATAGTCTAAACCCACCTCAGAAATATTACTCATCGACTTGAGAGATAAAAGCTTCACAGACATAGATAATTTTGACTGTGGGGAGTCTTCAAACAACGGTTTGTTCGAATCTATTAACAAGTTATAAAATCTTTGTGCTTCTTCATTTGGAAGTTCATCATAATCGTCATATTGAGGCTTATCAAATGGCACATTCACCCTAAGACCATCACAAATCATGTTTTCCATCGACTCAAAAATTTCATTACGTGCAACACCAAAACCAGAACTGCTTGAAGCCCCTGCGTCAAAATTTGGACGTCCTTTTTCTCCATGTTCCACCCAAATCCAATAATTAGGCTTAAAACCCCAACGATACAAGTGCTCCCTAATTTCATCATCGGTCTTAATAGGTATTCCGTCGCATTTTAAACATGGACATCTAACCCCCTTTTCCCGTCTAGCCAATTCATGTCGCCACGCTACAACAAGAAACTGTTCAACCCCAATTACAAAACTTTGCTTTAAACCCGCTCTTCTAGGAAATAACCGATCATACACCCAATCACGATTAAATTCATACCAATTCATCTACACATATTTAAGAAAATGTGTTAGATTCCCATAACATTCCCAATAACCTATTGTATGCACTCCGAAAAATCCGGTTTGGATCCTTCTTCGTACAACGGGAAAAACAATGAAGCCGCCACCAATATTTTATTTTAGGAAAAAACATTGGAAAAATCCTTTTAGGCGATTGGCCTTTTGAAAACGAGAGATATAGGTTCGGGGGTCGGTTATGTGTGGGGAAGGTATTAGCACCCCACACATCCTTTCTACCGAAAGGGAACCTTTAATTTAGTGTGTGGTTTTTGACTGTTGATTTGAAACGCTTTGTTCTACTTCTTTTCTTCTTTTTTTATTTAAGAAAATGCTTTTGAAAATTGGGGAAAGAAGAATCTTTTTGTTATTATTTTTTTAAAAGGGTGCTTGACGGGAGGTGAACCCGCTCCTACGTTCCTCCGGTACGATGAGGAATTCAAAGCTACGTAGTTCTAGTCTTGTTTTGAAAAGGCTCTTTTGTTTTTAGCTTTTTAGTTTTTAGGTGTTTTTTTGAAATAAGACTCGAGTGTTCACTAATACCAAGCAAGCAATGGCTTCGAGTGGTTTTCATTACTAACTCGAAAGAAAATAGGTTGAAACCGATAATCAAACAAGCAATGGCTTCGAGTGATTATAAGTAACAACGTTTTTATTTTATCTTTTTTGCAAATGAGGCGAGCATCGGTGATAATCATCTAGCAAAGGCTTAGGACAATTACCACTAATGACTCGTGTTGTTTTTGGAATTGAATTGGGTTCGCATGTATTTAAGGTTTGGGAGCTTTCATGATAATCAAACAAGCAAAGGCTTCGAGTGACTACCACTAATAACTCCTCATTAGTGATCAAACAAGCAAAGGCTTCGAGTGGCCACTAATGATTTTGTTTATGAAAAACTTAGGGTTTAAGCTTGGAAAAGAAATTGGTCTTAATTTGTTAAAGACATAGTTTAGAAAAGAAGTTTGAAAGCAATTTGATTTTTGGAAAAGAGTTTTGGAAAACTAGTAGAACATTTTCAATCAAGTTCCAAGTCAATAACCAAAATGCAAATTGCTAAACTACAATTCATGCAATGATCTAAACTAGTAACCATTTTCATGTCAAGTTGTTTAGAAAAGAAAACAATGAATGCAAGAAAGTTCATAGATGCAAGCATAGCACATTCATTGAGATCATGTTATCAAGCAAGCAACAACATAGACACAATTTGCAACTTACCCTTTCATGTTGAAAACATCTCATTACAACATTTGAATACACAATGCATGAATAGGCACAGATGAACCTAGACTACACATATCATGTCACAATACATAGATAGGCAAAGAATGAACCCAAGTTGAACATTTTGGCAAAAATGCATGAATAGGCAAGAGAATGAACCTAGATTGCACATCTTATTGAAGATGCTAGGCAAGATGAACCTAAATTGAACATTTTTGCAAAATGCATGAATAGGCAAGTGAATGAACCTAAATTGAACATCTTACTGAAGATGCATGAATAGGCAAGTGAATGAACCTAACTAGGCATTTATGACACAACATGTGAGTAGGCAAGGAAGTTACAAAGCACAAGTGAATTCAAACATTTAATGAATCACTTGCAAAATCCTAGGGATTTCACATCAACATTTGACATAAGCAACAATGTGGTATCATTTTGATGGCATCAACATTTAGCATATTTCTACAATCAACCACATGAAAGGAATAAGTTGGAAAGGGCATTTGCCTCAAGTAAGATCATTAGCAAGCCATGAAAAATCAATTTGACATTTTATTTAGCAAGCATATGCAATTAAGGTGTTGAATCCCTTTAGGTAATCTTTAACACTTGGGATATGCACAAGTGCATAAGCGTCAAATCCTCTTACCAAATCATCAACACAAACATGATTTTCAAAGCAAGCAACAAAAACAAGCACAAACCCTAATTATCTCATGAAATGCGACACCAACATAGAGCTAAAACCTCATTTTATTCTTTGAAAGCAACAAAATCATGCAAGCAAATGACATAGATCAAACTTTTTGGCAAGGATTCACATGATTAAGCAAAGGAATGCACTAAAATCACACAAACTCTAATTTTTCTACAATATGCGAAATGAAACATAAGCCCAAATCACAATTTTATTCATGAAAATGCAAGCACAAAATGAAAATAGCACAAACACACAATTTATTCCAAGAGAGAGATGCATTTCAAGCATCCAAACCTCCCAAAGTGTTTGTCAAAATGCTTGAAACACATCTCTCATTCAACAACAACAATTATATCAACATTTCAACATAAAATAGAGCACTAAAATGCAAAGAAATGCTTGATATGCAAAAATAGATTGATGATCTACATTTTTGGTGCTAAAATTTTGATGATGCTAAGATTGAGAGTATACCTCAACTCCAAGCTAGAATAGCGAAAGAAATAAGGTGAATGAACACTAAACCACTTGAATTAACCCTCTAATCTTCAATCTTGAGCTTGATTTTTGAGATTTGAAGATGGATCTTTGAAGAGAATGCAAGGATGATGAAGGATTTAGGACTAGAATGTTGATTTGAAGTGAAAAAGTGAAGAAATGAGGTGAAGGAATGAAGAGGGGTATTCGGCCAAGAAGGGAGAAGAGGAGAGGCTAGGTTTTTGAGTGTGAATTGTGTGCAAAAACTTGTGAGAGGTGAGGATATGAGGGTATATATAATGTGCAATTAGGTTTAGGGGCATTTAGGTCATTGTGTACCTCATCTCATTCTAGGATTGCATTTTAATTTTGAATCAAGGGTGAGGATTGAAACACACCTTGATGAGGGGCAAAAAAATGCAAAATGAGAGGGGAATGAAGGGGTAGATATTCAGCCAAGCAATGAGAGTGGTGCCCATGTTTTGCAAGTTGGCAATTGTACTATTGTACTATCCATGAACCTTCCAATTATCCTCTCAATTTTGATTATTCCTTTCAAGATATTATACATAAATCTAACCATTTTGAGCCATATACAAGGTATCTTGAAGAATATGCCATTTTTGAAAATGAGAGATGACCAAAATTGCCAACAAAAATCCTATCATATAATTTTTGGGAATATTCCTTGTACTATTTTTTGAAATGCTTTCTTGAATTAATTTGAACTTGATTTTTTTTACTACACATATAAAATATGCGCACAATTTGAAAAATGATTTTCTTTATTTTTTATTTTTTTGTTCAAAATAATACAATTTCATTAAATAAATTCCCAAAAATTAATTAATTGGATTTTCAATTAGCAAAAATTTATTAAATTGAAATTGACCAAACAATGCCCCTTTTAAATGCCCCAAAATTCCGTAATTTCTCAAAAATGATTTTGAAAACCTTAGAATGCTTGGGTAAATACCCTAAACCCTTTCTCAAATAATGCATCACTCACAAAATTATTTATTTTTGCTGAAAATTAGGGTTTTGAAACTAGGCGGACAAAATTAGGGTATGACAGCTGCCCCTCTTTATTTGGATTTTACCAAGAAATATGAATTGGCCGAGACATATTTCGAAGATAAAATAAAAATAAAGAATTCAGAAATTATACCAATTTTGTCTACTTGGAGAAACCCGAATTTTCTTTTTCTTTTTCTTCTTTTTCTTTCTTCTTTTTTTTTTGAAAAATGAACGCTTGGCGCGCTGATGAGAAAACAGTAAATGAAATGATTAACGACTTGCGCGCTAACTGCGAAAAGCAAGGAAAACGCTAAATGAAGAAAGCGATAAAGAAAGCGGTAAAATGCAAGGTTGCCTAAAACCTTTAAACGAACCCTTGGCGAGTCCGCGTTTGCACGTGGCTTTGAGGAGCACACATCCTGAGAATGGCCTTTCGAGCGACCGGGGGGATCGTTATCAGCTCCGGAACTGATATACTGATCAATGCACGGCGTCCACTGTATCTTAGGCGGATACAACTATTCCGTTGAACCTCACATGGGGCTGCGGTCCATCGTGTTGCTCGTACACGACGTTGTCATACCCTAATTTTGTCCGCCTAGGTCAAAACCCTAATTCTCAACAAAAGTAAATAAATTAAGAAGTGTGGCGTATTTTGAAGAGTGTGAAGAACATTGTGCATGCATTTTTTGAGTTTTTAGGGCAAAAGGGTATTTTGGTCATTTTCCAAAAATAAGATATTTTTTCATCAAAAATCACTGTGCAATTTTAGAGAAATTTATTTGAAGCAAGACACCCTTGGTCATATATTTTTTGCGCATACATGCACGCATTTGCATAAAAATTCAAATTCAAAAAAGACATCAAAAAGGAATATTCTACAAAAATTTCAAGATGAGGTTTTTATGATATTTTTGGTCATGGTGATCTCATAAAATGGCATATTCCTAAGATTCCTAGTATGTGGCCTAAATTGGGTGTATTTTTGTACAATTATCCTAAGAAGAATAATCAAAAATGAAGGGATAATAGAATGGTCATATGATAGTACAATAGTACAAGATGACAACTTGCAAAACTTGGGCACCTGTTGCACCCTGAAAAATCCGGATTAGACCTTTCATCGTACAACGTGAAAATTTGTGAAGCCGCCATCAACATTTTTTATTTAGGGACCAAAACATTGAAAAAGGGTCCTTTTTAAGGCGGGTGGTCCTTTAAGAACTAGAGATATAGGTTCGGGGGTCGGTTAGGTGCGGGGAAGGTATTAGCATCCCACACCTCCTTTCTACCGAAAGGGAACCTTTAACTTGATGTGCGGTTTTGACAAAGATGATTTGAAACAATTCGTTCTACTTCTTTTTTATTTGAGAAAAGTGTTTTTGAAAACGGGGGAAAAGAAGAATCTTTTTATTATTTTTAAAAAGTGTGCTTGACGGGATGTGACCCGCTCCTACGTATCTCCCGGTGCGATGGAGAATTCAAAGCTTACGTAGTTCTCCTTAGTCGAGAAACTTTGTGTTGGTGTTTTTTATTGTAGGGGTTTTCGGTCCTAGACTGTACAGTCCACTAGACCTAGAACAAAGACAACCCCGCCTGTACAGACGACGTGCCCCCTACTTGTTGAAAATGTTTTTTTTGATTAAGGAAGAAAAAGATTTGTTGTGAGGTTGGTTGCTTTTATTTGGCAAGTATCTTAGGCTCGCCCGAACTGTACAGCTCGCTAACCCTAAGACGCTAACCAATACCGGATGTACATCCGACTCGATTCCTTACTCATTTTTTGAAATAGGGTTCAAGTTGTTAATTATTTGTTTTGATTCTCATAAGTATCCCAAGATGTTTGAGCTGTACAGCTCCGATCTTAGGACGCTAGACAACACCGGCCGTACGTCCGACTTGCCTCCTTATGAGTTTTCAAAAAGGTTTATTGTTGATCTTAGAAAGAATTTGATTGTCTTATGAAAACAATTTGAGAAAAGATTGAGTTTGGAAAAAGCTTTAGAAAATGATTGATTTGAAGAAAGGAGAAGGGAGTTTGAGGGTGACATTGGTCACAAAAGGTTTGTTGGGATGGCGTGGCATCCAAAAGGAAAAGAAAATAGAACATTCAATCAATTTCCAAGTCAAGAACCAAAGTGCAACATTTAACAAATTGCAAGCAAAGCAATCAACAATGTAAGCGTAAGCATATACCTTAACCATTACTACACTGGTGCACAAGAATGACGCTTAGTCATCTAACATTTAATGGCCATGAACATGCAAGATCAACATTAACCAAATAGATTGCAAGAATAGGCACACAAATAGATAATGCAAAAGTTTAATTCAAATAGGCATCAACACAAGATAAAAACACAAGGTTGAATCCCTTTTGGTAATCCTTGACATTTGAGACAATGCACAAAGGCATAAGTGTCTAGTCCTTTTACCAAATCATCAACATTAAAGCATAACATTGACCTAGAAAGAACATCACATTTGCAAGACCAAAAGTGACCAAAAGAGGGCATTAACAAGTCATTTTTGTAACCAAAATTGATTAATCAAGTTAGAAAACTAGCATTTGCATTTTCAAGCAAGAATTGCACAAAGAAAATTGAATCATCTTAGGCAATCCTCATCACTTAAAGTGAAGTGCACAAAGACACAAGTGTGAGTCCTCTTGCCAATCATCAACATAGAGTAATTTTGCAAACAAGTTACTAACAAGCAAACCAAAGTTTACAATCAAAGCACAAGGTTATGTTGAATCATCTTAGGCAATCCTCAACACTTAAAGTGAAGTGCACAAAGACACAAGTGTGAGTCCTCTTGCCAATCATCAACATATAACAATTTGCAAGCAAGATACAATCAATTAACATCAAAATAACTTGAGAAAACGTTTTTGATCACAATTGCAAACCCATTTCACAAGAAAATTAACAAACCCTAATTCTAATCATGATTTGCGACACCAACATAGAGCTAAAAGCTCATTTTATTCTTTGAAAGCAACAAAATCATGCAAGCAAATGACATAGATCAAGCTTTTTGGCAAGGATTCACATGATTAAGCAAAGAAATGCACTAAAATCACACAAACCCTAATTTTTTCTATAATATGCGAAATGAAACATAATCCCAAATCACAATTTTATTCATGAAAATGCAAGCACAAAATGAAAATAGCACAAACACACAATTTATTCCAAGAGAGAGATGCATTTCAAGCATCCAAACCTCCCAAAGTGTTTGTCAAAATGCTTGAAACACATCTCTCATTCAACAACAACAATTATATCAACATTTCAACAAAAAAATAGAGCACTAAAATGCAAAGAAATGCTTGATATGCAAAAATAGATTGATGACCTACATTTTTTATGCTAAAATTTTGATGATGTTAAGATTGAGAGTATACCTCAACTCCAAGCTAGAATAGCAAAAGAAATAAGGTGAATGAACACTAAACCACTTGAATCAACCCTCTAATCTTCAATCTTGAGCTTTATTCTTGAGATTTGAAGATGGATCTTTGAAGAGAATGCAAGGATGATGAAGGATTTAGGACTAGAATGTTGATTTGAAGTGAAAAAGTGAAGAAATGAGGTAAGGGAATGAGGAGGTGTGTTCGGCCAAAGGAGGAGAGGAGAGGCTAGGTTTTTTGAGTGTGAATTGTGAGCCAAAACCTTGTGAGAGGTGAGGATATGAGGGTATATATAATGTGCAATTAGGTTTAGGGGCATTTAGGTCATTGTGTACCTCATCTCATTCTAGGATTGCATTTTAATTTTGAATCAAGGGTGAGGATTGAAACACACTTTGATGAGGGGCAAAAAAAATGCAAAATGAGAGGGAAATGAAGGGGGGGATTCGACCACATTGGGGGAGTGGTGCCCAAGTTTTGCAAGTTGTCATCTTGTACTATTGTACTATTATATGACCATTCTATTATCCCTTCATTTTTTATTATTCTTCTTAGGATAATTGTACAAAAATACACCCAATTTAGGCCACATACTAGGAATCTTAGGAATATTCCATTTTATGAGATCACCATGACCAAAAATATCATAAAAACCTCATCTTGAAATTTTTGTAGAATATTCCTTTTTGATGCCTTTTTTGAATTTGAATTTTTATGCAAATGCGTGCATGTATGCGCAAAAAAATATATGACCAAGGGTGTCTTGCTTCAAATAATTTCCTCTAAAATTGCACAATGATTTTTGATGAAAAATTATCCTCTTTTTTTTTTGAAAAATGACCAAAATACCCTTTGCCCTAAAAACATTTTTTTGTCCAAAAATGCATTTCCAACCTAAAAAAAACTAAAATGCATGCACAATGCTCTTCACACTTTTCAAAATAATGCCACACTTCTCAATTTATTTATTTTTGTTGAGAATTAGGGTTTTGACCTAGGCGGACAATATTAGGGTATGACAGCACCACTCTCCCTTGATATTTCGAATTCACCCCCCTTCATTTCCCTCTCATTTTGCATTTTTTTTGTCCCTCATCATGTGTGTTTCAATCCTCACCCTGCATTCAAATTTTAAATGCAATCCTAGAGTGAGATGAGATGCACAATGACCTAAATACCCTTAAACCTAGTTGCTCTCTATATATACATTAGAAACCTCATCTCACACACACCTTTTTTTTGGCCTCACAATTCATTCACAAAACCCTAGCACACAAACCTCTCCTCTCCTCTCCTCCTTTGGCCGAAGCCACCAACAACCATTCCCTCCTCCATTTTTCTTCATTTCACTTCCATTTTCCATCTCATATTAACTCCTACTTCATATATCATCCATCTCTTCTACCAAGATTCAAGTGTTCATCATCCAATCTCAAGAACAAGGCAAGTTGCGCAAGGTTTTGGTGAAGATCTAGTGGATTTGTGGGTTTTCTCTTCATACTCTTTATTTATTAGCTTGGATTCAAGGTATACCTCAAAACTCTTGCATCATTCACTAAGTTTTTTTGCATGAAAATGTAAAAATCATGTTTCTAATTTTGCATCCTACCATATTCATGCATTTTAGTGTTGGTATATTGTTGATTTGTTGATTGTTGTTGGTGAGAGGTATCTCAAACATTTTGACAAGCACTTAGGGAGGCTTGGGTGTTTGAGATTGCTTCTCACCCTTGAATAAATTGTGATTTGTGTTGTTATCATTTTGCTTGTTGCATTTTGTGAAATAAAATTGTGTTAGGAAGCTATGAATGTTTTGCACCCTTAGCATAAAATAGGTTTAATCGAGTTTTGATGCATTTCTTTATGCAATCTTGTTATTGAGGCTTGATTTTGAAGTTCCCATGTCCAAACATGTTGTTTGATTCTGCAAATATTCATTTTTCATGCCTTCTTATTTTCACAAAAATCCAAAAAATATGAATAGTTGTTGATTTTGGTGTTTGATTGCTTGGATCTTGTGAATAAATGTTCCTAAGTCTTGTTAGTGTCATTTGCTCGCTTAATTTTGTGTATTTGTTGAATGAATTTGTTGTTTGGTTATGTTTTGGTTCGCAAGTTTCTAATAAGATAGGGTTTTTGTTATTTCTTTGTGAAAAGGGTTTGCAATTGTGAGTAAAATGATTTCTCAAATTGTTTTGATGTTGGTTGTTATGTACTTTGCTTGCAAATTATTCTATGTTGATGATTGGCAAGAGGACTCACACTTGTGCCTTAGGCATTTCACTTTAAGTGTTGAGGATTGCCTAAGATGATTCAACACAACCTTGTTGCTTTGATTGTAAACTTTGGTTTGCTTGTTAGTAACTTGTTTGCAAAGTTATTCTATGTTGAGGATTGGCAAGAGGACTCTCACTTGTGCCTAGTGCACTTCACTTTAAGTGATGAGGATTGCCTAAGATGATTCAATTTTCTTTGTGCAATTCTTGTTTTAAAAATGCAAATGCTAGTTTTCTAACTTGATTAATCAACTTTGGTTACAAAAATGACTTGTTAATGCCCTCTTTTGGTCACTTTTGGTCTTGCAAATGTGATGTTCTTTCTAGGACAATGTTATGCTTTAGTGTTGATGATTTGGTAAAAGGACTAGACACTTATGCACTTGTGAATTGTCTCAAGCGTCAAGGATTACTAAAAGGGATTCAACCTTGTGCTTTATCTTGTGTTGACACCTAATTGAATTGAACTTTTGTATGATCTCTTTGTGTGCCTATTGTTAATCTTACATATGCATGCCATTAGATGTTGATGACTAAGTGTCATTCTTGTGCTCAAATGTTGTAATTGGTAATGTTTATGCTTATGCTTACATTGTTGATTGCTTTGCTTGCAATTTGTTAAATGTTGCACTTTGGTTCTTGACTTGGAAATTGATTGAATGTTCTACTTTCTTTTCCTTTTGGATGCCACGCCATCCCAACAAACCTTTTGTGACCAATGTCACCCTCAAACTCCCTTCTCCTTTCTTCAAATCAATCATTTTCTAAAGCTTTTTTTCCAAACTCAATCTTTTCTTAAATTGTTTTCATAAGACAATCAAATTCTTTCTAAGATCAACAATAAACCTTTTTGAAAACTCATAAGGAGGCAAGTCGGACGTACGGCCGGTGTTGTCTAGCGTCCTAAGATCGGAGCTGTACAGCTCAAACATCTTGGGATACTTATGAGAATTAAAACAAGTAATTAACAACTTGAACCCTATTTCAAAAAATGAGTAAGGAATCGAGTCGGATGTACATCCGGTATTGGTTAGCGTCTTAGGGTTAGCGAGCTGTACAGTTCGGGCGAGCCTAAGATACTTGCCAAATAAAAGCAACCAACCTCACAACAAATCTTTTTCTTCCTTAATCAAAAAAAACATTTTCAACAAGTAGGGGGCACGTCGTCTGTACAGGCGGGGTTGTCTTTGTTCTAGGTCTAGTGGACTGTACAGTCTAGGACCGAAAACCCCTACAATAAAAAACACCAACACAAAGTTTCTCGACTAAAGAGAACTACGTAAGCTTTGAATTCTCCATCGCACCGGGAGATACGTAGGAGCGGGTCACATCCCGTCAAGCACACTTTTAAAAAATAATAAAAAGATTCTTCTTTTCCCCCGTTTTCAAAAACATTTTCTCAAATAAAAAAAGAAGTAGAATGAATTGTTTCAAATCAACTTTGTCAAAACCGCACATCAAGTTAAAGGTTCCCTTTCGGTAGAAAGGAGGTGTGGGGTGCTAATACCTTCCCCACACCTAACCGACCCCCGAACCTACATCTCTAGTTCTCAAAGGGCCACCCGCCTTAAAAAGGACCCTTTTTCAATGTTTTGGTCCCTAAATAAAAATGTTGATGGCGGCTTCACAAATTTTCACGTTGTACGATGAAAGGTCCAAACCGGATTTTTTTCGGGGTGCAACAGCTGGCGACTTCACTGGGGACTTTCCTTTTAAAACGAGGGTCAGGCCTAATTAACTTGATGTGCGGTTTAATTGTTTGATTTGAATGTGATTGTTCTATTTCTCTCTTTTCTTCTCCTTCTTTTTCTTCTCTCTTTCTGATGTTTGAATGTTCTCTTGCATTCTCGTGTTGTTATGTTGCATTCATGTGCATTTGACTCTTCTTCTTCTATGTTCGCTTCTTGTTCCTTCTTCTCCTTTCATCTTCTTTTGTTTATATGCTTAATATGATCATGCATTTCTCCAATCCGCATGTCCCCTTCTTCTTTGCTCCCTTTCTTCAAGGTAAGCTCATGCATCATTCCCCCAATTCTACTATGATCCCTTCTTCTTTGCTCCCTTTCTTCAAGGTAAGTTCATGCCTTCCCCCGATTCTATTATGACCCCTCTTCTTGGCTCCCTTTCTTGAGGTAAGCAGTGCATATGATTGTTGTTGGAACCCTAGGTTAGTTTACTTGTTTGTATTGAAATGATATATGCTTGCAAAACCCTAGGGTAGACGACTCTTTGTATGGACTGTTTCTGGATTTTCTTTGCAGGTGGGGGGGTATGTTTGTCGTTGTGCTCCTACACACACGTTGCACTCTTTTTACCCTTATATTTCTTGGTGAGACAGCCCTATACCCGGGCTAGAGCATATCTTAGGCTAGAACGAAGTCATTAGTGGCTGCTCACTGGACGTACGTCTTGTTGGGTGGTTGCGAAGACTTCACCTAGAGTTTGGCTTTGTTTGATGATACCATCACTTGGACGTACGGCCCTGTGATCGGTGGTCTCAGATGAGGTCGTTGGCTCTAGGAGCCTTATTTAGGGTCCTTATTTTAGTGCTAACTTTGAAGTGTGTACCCGTAGAAATAGCCATAGATCCTGTCTCTAAGAAACCTTGGTAGGACACAAAGGAGCTTCATACCCCTGCATCCATGCTAAATAAAATATTTTTGCAAATAAACCGAAAAAAAAATTCAAAAAAAAGAATTTCCGGCTTTTGAAAGCCTTTGCATTGTAAATAATTTTTTACTCATTTCCTTTTGCATACATCTTCATCCAGTGAAGATCATGATTTTTCATGCGTTAAAAATTGCGAGTATCATGCACTTTCTCGCATATAAAAAAAACATTTTTTAGAAACATCTCTCGTGCATTGTTATTTTCCCTTGCATATAAATATGTGAACCTCTCATTTTGCATATAGTTTCATTTATTAAAAATCACGTCTCTCGTGCATTTTAAAAATAATTGCGAGTATCATGCATTTCATTTCATTGCATAAGAAAAAATGAAAACAAAAAAAAAACAATTATCATCTGCATAGCATAAGCATTTCAGTCATCCATAATCATATACAAAAACCTTCATCAAATAATGTGGGCGTCGAGCCAATGTAGCATTTATGCATCATTTCATTAACCTCATAAGCATTATGTCAGAAAAAAGACGAAGAAGAACTACGTAGCTTTGATTCCTCATCACAATGGGGATACGTAGGAGCGGGTCACACCCGTCAAGCACCTTTTTCTAAAAACCTTTTTCCCCAAATAAAGCACCTTTTTCTAAAAACCTTTTTCCCCAAATAAAGCACCTTTTTCTAAAAACCTTTTTCCCCAAATAAAGCACCTTTTTCTAAATTTTTTTTTCAATAAATCACTTGCATCTTCAAATCATTTTTAAAATCATTTTCTAAATCATTTTCCAAAAAAAATGAAATGAAATAAGAGAAACTCCTTATGCAATCGTTCCATGGGTAGAAGTGCATCTTTGAATAATGAAGGGTAATATCTCAAATTTGTTTGTGCACTACAAATTTGAGATGATACTCTACGATATCGGGGCACTTTGACCCAATCAGGCGCAGTTTGTTTTCAAATAAAGTGAATAAGTGGAGTCAACCAAATGTCGAAGCATTTCAGTATATTACGTGAAGTGTTGAGTCAGGATCCACTCAATGTTTCATGCAAGTTACTCAGAGTAACGACAATTGGTTGCCTCACGTCATCATTTTCGCAAAAAGGGGCATTGGTATTTCAGATCTTGCCGTGCCTCTAAATAATAAAAATCATTTTGAAAAGATATCATTCTTGCATCTTGCATCATCCAAAAATGCATTGGAGTTTCGTATTTCATCTTGCATCAAAAACAAACAAAAAAATCTCCTTTAGAATAATTACACTTTTCAAGTGGTCATTTTTCATGCATTTGCTTATCATGATTTGTTCATTCATACATTGCATAAACCAAATAAAAAAGTTGTGATGAGAGACGAGACGCTTTTGCAAAATAATCTGTTGAAAAAGTTTACCTTTACTTATTTGCAAACTCAAGATGTTCCAAGGCACTCAGTTTTTCAAATCAACAGTTCATTTGCATCTTCTTCAAAAAAGGCATTGCATCTCATCCATTCCATGATAAAAGACTGAAACAGTTCATCAAAAAAATTTTCCATCATGTTTTAACCAATGTTAACTCTCTACGAAGCATTCTTCTAGTGGGCGTGCATGCCATGTGCAGTTTCTCTTGTTTGAGTCTGTCAGTTTCCTTCCCTTATCATCATTCTCTATCCAAGTTTGATCCCGCCCCATCCCCGTGTCATACGCCGACCTATGCAGCTATCTAATCAGTCATGGATGGATCACTCCTCGCAAGATGAGATCAGTTCAACCTCCATTCCCAAGCGGGTACAATCCAGAAGCCACTTGCGAGCTCCATGCTGGGGCAATTGGGCATTCTGCTGAAAATTGCTATCTTTTGAAAAGTTTGGTTCAGGGCTTCATTGATTCCAAGCAGTTAACTTTTGAGAAGGGGGGAAGGATCAAGTTCTCAGGGTCTGTGGACTATTAAGCAAGGATAGCAGTTGTTGAAGAGGGTTGAAGTGGTGAAAGCGGCATCATCAAAACATTTGTGTCTTTGTCATGCATTTCATAGCATTTATGAGTGATTGTTGATTTTCATGTAGTTTTTCAGCTCAAAACAATTTTCTGTAATGCAATCCTTTGGCTCTGCCCAAGGCCTTAGGATATTTCAATAAGGGCACACATGTTTCCTTTTAGTATCATCATCAATAAAATGTTATTTTGAATTCCTCAATAAAATTTCTATCTTTCATTTTGTCATGTGTCTGTTATTTGCTTTTCAATTCCTCCCAACGCGGATCAAAAATAATAATAAATGAAAATAATCTTTGAAAACAACGACGCCAATGGTTCATATTGTGACTCTGATTACCCGATTAACCAAACTGAGAGAGAGGCTGAAGACAACTGGGATGTTTCTTCGGAGTTAATAAGTGAAGAATTGGCTAAGGCTGTAGAAATTCATGATGCCACAACTAGGTTGGGCAATGAAGTCAAAGCACAAGTTCAAGCAAAGTGGAGCAATGCTGAGGAAACCAAACAAATGTTACAAGCGAACCTCTTTCGCGACCAAACCCTTTCCCTTCCTCAGATCAACCAACTTTCCCATTTCCCATTACAAGTACCCCATCACAAAAAAAAATTTCATAACCAAATGCCTGCCGTCGCCACCTTCCTCACTACCAGTGGCCCTTCTACAAAATCAACCCATCTCATTTGCTCCTCCCTCTGAACCTCCTGTCACCCCAGTTAATACCAGAACCCAATCAAGCATCCTCCAACCGCTGCAGGGGTTTCATTGCCATTATCTCTCCAATCACCCCAGACAAGGATCACTTCAAATATCCAAAAATAGTGTATCACTTTTATCAGCTCACTCAACTCAAAAGCAAAAGAGGAAAAAATCAGAAAAAATGAAACAAAAAAGAACAGATTCAAAAAAATGAAAATCCCAAAAATGAAAAAACAAGGGAAAAAGAGACGAAAGAAATATAAGTTGTGAGCTGATACATTTGGCCATAAAGCGTAAGAGATCCTTGTCTCAATGAACCTTCCTACACCTTGTTGTGTATGACCACCCTTTCTTCCATAAACCTTCAAACACTTCATCATTCCTATACATCTCTCCTTTCATAAAACCGCAAACACTACCTCGACCTCGTCATCCCGCCCTCCACAAACCCTCAGTCCTTCCTCAGACTCCACCATCAGATTTGCAATCAAGCTGTTGTGCAAGAATAAGAGAACAAAGTGGTCCGTCCTCATGAGGAATCAAGTGACATGATCAATTTGAGCAAAGGAGAGGATTGACGCCATGATAAAGAGCAATGAATCAACAAGTTTGTGTAAATCACCCTTCTGACATAAGACACTTGCCATTATAACAAAGTCTGTAATTACCAAAGTTCGGTCTGTTGTGCAGCTTTCCAAGCTAAGGTAGTCACATATGACAGTATGAAGACTCCAGTTCAAGCATCATGATCTCTCCCTACGCCACGCTAAAAATGGGGCAGTTAGAGACAATCAACAAAGGATATCAAGGACGATGATGACCTTCATGGAAATCAGGCTTCGTTTTACACTCTAACAGGGGCAAACCCCATATGATGGAAGTAATACTTTCATTGAACCTTATCAAACCAAAGTACATTTGTCTTATGTAAGAAGAAGAATTAGAGAAAGCTCAAACCGAAGAAAGCTCATCTTCAACAATTTCAAAGAAGACTCAATGCTCAAAAAGATCATGAACCTCCAAAGGGATTCCCATGGAGATGAACCCAGTATCATGAAGACGAAGAACTTATTCTCCGGAGGGGCCTTTAATTCTCGCAAAATTGGATGCAAGAAAAGAAAACCCCAGTTTCCAGTAAATTCAGATGCAGTCAGAAAGGAGTATGCCTAAAGAAATAAATGAAAAAAGGGAAAGATGAGCCAAGTAAGAATCAGCTCGCTAGGTTGAAAACCCGCAAAGGGCGGCCTAGGCAAAACCAGAGCGACCCGGTGGATTGAAAACCCGCAAAGGGCGATCCAGGCAAAAATTAGGGTCAGAAAACTTGGACTTGAAATGAAAAAGGCAATCAGCACTCCCAAAAGTTTGGATAAAGGGGTGATCAAGGTCATGAGTATGGACGATTGGCATCGTTACTTCAAAAGAAAAAACACAAGATCTGCTTCCCCTTTTTCTTGTATTTTTCTAGTTTAAAAATTTTTCAATGTACTTTCAATTGGCGTGACCTTCTGCACGTCCAGTTTCCGTAACAATAAGAATTCAACTTTTTCTTCCATGTGTTTGCTTTTCGTGTCTTTTATCTTCACTTATTCTGTCTCTTTGTTTTAAAATAAATGTTTTTATGATTGATGATACTGAATTGTGAAACCTGTGCATGAGTCAATAAACATTACAATCATTGCGAAATTTCTGAAAATCACAGAAAAGAGGGGATCCCTCAAATAAATGAATTGGCAAAAAAACAAACGCGGGCACAATCACTTCAAATGGCAAGCAAACTTATGCGCGGCTCTAGCATTGCTATTACCCTAGATGGTCCTCATGTCTCAGGCCCAATGGAAAAGATTTGCACCCAAGATTACAACAAGGTTTAGTGATCACCAAGTGAGGCTTCTTTCATGCCAAAAGTCAAGACATTCATAGAGGACCAAAGATTTGCACTGAGAACACCACTCAGATCCAAAAGTTGGGGCATTCTCTTCACCACCCACCCACCCTGGTCTTGGGAGAGTTTGTTCATTGTCCATCCCATTCATATACCACCCTCAGTTCATAACCAGTACCATAACATCATCCCCTTTCACAAACCCACTCAAAGAACCCATTTGAAATTGTCATTCTAAAGTGGGGCATTTCCATAACTGTTCACTCCCGCTCAAATGAGCAGAGTTCTCCCTAAAGTCATTCACATCCATAAATTCCTGTCGGGGCAGTCTCTCAACTCACTGTCCTAAACCAGTCCCAAGTTAACTGACTCACTCATCCACATCTGCACTCTTATGCATACTTACTAGTCAATGCTTCAGAGAGAGAGAGAATACAAATTGATCATGTGGTGTTTAAAGTTCAGTCATCATGGAAATGGAAAGGAAAATAAGTGAGCTTGTTAATAAAAACCTTGAGAACACCAGAGTTTGAATCAAATCTAGTTTTTCCAAAGAATGGTCCATAGCCATCTCAATTCCTTGCATTCAAAGTCTCGCGTCTCATCATCATAAAAATGTTTACAAAAATGTTTAAATACTCCAATCATTCATCCTCCTCATGCATGTAGGCATTTCATGTTATTCAAAGCATTACATTCGCATCATCCACATTCATCACAATAAAAGCAAAAGAACACAGACATTCCATAGCATTTATCATCATCACATCAAACATCAAATCAGTTTTGAAAACAAAAAGAGGCATTCTTAATAAATAGTCATAGTCGTCACGATAGGACGCTTGAATTGATCACTCAAGAATCCTAAAGTCCCTATCCTAAAAGAAAATTAAAAACATTCATTGCATCACGTGCATTCGCATAACCTGCCTTTGCATAACATACATTTGCATTACATTTGCATATCCACCTCTTGTGCATTCATCGAAAAAAGAATAAGGAGCATTTCATGAATATCCATGTCTTTGCTAAATTTTTCTGCATCCAAATAAGTTGCTATCTGCTAGTAACAGCTCAAGTCGCCGATGGTCGATCCTACGAAACTTGTGTTCGTTCGATCACCACTAAGGTAAGAAAAAAACTTGCATTCATGCACCATTCCTTGCATCAACTAACGTATGCAGGTACCCTGGATCGGTGCGGCAGCATTGACCAACTGAAGAAAACCAATTGGATTTTCAAATCCCCTTTGGACCCACGTGTCCCCCAGAAGATTGACTTCACTTCGTATTCGAGCTGCGAGTAAGTCCCCCTGACCTTAATAGGTCCAGTCGAAAAGGATAGCTATGTTGGCCTAAAACATGGCGCAGTCCTAGGGAAATATCGAGATCTAGACTTGATATAGTACCCTCCCCCGGTCGCTCGAAAGACCACCCCTTTGAGCCCACGTGCTCCCCAGGCCCAAGTGCAAACTCGGATCGTTCGCGATTCGTTAAAAGGCTTTAGGCAGCCTCCTTCGCCGGCTTAATGAGGGCCGGCACCCTTTTTTTTTTTTTGCTTTCTTTACTGCTTTCGCTGGCTTATTGAGGGTTGGCACCAATTGATTCCAAGAAAGAAAAAAAAATCTTTTCATTGCATTTGTATCATATTTCAAAAAGGAACAAAAAAAAGAGAAAAAAAGAAAAAGGAAAATTCTGGTTTCTCTAAGTAGACAAAATTGGTATAATTTTTTGAATTCTTTATTTCTATTTTGCCTCGGAATATGTTTCGGCCAATTCATATTCCTTGTTAAAATCCAAATAAAGAGGGGCAGCTGTCATACCCTAATTTTGTCCGCCTAGGTCAAAACCCTAATTCTCAACAAAAATAAATAAATTAAGAAGTGTGGCGTATTTTGAAGAGTGTGAAGAACATTGTGCATGCATTTTTTTGAGTTTTTAGGGCAAAAGGGTATTTTGGTCATTTTCTAAAAATAAAATATTTTTTCATCAAAAATCATTGTGCAATTTTAGAGAAATTTATTTGAAGCAAGACACCCTTGGTCATATATTTTTTGCGCAAACATGCACGCATTTGCATAAAAATTCAAATTCAAAAAAGGCATCAAAAAGGAATATTCTACAAAAATTTCAAGATGAGGTTTTTATGATATTTTTGGTCATGGTGATCTCATAAAATGGAATATTCCTAAGATTCCTAGTATGTGGCCTAAATTGGGTGTATTTTTGTACAATTATCCTAAGAAGAATAATAAAAAATGAAGGGATAATAGAATGGTCATATGATAGTACAATAGTACAAGATGACAACTTGCAAAACTTGGGCACCACTCTCCCTTGATATTTCGAATTCACCCCCCTTCATTTTCCTCTCATTTTGCATTTTTTTTTGTCCCTCATCATGTGTGTTTCAATCCTCACCCTCCATTCAAATTTTAAATGTAATCCTAGAGTGAGATGAGATGCACAATGACCTAAATACCCTTAAACCTAGTTGCTCTCTATATATACCTTAGAAACCTCATCTCACACACACCTTTTTTTTGGCCTCACAATTCATTCACAAAACCCTACCACACAAACCTCTCCTCTCCTCTCCTCCTTTGGCCGAAGCCACCAACAACCATTCCCTCCTCCATTTTTCTTCATTTCACTTCCATTTTCCATCTCATATTAACTCCTACTTCATATATCATCCATCTCTTCTACCAAGATTCAAGTGTTCATCATCCAATCTCAAGAACAAGGCAAGTTGCGCAAGGTTTTGGTGAAGATCTAGTGGATTTGTGGGTTTTCTCTTCATACTCTTTATTTATTAGCTTGGATTCAAGGTATACCTCAAAACTCTTGCATCATTCACTAAGTTTTTTTGCATCAAAATGTAAAAATCATGTTTCTAATCTTGCATCCTACCATATTCATGCATTTTAGTGTTGGTATATTGTTGATTTGTTGATTGTTGTTGGTGAGAGGTATCTCAAACATTTTGACAAGCACTTAGGGAGGCTTGGGTGTTTGAGATTGCTTCTCACCCTTGAATAAATTGTGATTTGTGTTGTTATCATTTTGCTTGTTGCATTTTGTGAAATAAAATTGTGTTAGGAAGCTATGAATGTTTTGCACCCTTAGCATAAAATAGGTTTAATCGAGTTTTGATGCATTTCTTTATGCAATCTTGTTATTGAGGCTTGATTTTGAAGTTCCCATGTCCAAACATGTTGTTTGATTCTGCAAATATTCATTTTTCATGCCTTCTTATTTTCACAAAAATCAAAAAAATATGAATAGTTGTTGATTTTGGTGTTTGATTGCTTGGATCTTGTGAATAAATGTTCCTAAGTCTTGTTAGTGTCATTTGCTCGCTTAATTTTGTGTATTTGTTGAATGAATTTGTTGTTTGGTTATGTTTTGGTTCGCAAGTTTCTAATAAGATAGGGTTTTTGTTATTTCTTTGTGAAAAGGGTTTGCAATTGTGAGTAAAATGATTTCTCAAATTGTTTTGATGTTGGTTGTTATGTACTTTGCTTGCAAATTATTCTATGTTGATGATTGGCAAGAGGACTCACACTTGTGCCTTAGGCATTTCACTTTAAGTGTTGAGGATTGCCTAAGATGATTCAACACAACCTTGTTGCTTTGATTGTAAACTTTGGTTTGCTTGTTAGTAACTTGTTTGCAAAGTTATTCTATGTTGAGGATTGGCAAGAGGACTCTCACTTGTGCCTAGTGCACTTCACTTTAAGTGATGAGGATTGCCTAAGATGATTCAATTTTCTTTGTGCAATTCTTGTTTTAAAAATGCAAATGCTAGTTTTCTAACTTGATTAATCAACTTTGGTTACAAAAATGACTTGTTAATGCCCTCTTTTGGTCACTTTTGGTCTTGCAAATGTGATGTTCTTTCTAGGACAATGTTATGCTTTAGTGTTGATGATTTGGTAAAAGGACTAGACACTTATGCACTTGTGAATTGTCTCAAGCGTCAAGGATTACTAAAAGGGATTCAACCTTGTGCTTTATCTTGTGTTGACACCTAATTGAATTGAACTTTTGTATGATCTCTTTGTGTGCCTATTGTTAATCTTACATATGCATGCCATTAGATGTTGATGACTAAGTGTCATTCTTGTGCTCAAATGTTGTAATTGGTAATGTTTATGCTTATGCTTACATTGTTGATTGCTTTGCTTGCAATTTGTTAAATGTTGCACTTTGGTTCTTGACTTGGAAATTGATTGAATGTTCTACTTTCTTTTCCTTTTGGATGCCACGCCATCCCAACAAACCTTTTGTGACCAATGTCACCCTCAAACTCCCTTCTCCTTTCTTCAAATCAATCATTTTCTAAAGCTTTTTTTCCAAACTCAATCTTTTCTTAAATTGTTTTCATAAGACAATCAAATTCTTTCTAAGATCAACAATAAACCTTTTTGAAAACTCATAAGGAGGCAAGTCGGACGTACGGCCGGTGTTGTCTAGCGTCCTAAGATCGGAGCTGTACAGCTCAAACATCTTGGGATACTTATGAGAATTAAAACAAGTAATTAACAACTTGAACCCTATTTCAAAAAATGAGTAAGGAATCGAGTCGGATGTACATCCGGTATTGGTTAGCGTCTTAGGGTTAGCGAGCTGTACAGTTCGGGCGAGCCTAAGATACTTGCCAAATAAAAGCAACCAACCTCACAACAAATCTTTTTCTTCCTTAATCAAAAAAAACATTTTCAACAAGTAGGGGGCACGTCGTCTGTACAGGCGGGGTTGTCTTTGTTCTAGGTCTAGTGGACTGTACAGTCTAGGACCGAAAACCCCTACAATAAAAAACACCAACACAAAGTTTCTCGACTAAAGAGAACTACGTAAGCTTTGAATTCTCCATCGCACCGGGAGATACGTAGGAGCGGGTCACATCCCGTCAAGCACACTTTTAAAAAATAATAAAAAGATTCTTCTTTTCCCCCGTTTTCAAAAACATTTTCTCAAATAAAAAAAGAAGTAGAATGAATTGTTTCAAATCAACTTTGTCAAAACCGCACATCAAGTTAAAGGTTCCCTTTCGGTAGAAAGGAGGTGTGGGGTGCTAATACCTTCCCCACACCTAACCGACCCCCGAACCTACATCTCTAGTTCTCAAAGGGCCACCCGCCTTAAAAAGGACCCTTTTTCAATGTTTTGGTCCCTAAATAAAAATGTTGATGGCGGCTTCACAAATTTTCACGTTGTACGATGAAAGGTCCAAACCGGATTTTTTTCGGGGTGCAACAGCTGGCGACTTCACTGGGGACTTTCCTTTTAAAACGAGGGTCAGGCCTAATTAACTTGATGTGCGGTTTAATTGTTTGATTTGAATGTGATTGTTCTATTTCTCTCTTTTCTTCTCCTTCTTTTTCTTCTCTCTTTCTGATGTTTGAATGTTCTCTTGCATTCTCGTGTTGTTATGTTGCATTCATGTGCATTTGACTCTTCTTCTTCTATGTTCGCTTCTTGTTCCTTCTTCTCCTTTCATCTTCTTTTGTTTATATGCTTAATATGATCATGCATTTCTCCAATCCGCATGTCCCCTTCTTCTTTGCTCCCTTTCTTCAAGGTAAGCTCATGCATCATTCCCCCAATTCTACTATGATCCCTTCTTCTTTGCTCCCTTTCTTCAAGGTAAGTTCATGCCTTCCCCCGATTCTATTATGACCCCTCTTCTTGGCTCCCTTTCTTGAGGTAAGCAGTGCATATGATTGTTGTTGGAACCCTAGGTTAGTTTACTTGTTTGTATTGAAATGATATATGCTTGCAAAACCCTAGGGTAGACGACTCTTTGTATGGACTGTTTCTGGATTTTCTTTGCAGGTGGGGGGGTATGTTTGTCGTTGTGCTCCTACACACACGTTGCACTCTTTTTACCCTTATATTTCTTGGTGAGACAGCCCTATACCCGGGCTAGAGCATATCTTAGGCTAGAACGAAGTCATTAGTGGCTGCTCACTGGACGTACGTCTTGTTGGGTGGTTGCGAAGACTTCACCTAGAGTTTGGCTTTGTTTGATGATACCATCACTTGGACGTACGGCCCTGTGATCGGTGGTCTCAGATGAGGTCGTTGGCTCTAGGAGCCTTATTTAGGGTCCTTATTTTAGTGCTAACTTTGAAGTGTGTACCCGTAGAAATAGCCATAGATCCTGTCTCTAAGAAACCTTGGTAGGACACAAAGGAGCTTCATACCCCTGCATCCATGCTAAATAAAATATTTTTGCAAATAAACCGAAAAAAAAATTCAAAAAAAAGAATTTCCGGCTTTTGAAAGCCTTTGCATTGTAAATAATTTTTTACTCATTTCCTTTTGCATACATCTTCATCCAGTGAAGATCATGATTTTTCATGCGTTAAAAATTGCGAGTATCATGCACTTTCTCGCATATAAAAAAAACATTTTTTAGAAACATCTCTCGTGCATTGTTATTTTCCCTTGCATATAAATATGTGAACCTCTCATTTTGCATATAGTTTCATTTATTAAAAATCACGTCTCTCGTGCATTTTAAAAATAATTGCGAGTATCATGCATTTCATTTCATTGCATAAGAAAAAATGAAAACAAAAAAAAAACAATTATCATCTGCATAGCATAAGCATTTCAGTCATCCATAATCATATACAAAAACCTTCATCAAATAATGTGGGCGTCGAGCCAATGTAGCATTTATGCATCATTTCATTAACCTCATAAGCATTATGTCAGAAAAAAGACGAAGAAGAACTACGTAGCTTTGATTCCTCATCACAATGGGGATACGTAGGAGCGGGTCACACCCGTCAAGCACCTTTTTCTAAAAACCTTTTTCCCCAAATAAAGCACCTTTTTCTAAAAACCTTTTTCCCCAAATAAAGCACCTTTTTCTAAAAACCTTTTTCCCCAAATAAAGCACCTTTTTCTAAATTTTTTTTTCAATAAATCACTTGCATCTTCAAATCATTTTTAAAATCATTTTCTAAATCATTTTCCAAAAAAAATGAAATGAAATAAGAGAAACTCCTTATGCAATCGTTCCATGGGTAGAAGTGCATCTTTGAATAATGAAGGGTAATATCTCAAATTTGTTTGTGCACTACAAATTTGAGATGATACTCTACGATATCGGGGCACTTTGACCCAATCAGGCGCAGTTTGTTTTCAAATAAAGTGAATAAGTGGAGTCAACCAAATGTCGAAGCATTTCAGTATATTACGTGAAGTGTTGAGTCAGGATCCACTCAATGTTTCATGCAAGTTACTCAGAGTAACGACAATTGGTTGCCTCACGTCATCATTTTCGCAAAAAGGGGCATTGGTATTTCAGATCTTGCCGTGCCTCTAAATAATAAAAATCATTTTGAAAAGATATCATTCTTGCATCTTGCATCATCCAAAAATGCATTGGAGTTTCGTATTTCATCTTGCATCAAAAACAAACAAAAAAATCTCCTTTAGAATAATTACACTTTTCAAGTGGTCATTTTTCATGCATTTGCTTATCATGATTTGTTCATTCATACATTGCATAAACCAAATAAAAAAGTTGTGATGAGAGACGAGACGCTTTTGCAAAATAATCTGTTGAAAAAGTTTACCTTTACTTATTTGCAAACTCAAGATGTTCCAAGGCACTCAGTTTTTCAAATCAACAGTTCATTTGCATCTTCTTCAAAAAAGGCATTGCATCTCATCCATTCCATGATAAAAGACTGAAACAGTTCATCAAAAAAATTTTCCATCATGTTTTAACCAATGTTAACTCTCTACGAAGCATTCTTCTAGTGGGCGTGCATGCCATGTGCAGTTTCTCTTGTTTGAGTCTGTCAGTTTCCTTCCCTTATCATCATTCTCTATCCAAGTTTGATCCCGCCCCATCCCCGTGTCATACGCCGACCTATGCAGCTATCTAATCAGTCATGGATGGATCACTCCTCGCAAGATGAGATCAGTTCAACCTCCATTCCCAAGCGGGTACAATCCAGAAGCCACTTGCGAGCTCCATGCTGGGGCAATTGGGCATTCTGCTGAAAATTGCTATCTTTTGAAAAGTTTGGTTCAGGGCTTCATTGATTCCAAGCAGTTAACTTTTGAGAAGGGGGGAAGGATCAAGTTCTCAGGGTCTGTGGACTATTAAGCAAGGATAGCAGTTGTTGAAGAGGGTTGAAGTGGTGAAAGCGGCATCATCAAAACATTTGTGTCTTTGTCATGCATTTCATAGCATTTATGAGTGATTGTTGATTTTCATGTAGTTTTTCAGCTCAAAACAATTTTCTGTAATGCAATCCTTTGGCTCTGCCCAAGGCCTTAGGATATTTCAATAAGGGCACACATGTTTCCTTTTAGTATCATCATCAATAAAATGTTATTTTGAATTCCTCAATAAAATTTCTATCTTTCATTTTGTCATGTGTCTGTTATTTGCTTTTCAATTCCTCCCAACGCGGATCAAAAATAATAATAAATGAAAATAATCTTTGAAAACAACGACGCCAATGGTTCATATTGTGACTCTGATTACCCGATTAACCAAACTGAGAGAGAGGCTGAAGACAACTGGGATGTTTCTTCGGAGTTAATAAGTGAAGAATTGGCTAAGGCTGTAGAAATTCATGATGCCACAACTAGGTTGGGCAATGAAGTCAAAGCACAAGTTCAAGCAAAGTGGAGCAATGCTGAGGAAACCAAACAAATGTTACAAGCGAACCTCTTTCGCGACCAAACCCTTTCCCTTCCTCAGATCAACCAACTTTCCCATTTCCCATTACAAGTACCCCATCACAAAAAAAAATTTCATAACCAAATGCCTGCCGTCGCCACCTTCCTCACTACCAGTGGCCCTTCTACAAAATCAACCCATCTCATTTGCTCCTCCCTCTGAACCTCCTGTCACCCCAGTTAATACCAGAACCCAATCAAGCATCCTCCAACCGCTGCAGGGGTTTCATTGCCATTATCTCTCCAATCACCCCAGACAAGGATCACTTCAAATATCCAAAAATAGTGTATCACTTTTATCAGCTCACTCAACTCAAAAGCAAAAGAGGAAAAAATCAGAAAAAATGAAACAAAAAAGAACAGATTCAAAAAAATGAAAATCCCAAAAATGAAAAAACAAGGGAAAAAGAGACGAAAGAAATATAAGTTGTGAGCTGATACATTTGGCCATAAAGCGTAAGAGATCCTTGTCTCAATGAACCTTCCTACACCTTGTTGTGTATGACCACCCTTTCTTCCATAAACCTTCAAACACTTCATCATTCCTATACATCTCTCCTTTCATAAAACCGCAAACACTACCTCGACCTCGTCATCCCGCCCTCCACAAACCCTCAGTCCTTCCTCAGACTCCACCATCAGATTTGCAATCAAGCTGTTGTGCAAGAATAAGAGAACAAAGTGGTCCGTCCTCATGAGGAATCAAGTGACATGATCAATTTGAGCAAAGGAGAGGATTGACGCCATGATAAAGAGCAATGAATCAACAAGTTTGTGTAAATCACCCTTCTGACATAAGACACTTGCCATTATAACAAAGTCTGTAATTACCAAAGTTCGGTCTGTTGTGCAGCTTTCCAAGCTAAGGTAGTCACATATGATAGTATGAAGACTCCAGTTCAAGCATCATGATCTCTCCCTACGCCACGCTAAAAATGGGGCAGTTAGAGACAATCAACAAAGGATATCAAGGACGATGATGACCTTCATGGAAATCAGGCTTCGTTTTACACTCTAACAGGGGCAAACCCCATATGATGGAAGTAATACTTTCATTGAACCTTATCAAACCAAAGTACATTTGTCTTATGTAAGAAGAAGAATTAGAGAAAGCTCAAACCGAAGAAAGCTCATCTTCAACAATTTCAAAGAAGACTCAATGCTCAAAAAGATCATGAACCTCCAAAGGGATTCCCATGGAGATGAACCCAGTATCATGAAGACGAAGAACTTATTCTCCGGAGGGGCCTTTAATTCTCGCAAAATTGGATGCAAGAAAAGAAAACCCCAGTTTCCAGTAAATTCAGATGCAGTCAGAAAGGAGTATGCCTAAAGAAATAAATGAAAAAAGGGAAAGATGAGCCAAGTAAGAATCAGCTCGCTAGGTTGAAAACCCGCAAAGGGCGGCCTAGGCAAAACCAGAGCGACCCGGTGGATTGAAAACCCGCAAAGGGCGATCCAGGCAAAAATTAGGGTCAGAAAACTTGGACTTGAAATGAAAAAGGCAATCAGCACTCCCAAAAGTTTGGATAAAGGGGTGATCAAGGTCATGAGTATGGACGATTGGCATCGTTACTTCAAAAGAAAAAACACAAGATCTGCTTCCCCTTTTTCTTGTATTTTTCTAGTTTAAAAATTTTTCAATGTACTTTCAATTGGCGTGACCTTCTGCACGTCCAGTTTCCGTAACAATAAGAATTCAACTTTTTCTTCCATGTGTTTGCTTTTCGTGTCTTTTATCTTCACTTATTCTGTCTCTTTGTTTTAAAATAAATGTTTTTATGATTGATGATACTGAATTGTGAAACCTGTGCATGAGTCAATAAACATTACAATCATTGCGAAATTTCTAAAAATCACAGAAAAGAGGGGATCCCTCAAATAAATGAATTGGCAAAAAAACAAACGCGGGCACAATCACTTCAAATGGCAAGCAAACTTATGCGCGGCTCTAGCATTGCTATTACCCTAGATGGTCCTCATGTCTCAGGCCCAATGGAAAAGATTTGCACCAAAGATTACAACAAGGTTTAGTGATCACCAAGTGAGGCTTCTTTCATGCCAAAAGTCAAGACATTCATAGAGGACCAAAGATTTGCACTGAGAACACCACTCAGATCCAAAAGTTGGGGCATTCTCTTCACCACCCACCCACCCTGGTCTTGGGAGAGTTTGTTCATTGTCCATCCCATTCATATACCACCCTCAGTTCATAACCAGTACCATAACATCATCCCCTTTCACAAACCCACTCAAAGAACCCATTTGAAATTGTCATTCTAAAGTGGGGCATTTCCATAACTGTTCACTCCCGCTCAAATGAGCAGAGTTCTCCCTAAAGTCATTCACATCCATAAATTCCTGTCGGGGCAGTCTCTCAACTCACTGTCCTAAACCAGTCCCAAGTTAACTGACTCACTCATCCACATCTGCACTCTTATGCATACTTACTAGTCAATGCTTCAGAGAGAGAGAGAATACAAATTGATCATGTGGTGTTTAAAGTTCAGTCATCATGGAAATGGAAAGGAAAATAAGTGAGCTTGTTAATAAAAACCTTGAGAACACCAGAGTTTGAATCAAATCTAGTTTTTCCAAAGAATGGTCCATAGCCATCTCAATTCCTTGCATTCAAAGTCTCGCGTCTCATCATCATAAAAATGTTTACAAAAATGTTTAAATACTCCAATCATTCATCCTCCTCATGCATGTAGGCATTTCATGTTATTCAAAGCATTACATTCGCATCATCCACATTCATCACAATAAAAGCAAAAGAACACAGACATTCCATAGCATTTATCATCATCACATCAAACATCAAATCAGTTTTGAAAACAAAAAGAGGCATTCTTAATAAATAGTCATAGTCGTCACGATAGGACGCTTGAATTGATCACTCAAGAATCCTAAAGTCCCTATCCTAAAAGAAAATTAAAAACATTCATTGCATCACGTGCATTCGCGTAACCTGCCTTTGCATAACATACATTTGCATTACATTTGCATATCCACCTCTTGTGCATTCATCGAAAAAAGAATAAGGAGCATTTCATGAATATCCATGTCTTTGCTAAATTTTTCTGCATCCAAATAAGTTGCTATCTGCTAGTAACAGCTCAAGTCGCCGATGGTCGATCCTACGAAACTTGTGTTCGTTCGATCACCACTAAGGTAAGAAAAAAACTTGCATTCATGCACCATTCCTTGCATCAACTAACGTATGCAGGTACCCTGGATCGGTGCGGCAGCATTGACCAACTGAAGAAAACCAATTGGATTTTCAAATCCCCTTTGGACCCACGTGTCCCCCAGAAGATTGACTTCACTTCGTATTCGAGCTGCGAGTAAGTCCCCCTGACCTTAATAGGTCCAGTCGAAAAGGATAGCTATGTTGGCCTAAAACATGGCGCAGTCCTAGGGAAATATCGAGATCTAGACTTGATATAGTACCCTCCCCCGGTCGCTCGAAAGACCACCCCTTTGAGCCCACGTGCTCCCCAGGCCCAAGTGCAAACTCGGATCGTTCGCGATTCGTTAAAAGGCTTTAGGCAGCCTCCTTCGCCGGCTTAATGAGGGCCGGCACCCTTTTTTTTTTTTTTGCTTTCTTTACTGCTTTCGCTGGCTTATTGAGGGTTGGCACCAATTGATTCCAAGAAAGAAAAAAAAATCTTTTCATTGCATTTGTATCATATTTCAAAAAGGAACAAAAAAAAGAGAAAAAAAGAAAAAGGAAAATTCTGGTTTCTCTAAGTAGACAAAATTGGTATAATTTTTTGAATTCTTTATTTCTATTTTGCCTCGGAATATGTTTCGGCCAATTCATATTCCTTGTTAAAATCCAAATAAAGAGGGGCAGCTGTCATACCCTAATTTTGTCCGCCTAGGTCAAAACCCTAATTCTCAACAAAAATAAATAAATTAAGAAGTGTGGCGTATTTTGAAGAGTGTGAAGAACATTGTGCATGCATTTTTTTGAGTTTTTAGGGCAAAAGGGTATTTTGGTCATTTTCTAAAAATAAAATATTTTTTCATCAAAAATCATTGTGCAATTTTAGAGAAATTTATTTGAAGCAAGACACCCTTGGTCATATATTTTTTGCGCAAACATGCACGCATTTGCATAAAAATTCAAATTCAAAAAAGGCATCAAAAAGGAATATTCTACAAAAATTTCAAGATGAGGTTTTTATGATATTTTTGGTCATGGTGATCTCATAAAATGGAATATTCCTAAGATTCCTAGTATGTGGCCTAAATTGGGTGTATTTTTGTACAATTATCCTAAGAAGAATAATAAAAAATGAAGGGATAATAGAATGGTCATATGATAGTACAATAGTACAAGATGACAACTTGCAAAACTTGGGCACCACTCTCCCTTGATATTTCGAATTCACCCCCCTTCATTTTCCTCTCATTTTGCATTTTTTTTGTCCCTCATCATGTGTGTTTCAATCCTCACCCTCCATTCAAATTTTAAATGTAATCCTAGAGTGAGATGAGATGCACAATGACCTAAATACCCTTAAACCTAGTTGCTCTCTATATATACCTTAGAAACCTCATCTCACACACACCTTTTTTTTGGCCTCACAATTCATTCACAAAACCCTACCACACAAACCTCTCCTCTCCTCTCCTCCTTTGGCCGAAGCCACCAACAACCATTCCCTCCTCCATTTTTCTTCATTTCACTTCCATTTTCCATCTCATATTAACTCCTACTTCATATATCATCCATCTCTTCTACCAAGATTCAAGTGTTCATCATCCAATCTCAAGAACAAGGCAAGTTGCGCAAGGTTTTGGTGAAGATCTAGTGGATTTGTGGGTTTTCTCTTCATACTCTTTATTTATTAGCTTGGATTCAAGGTATACCTCAAAACTCTTGCATCATTCACTAAGTTTTTTTGCATCAAAATGTAAAAATCATGTTTCTAATCTTGCATCCTACCATATTCATGCATTTTAGTGTTGGTATATTGTTGATTTGTTGATTGTTGTTGGTGAGAGGTATCTCAAACATTTTGACAAGCACTTAGGGAGGCTTGGGTGTTTGAGATTGCTTCTCACCCTTGAATAAATTGTGATTTGTGTTGTTATCATTTTGCTTGTTGCATTTTGTGAAATAAAATTGTGTTAGGAAGCTATGAATGTTTTGCACCCTTAGCATAAAATAGGTTTAATCGAGTTTTGATGCATTTCTTTATGCAATCTTGTTATTGAGGCTTGATTTTGAAGTTCCCATGTCCAAACATGTTGTTTGATTCTGCAAATATTCATTTTTCATGCCTTCTTATTTTCACAAAAATCAAAAAAATATGAATAGTTGTTGATTTTGGTGTTTGATTGCTTGGATCTTGTGAATAAATGTTCCTAAGTCTTGTTAGTGTCATTTGCTCGCTTAATTTTGTGTATTTGTTGAATGAATTTGTTGTTTGGTTATGTTTTGGTTCGCAAGTTTCTAATAAGATAGGGTTTTTGTTATTTCTTTGTGAAAAGGGTTTGCAATTGTGAGTAAAATGATTTCTCAAATTGTTTTGATGTTGGTTGTTATGTACTTTGCTTGCAAATTATTCTATGTTGATGATTGGCAAGAGGACTCACACTTGTGCCTTAGGCATTTCACTTTAAGTGTTGAGGATTGCCTAAGATGATTCAACACAACCTTGTTGCTTTGATTGTAAACTTTGGTTTGCTTGTTAGTAACTTGTTTGCAAAGTTATTCTATGTTGAGGATTGGCAAGAGGACTCTCACTTGTGCCTAGTGCACTTCACTTTAAGTGATGAGGATTGCCTAAGATGATTCAATTTTCTTTGTGCAATTCTTGTTTTAAAAATGCAAATGCTAGTTTTCTAACTTGATTAATCAACTTTGGTTACAAAAATGACTTGTTAATGCCCTCTTTTGGTCACTTTTGGTCTTGCAAATGTGATGTTCTTTCTAGGACAATGTTATGCTTTAGTGTTGATGATTTGGTAAAAGGACTAGACACTTATGCACTTGTGCATTGTCTCAAGCGTCAAGGATTACTAAAAGGGATTCAACCTTGTGCTTTATCTTGTGTTGACACCTAATTGAATTGAACTTTTGTATGATCTCTTTGTGTGCCTATTGTTAATCTTACATATGCATGCCATTAGATGTTGATGACTAAGTGTCATTCTTGTGCTCAAATGTTGTAATTGGTAATGTTTATGCTTATGCTTACATTGTTGATTGCTTTGCTTGCAATTTGTTAAATGTTGCACTTTGGTTCTTGACTTGGAAATTGATTGAATGTTCTACTTTCTTTTCCTTTTGGATGCCACGCCATCCCAACAAACCTTTTGTGACCAATGTCACCCTCAAACTCCCTTCTCCTTTCTTCAAATCAATCATTTTCTAAAGCTTTTTTTCCAAACTCAATCTTTTCTTAAATTGTTTTCATAAGACAATCAAATTCTTTCTAAGATCAACAATAAACCTTTTTGAAAACTCATAAGGAGGCAAGTCGGACGTACGGCCGGTGTTGTCTAGCGTCCTAAGATCGGAGCTGTACAGCTCAAACATCTTGGGATACTTATGAGAATTAAAACAAGTAATTAACAACTTGAACCCTATTTCAAAAAATGAGTAAGGAATCGAGTCGGATGTACATCCGGTATTGGTTAGCGTCTTAGGGTTAGCGAGCTGTACAGTTCGGGCGAGCCTAAGATACTTGCCAAATAAAAGCAACCAACCTCACAACAAATCTTTTTCTTCCTTAATCAAAAAAAAACATTTTCAACAAGTAGGGGGCACGTCGTATGTACAGGCGGGGTTGTCTTTGTTCTAGGTCTAGTGGACTGTACAGTCTAGGACCGAAAACCCCTACAATAAAAAACACCAACACAAAGTTTCTCGACTAAAGAGAACTACGTAAGCTTTGAATTCTCCATCGCACCGGGAGATACGTAGGAGCGGGTCACATCCCGTCAAGCACACTTTTAAAAAATAATAAAAAGATTCTTCTTTTCCCCCGTTTTCAAAAACATTTTCTCAAATAAAAAAAGAAGTAGAATGAATTGTTTCAAATCAACTCTGTCAAAACCGCACATCAAGTTAAAGGTTCCCTTTCGGTAGAAAGGAGGTGTGGGGTGCTAATACCTTCCCCACACCTAACCGACCCCCGAACCTACATCTCTAGTTCTCAAAGGGCCACCCGCCTTAAAAAGGACCCTTTTTCAATGTTTTGGTCCCTAAATAAAAATGTTGATGGCGGCTTCACAAATTTTCACGTTGTACGATGAAAGGTCCAAACCGGATTTTTTTTTGGGGTGCAACAGACGTGAGACCATGAACAGAAGGGAGCGATGAACTCTGACAAGAGCGATTTGAACTCCAAACTGCAATGCACGCTTGAGCGCTAAACTGAAAAGCATTTGAACTCCGAACTGAGGGAGCGTTTTCTGGGAACTGAGTGCGGGGATTAACACCGAAGTATTTATCCGTCTTTGTACCTGCTAGTGAGATGAACAAATGCATGCAATGCAAATGCCATGATTGCTGTTTTGATGGAATGAATGTAATGCATGACTTTCTCTTTTTGTTTATGTTTGATGAATGCAATGTAATGCATGATTTTCTTTTTTCTTATTGCTCTTTCGCTCTTTTTTTTTTTTTTAGCTTTTTTTCTCTTCTTTTCTTTTGCTAGTTGTTGCTCTTTTTGGCTTTTTCTTTTGCTGGCTCGACCAAATCGTTGGACTTGCGTTACGAGGCACAATGATCGTCCATGATGACAGTGCGAGAGCCACGCTCCAACCTTTTTGAGATTTGTTTTGATGCAATCAGTGCTTTTTGTTTAGTTCTTGTGAATTTTACCTGACTGAAAGATAATCTCTTTTCTTTGTAATTTTCAAAAATTTTGCAATGATTTTAATGCTCTGATTTATGCACATTTTCATAATCATTTATCATCTACCATAAAACATCATTTTAAGCAGAAATGAAAAGAAAGCAAATGGTAAAACAACAAACAGATGGAGTGAAAAACTTGGACTTTTATTCATATGGAAACCGAACGTGCAGAAGGTCACGCCGACTGAAAAGAGTACATTGGAATTTTTTGAAACTAAAAAAAAAACAAGAAAAATGGACGCAACAGATCTTAGGAGCGCTTTTCATCTTTGAAGTGTGCCAATCACCCATACTTGCAGCCTTGATCACCCTTTTATCCAAACCTTTGGAGGTGCTGCTTGCCTCTTTTTCTTTTAAGTCCAACTTTTCTGACCCTAATTTTTGCCTGGACCGCTCTTTGCGAGTTTTCAGTCCACCGGGTCACTCTTTTTTTGCCTAGGCCGCCCTTTCGGGTTTTCAACCTAGCGAGCTAATTCTTGCTTGGCTCATCTTTCTCTTTTTCTTTTCATTTTTCTCAGGCGTAGTATTTCTTGACTGAATCTGAATTGACTGGGTTTCTGAGTTCTTCACCATCCATGCTGGTGAGTATCAATGCTCCTCCAGAGAAGGCTTTCTTTACCACATAGGGTCCATCATAGCTAGGAGCCCATTTCCCACGAGGGTCACTCTGAATAGGCAGGATCTTTTTGAGCACGAGGTCTCCTTCTTTGAATTCACGAGGACGCACTTTCTTGTCGAAGGCTGTTTTCATCCTTTGTTGATACAGTTGTCCATGACACAGGGCAGCAATTCTTTTCTCCTCAATGAGGTTCAACTGGTCCAGACGAGCTTGAACCCATTCAGCTTCTTCCAACTTGGTTTCCATCAGAGGTACGATACCCGTGCAAAGCGAAAGGAAGCATCTCATGCCAATCTTTATAGGTTACTACCATCTTTTGCACGATCCTCTTGATGTTCTTATTGGCTGCTTCGACTGCCCCATTCATTTTGGGACGATATGGAGAAGAATTATGATGTTGGATTTTGAAGTCTTTGCACAGCTCTTTCATCATCTTGCTGTTCAGGTTGCTACCATTGTCTGTGATGATCTTGTCTGGAAGGCCATAGCGACAAACCAGATCTCTTTTTACGAACTTAGCAACCACAGAGCTGGTTATGCTGGAGTACGAGGCGGCTTCAACCCATTTGGTGAAGTAGTCAATGGCGACTAGAATGAAGCGATGCCCGTTTGACGCTTTAGGCTCAATAGGACCAATGACATCCATTCCCCACATTGAGAACGCCAAGATGCAGTCAGACCATTTAAGGAAGCAGGTGGCACATGGATATGATCGGCATAGATCTGGCACTTGTGGCACTTTCTCACAAAGCTGTAACAGTCGGATTCCATTTGCAACCAATAGTAGCCGGCCCTCAATATCTTTCTTGCCATGGTATGTCCGCTGGAATGAACCCCAAACGAGCCTTCATGGACATCTCTCATAATTCTCTCTTATTCCTCCTTTGTCACACACCTGAGGAGTACCTTATCATGATTCTTTTTATAGAGCACCTCGCCGCTCAAGAAGAAATTCATCGACAGCCTTCTGAGTGTTCTCTTGTCATTCTCGGAGGCCCCGGGAGGATACTCTCTGTTCAAGATGTACTGCTTGATGTCATGATACCAGGGTTTACTATCAGATTCTTCTTCAATTGCTGTGCAGTAGTGATGGGCTGGCAGATCCCGATGCTGAATTCTAATGTGAGTCAAGTTTGTGTCGCAGTTGATGTTGAACATTGAAGACAAAATGGCCAGTGCATCAGCCAACTGATTCTCATTGCGAGGAAGATGCTGAAATGTGATTTCCTCAAAAGGCTCAACCAACTCTCGGATGTAGTCTCGGTAAGGAATCAACTTGGGATCTCTGGTCTCCCAATCGCCGTTTACCTGGTGAATGACTAGAGCTGAATCTCCATACACATCTAGTCTCTTAACTTTCCAATCTAGGGCTGCCTGAATGCCAAGAATACATGCCTCATATTCTGCAATATTGTTTTTGACATAGAAACTCAGTCTGGTAGTGAATGGGATGAAGCGACTATCAGGGGAAATCAGTACTGCCCCAGCTCTGTGCCCATATATGTTGGAGGCACCATCAAATATCACTCTCCATCTTTCATCTCCCGGGGATTTCCCTTCTTCAAATAGGGCCATGATATCCTCGTCTGGAAAGTCATACTGCATCGACTGATAGTCTTCGATAGGCTGATGTGCTAGGTACTCGGCCAGCACACTACCCTTGATGGCTTTCTGAGTGACGTACAGGAGGTCATATTCTGACAACTGCATTTGCCAGCGGGCAATTCTCCCTGTAAGTGCGGGCTTCTCGAAGATGTACTTGATAGGATCCATTTTAGATACCAACCAAGTAGTGTGACTTAGCATGTACTGCCTCAAACGGTGAGCAGCCCAAGCTAATGCACAACAAGTCTTTTCTAGCAACGAGTACCTTGTTTCACAGTCAGTAAACTTCTTGCTCAGATAGTAGATGGCATGCTCTTTCTTCCCGGATTCATCATGTTGTCCCAACACACATCCCATTGAGTTATCTAGCACAGTTAGGTACAAGATGAGAGGTCTGCCGGGTACAGGAGGCATCAAGATAGGTGGATTCTGAAGATATTTCTTGACCTTTTCGAAAGCTTCTTGGCAATCGTCATTCCATTTAGTCTCTTGATTCTTGCATAACAGCTTGAAGATTGGTTCACATGTGGCGGTTAACTGGAATATGAACCTAGAGATGTAGTTCAGTCTTCCAAGAAAACCACGGATCTCCTTCTCTGTTTTAGGCACCGGCATTTCAAGAATTGCCCGCACCTTGTTTGGGTCAACTTCTATCCCCCTTTGGCTGACAATGAATCCCAGCAACTTCCCTGATCGCACACCGAAGGTACACTTGGCCGGATTTAATCTGAGCTTGAACTTTCTCAACCGTTCAAAGAGCTTTTGCAAATTGACAATGTGTTCCTCATCGGTTTTAGACTTTGCAATCATATAGTCCACGTAGACTTCGATCTCCTTGTGCATCATGTCGTGAAACAATGTGACCATAGCCCTTTGATAGGTAGCACCGGCGTTCTTCAACCCGAATGGCATGACTCTGTAACAGAACGTTCCCCAAAGAGTTGTGAAAGTTGTCTTCTCCATATCTTCAGGAGCCATTTTAATCTGATTGTACCCTGAATACCCATCCATGAAGGAGAACAGTGAATGCTGCGCTGTACTATCCACTAAGACATCAATATGAGGCAGGGGAAAATCGTCTTTGGGACTGGCCCGATTCAGATCTCGGTAATCAACACACATTCTGACTTTCCCGTCCTTTTTCGGAACAGGCACAATATTAGCAACCCATTGCGGATATTTTGCTACCGCTAGGAAACCAGCATCAAACTGCTTTTTCACCTCATCTCTGATCTTTAAGGACATTTCTGGTTTCATCCTTCTCAGTTTCTGCTTCACTGGAGGACACTCAGGCTTGACTGGAAGCTTGTGCACCACTATATCAGTATCTAACCCTGGCATATCCTGGTAAGTCCATGCGAAGACATCATCATAATCATGCAGGAGTTGAATTAGCCTCTTACGCTCACTTTCATTCATCGAAGTGCCAACCTTGACTTCTTTCTTACTGTCCTCTGTGCCCAGATTGATTGTCTCAACAGATTCCCCATGCGGCTGAATAACCTTTTCCTCTTGCCCAACCATTCTCATCAATTCTAAAGGAGTTTCCCAGTCATCCTCAACATCCTCCTCGGCTTGGTTAACGGGGTAATCAAAGTTAACATATGAATCATTGGCATCATTATTTTCAAAGATGTTCATTTTAGATCTGCATTTGCGGGAATGGAAACAGAATGAACAAGCAAAATAGAAACACAAGATGAAGACACACAATAATGGTATGAAAAACGATTTTATTCATTTGAGAATTCAAAACAACATTTTATTGATTGATGATATTCGAAGGAAAAACATGCATGCCCTTATGAAATGTCCTGAGGCCTTGGGCAGAGCCAAAGGATTCGCATTACAAAATCATTACTTTGAAATGAAAGCAACAGGGAAATCGATGATCTTCCAATTGCCGAGCTCTTCATTTGCAGCACTGCGACGCACCAGGTCCACACTCTTGTCTTCCACAGCTGATTCTTCCCCAATGACAGCCACCTGATTGGGGTCCAGCATGCCCGCGCTCCTGAAGCTCTGCTTGAGATCACAGATGGGAACCCTCTTCAAGCTTCGTTCTCACCCCTGAAGCTTAGCTAGTCTTCTTTCTCGCTTCTCCTCAGCCATTCTCTTCTTATCAGCTTGAGTGGGCCAATATCCTAACTCACATCTATCCTTGTACTCTTGCAACTGGACAGGTGCTAGAATTCCTTGCTCGGACCTTCCTAAACCCTTTCCGATCTGGTAACCATTTCTCAGCATGACCTTGGCGACCATGATATCAGCATTGGACATTCTTGGTGCAGGCAGTGGGGCTTCCTCTCCCACGAAAGCGGCATTTGCAATTTCCAATGACTGAAAAGCAGTTTCAAGGGATTCCTCTGCAGCCTCGATGTATTGAGAGGGATGGGGCTTGTTAATCATAAACTCTTCTTCTCCAAAGACGACTATCAGTTTGTCGTCGACTACAAACTTAAGCCTCTGATGGAGAGATGAAGGAACAGCTCCTGCAGCATGAATCCAAGGTCTTCCCAGGAGACAGCTGTAGGATGATGCGATGTCCATGATTTGAAAGTTCACATAAAACACCTCAGGCCCTATCTGCACTGGAAACTCTATTTCCCCGATAACCTCTTTCTTGGATCCGTCGAATGCTCTGACTAGCGTTGAGCTAGGCTTCATATATGAACAGTCTACGTCTAGCCTGTTCATTGTAGATTTGGGCATGACATTCAAAGAGGATCCATTGTCTATGAGGACCCGAGAAAGTGTATATTCACCACATCTGACTGAAATGTGCAAGGCTTGATTATGTCCCTTTCCTTCAGGGGTGAGCTCGTCATCAGTAAAGGTAATATAGTTGGAAGCAACGATGTTCCCTACGATGCCATCAAGCTGGTTAACAGTGATGTCTTGGGCTACATGGGCTTCATTCAGCACTTTCACTAGGGCAGCAAGGTGGGCCTCTGAACTGAGCAGCAAGGACATGATAGAGATCTTTGCAGGAGTGTGGTGCAGCTGGTCCACCACTTTGTAATCGCTTTGCCGCATGATTCTCAGAAATTCGGAAGCTTCTTGCTCTGACACCCTTCTACTTTCCACGGGCTCTTGCTCTTTACCCTTACCCTTTCGAATTCTTTCCTCATCCTCTTTTGATGGACCCACTTTAAGGGCTTCAGGGACATAGACACGTCCGCTTCTAGTGACTCCGCTGCTTCCCGCAATGTTTGTGACATCGGGAACAGCTTGAGGATTCTGAGTTTGAACTGGCACGCCATAACTCCACGGAACAGCACTATCCTTTTGATAAGGAACTGGGACAGGAATCACAATTGTCTTAGGTTTCTCCATGCTCGATTTTTGACTATACGGGACCTCAATAGGCTTCTGGACACTTCTGTTCTTATCAGACTGGAAAGTCAACACATCTTCCTCTTTTTCTTGCACACCTATTTGGATTATATGACGATCCAACAGGTCTTGCAAAACTATCTTGAAGGCCTCACATGCCCCAGCACAATTATCATCAGCACAGACTTCTTTCTGAGTACAGCCTTTCTTGATGACCCCAAACTTGCACAGCTCTGCATGAATGACCTTCAGTGGTGTCTGAATACACTCCACAGTTCTGATTAAGGGTTGGCCTCCCGTGTCAAGGATGGCATTGGTTGCAGGTTCTTCATGACCAGGCAGCGGGTTAGTTGTAATGCTTGGGTTTTCTTGTTTGAAGGTTATCCCTTTGGTGTCAATCAGATCTTGCACTACAAGTTTGAAGGCCTTGCAGTCTTCCACAGCATGTCCGACTGCCCCTTCATGAAATCTGCAGGTAACGTTGGGATTGTATCCTCGGAAATAAGGTGGTTGGACTGGTTTCATGGGTCTGGTGTTGATGAGCTCGTTGGTGACAAGGTAGTTAAAGAGGTCGATGTATGACATAGGAATGGGATCAAAGGTGGTCTGTTTTCTGTCTTGATAATTTCTATGGTGATTACTTTGTGGTGAGCGGGTTGGTTGTGTTTGAGTGGGGACAGGGGTATCTTGTGGTTGATAAGGTGGGCTTATGGTAATGGTGTTGGTCTCTCCTTCCTTCTTCTTTGGAAATCCGGAAAACGGCTTTTTATGGGTGCTTGTACCTGCGGAACCATGGGCAATCTTGCCGCTCCTCAGCCCATTTTCTAATCTCTCGCCGATGATTACCATATCTGAAAAGTTGGAGGACACACTGCCGATCAACCGATCATAGTATAATGGAGGCAAAGTTTCCATAAACATGAAGACTAATTCCTTTTCTAACAGAGGTGGTGACACTTGTGCAGCTAGAGCCCTCCACCACTGGGCATACTCTTTAAATGACTCGTTGTCCCTCTTTGCCATGCTCTGTAACTGTGTTCTATCCGGCGCCATATCTGTGTTGTACTGGTACTGTCTGAGGAAGGCATCAGCCAAGTCTTTCCAACAATGAATCTGGGACGGTTCTAGCTGCATGTACCAGTTGAGAGATGCCCCAGCAAGGCTCTCTTGGAAGCAGTGGATTAACAGCTTGTCATCATGAGAATGCGTAGACATTTTTCTACATTACATGGTCAGATGGCTCTTAGGGCAAGTTACACCTCGGTACTTATCGAAATCAGGCACTTTGAACTTAGGAGGTAAAACCACATCGGGAATGAGACATAAATCGCGAGCCTCTCTCGATCTAGAGCCTGATCCTTCAATCATTTTTAAGCGCTCTTCTAACACCTGAAACTTTTCTCTAGTTTGTTGGTGCTCAATATAATAGCCTTGGGGGAAACTGTTCATTCCAAGGTGGGGACGGAACATTGGAGCCATGGTTGAGACTGCATGCGGAGCATGAGGATAAGCAGAGTTCCCAAGAATGAGGCTTTGGGCCTGAGGATTTGCAGCTGGCTGGGGAGTAAAGCCTTGTGGAGTCACCTGAGGTATGACAATGGGATGTGGAGACTGAACCCGAGGTTCGCCCATTGCTCCCTCTGATCCTGCAGATGCAGGTTGTCCATTCTCGACATTCACCAAAGGACCAGTTCCTTGGTTAACTTTTGGGTTTGAAGGAGGAGTGTAGCCTAGAGGCAGTCCAAAAGGAGGCCATTGAGCAGCTTGGTAGTCATTTCCATTCTTCAGGGACAGCAGGACCCTCATCATCTCTGACATCTGTGCCTTCATAGCATTCATCTCATTTCTGATTTCTTGGTCACCTTGACTGGAACTATCCGGAGTTGGGTTACCCTGATTCTGCACTACTGGACCTGGGCTTGTCTCATTTCTGATCTCTGAGCTCAGATTTGCCTGATTCGGATTCTCCGCACTTGGATGGGACTGATCAAGATCGTTCAGAATCGTTGCTATGCCTCTTGCTTGAGAACGTGTCCAATAACGATGCTGGCGAACCAGCTTGCCTTACTTTCTATTGATGGAACACTTATATGAGGTCGTGAATGAATTAATGAATGAATGCAATGCAGATGCATATGATTTTATGTTGCTTGATGCCAGGAATCTCGACATAGTTCATCTTGTCATAAGCACATAATCGTTTTTTCTCTCTCTCTTTTTTAATTAATTTTGGAAATGCAATGAGAGGGGAATCGAAATAGCAAGCCAGCACACTTCATACATCGGGAATTCAAACAAAAGCCTTAACAACTTCCTTAAAGGGAAGGATAGTACAATATTCATATGGAGTACAATACTCGAAAGCAAATAAAAGAGTACAATATTCAGGAATACAATACTCAAATGGAAAGTAAATACTCAAAATGAAAGGTACAAATAAACAACTCAAATAAAAAGAGCTTTGAAATCTCCGACCCTCTTCCTTTTCTTGCTGACGTTCGCATCTCGGGATCGCTCTCGGAACTCCGTGATTAAAGCCCTGCAGAATTTCACAAACTGGTAAACCTCGGGTGGGGTATTGAGGAAGTGCATCTCGGCCTCGGCTATTTTCAAATTCTTGGGGACTTCCGCAATGGCTTTGCTAGCTAGCTCTGCCAGCTTTGAAAATTTGTTCTTCCAAAGCTGAATCTCCTCTCTTAGCTCCTTGATGATTTCTTAATCCTCTATTTTGCCAACCAATGCCATGAAGCGTTTCTCCCAGTACTGGCTTTCTGCTTGCACTTGCCTATAAGCCCCTTCTAGACACCTGAGATTCCTCCCCAGTTCCTCAGATCTTCCTTGTTCGAACCTCAGAGCTTACTGATACTCCTTAAGGATATCTTCAATAGAACTCCTCTCTCGCTCAAGGTTCTTTAGCTGACCTTTCAATTCTACTACCAAGCGGGATTCTTGTCTTGACTTAGTTGCTATACTCTTCCACTCTTCGGCTTCCTCAAGTGCTTTTCATGTTTTCTGCTTGCACCTTTGGAGTTCCTCTCTAGCTCCCCTCAGGTATTTCTGGGCCTCTAGCTTGCTTTTCTCTTCTCTTTTGAATCGTTTGACGCTCTCCTCAACAGCGATCATCTTGATAGCATCTTCTTTCTCTAACCTTTCTTTCTCTGTGGTCATTTTCTCCAATTCTGTTTGCAATGCCTTCTTTTCTTCCTCCACTTTTGCTAAGGCTGACTTGACTTCATTCAACTCCTCAAAGGTAGGAGTGTGAGGCTCTGATATCTCCTCTTCAAGGGATAGTGCCCCTTGATTTGGTAATTTTGCATTTTGAAGCCTCTCATTGAGCCACTGGTTAAAGGTGATGCTACGGGTTCTCTTGGACAGCTCTTCGCCTTCCTTATGCACTACGGACTCCCATGCTTGCAGAACTCGCCGAAGCAAGTCTTCGCATTTAGGACTCCCCTTATAGAGGTAAAAGCGAGACAGCATGCGTTCGGAGGGTGAATTCCGCATTGGGTAACCGAGTTGTCTTAAGGTCAGTGAAGGATTATAGTTGATACACCCTTGCATTCCCATGAGAGGCACATTCTGGAAACTTCCACAGCTGAACACCACCATAGGCCTTTCCTTCCAACAAGCAGTGGTAAACCAGCAGATCTGGAGATCGTGGAGACTTTTCAAGACCTCAACCCATTCAAGAGAAGTCATGATCTTTACATCACAGCTTAAGGCATAGGAGATCAACTCCCTAACTTCTTTTCGGTTGTTGACAACATGAGTGACAAGCCAAGCATAGAGGACGTGAGAGGAGAAACACATTTTCTTCTTGTGGAAATCACTGTAACGGGTGAAAGCCTGATAAGTGTTGGCGAGAATAGCGGGAACAGGATTGATAGGATTTTTGGTGTCTTTGAATGCTAAGAAAGCACCAATTACAGTTTCATCAACATATCTCTCTATCTGAGGAAAGAGGACCACCCCAAAAATGGTTAGAGCAAGCACCAGCTTGAAGAGACCCCACTGTTTGGCCAGAGCATAAGATTGCATCAAACCCTCAAAGTACTCTTGCGGAAACCCGGCTATACCATTCCTTTCCAACTTTTGAAGCTTCAGTTTTTCTAAACTGATTTTGAGCAATGATGCTAGCTTTTCAACAGTGTAATAATGACCTTGATATCGGTACGGCGTGACATGCGACCTAGAGAACCCCAAAAGTTGTTCATACTCTTCCAATGTGGGCGATAGTGGAAAGTTTTTGAAGAGAAAACATCTGATATTTGAGTCATAAAACTGACTTAGAGCCACAAGAGCATTTTCCTGAACATCTAACTGCAGCAGCCTACGAATGTTCCCATGTGTCTCGTCAAAGGACCCCAACTCAATCTGACCCATCAGTGCGGCACATTGCTTCAGACTGTCAACATCAACCCTTTTTATAACCGGAAACCAGGAAGTAGGTGAAGCTTTGCTATTCGATTCCATCTTTATGCACCTATGACAGGACGGTACATTATTTGGCTATTCCCGGCAAGCAAATATGAATGAGATGCAAAATGTATGCAATATATTTTTTTTACATTTGGTTTTATAAATGCGGCATGATGCAATGCAATTATGATGCTAATGATGCATGTGGAAAAATAAGAACAATGCTCATGAGCGGTAGTTCAAAAATTTAGGAAACACGCTACGTGCCGCCTCACGTAGTGGTTTATGGAAAAAGAAAAGATATATTTTGGATTTTTTTTTTGAAAATTCTTTTTTTTGAAAGGCTCACTTTGAGGAAAACATGCCTAAGCTAGCAATGCAGCACACAATTTGTATGGCCTCGTGTCCTACAAAGGTGGGAATCCTAGGGTCTAAGGCAACTCAAAGGTACCTCCCATGTAGCTCTAAATCACATCCTCACAATGGTTACCGGAGCTAGAGACATTCTCATGACGGCACCCACAAATGTAGAAAGCTACCAAGTGTGAGGTATCATGAGAAAGCATACTCCGGTTGAAACTTTCATGAGAGTCAGACAGACAAAGGTCTCGAATGCCAGTCACTACTCGTCTCCACTCTCCTATGTGTTTTTTCAGATCCGGGTATAGGACCCCACTCATAGCACATAAATCATAAGGTGTGAAAGTGTGTGATGAGGGCATAGCACCTAAAGCCTACCCAATCTAAAATTACCCCGCCTGCAAGGAAAAACCAGAACAGTCTAGACAAAGAGTCGTCTACCCTAGGGTTTTGCAAACATATATCATTTTAATATAAGCATGTAAACTAACCTAGGGTACCAATCAACAATCGTGTGCAATGCTTACCTTCAAGAAAGGGAGCCAAGAAGAAGGGAACATAATGGAATTGGGGAAATATGCATGAACTTACCTCAAAGAAAGGGAGCAAAGAAGAAGGGAACATAATGGAATTGGGGAAAATGATGCATGAGCATAAGCATATAAACAAAGAAGAGGAGGAGAAGAAACTACACTTCAAGCAAGAAGCAATCATAGAAGAAGAAGAAGTAAATGCACATGAATGCAACATGATAGTATGAGAATGCAAGAGAGCAATTAACACTCAAACTTCATTGATGAAGAAATAAAAAAAAAAGAAGAAGAAGAAAAGGGAGAAATAGAACAAAACATTCAAATCAAACAATTAAAACCACACACTAAATTAAATAGGTTCGACCCTCTTAAAAAAATGTCCCCAGCAGAGTCGCTAGCTGTATGCACTCCAAAAAATCCGGTTTGGATCCTTCTTCGTACAACGGGAAAAACAATGAAGCCGCCACCAATATTTTAATTTAGGAAAAAACATTGGAAAAATCCTTTCAGGCGATTGGCCTTTTGAAAACGAGAGATATAGGTTCGGGGGTCGGTTATGTGTGGGGAAGGTATTAGCACCCCACACATCCTTTCTACCGAAAGGGAACCTTTAATTTAGTGTGTGGTTTTTGACTGTTGATTTGAAACGCTTTGTTCTACTTCTTTTCTTCTTTTTTTATTTAAGAAAATGCTTTTGAAAACTGGGGAAAGAAGAATCTTTTTGTTATTATTTTTTTAAAAGGGTGCTTGACGGGAGGTGAACCCGCTCCTACGTATCCTCCGGTGCGATGAGGAATTCAAAGCTACGTAGTTCTAGTCTTGTTTTGAAAAGGCTCTTTTGTTTTTAGCTTTTTAGTTTTTAGGTGTTTTTTTGAAATAAGACTCGAGTGTTCACTAATACCAAGCAAGCAATGGCTTCGAGTGGTTTTCATTACTAACTCGAAAGAAAATAGGTTGAAACCGATAATCAAACAAGCAATGGCTTCGAGTGATTATAAGTAACAACGTTTTTATTTTATCTTTTTTGCAAATGAGGCGAGCATCGGTGATAATCATCTAGCAAAGGCTTAGGACAATTACCACTAATGACTCGTGTTGTTTTTGGAATTGAATTGGGTTCGCATGTATTTAAGGTTTGGGAGCTTTCATGATAATCAAACAAGCAAAGGCTTCGAGTGACTACCACTAATAACTCCTCATTAGTGATCAAACAAGCAAAGGCTTCGAGTGGCCACTAATGATTTTGTTTATGAAAAACTTAGGGTTTAAGCTTGGAAAAGAAATTGGTCTTAATTTGTTAAAGACATAGTTTAGAAAAGAAGTTTGAAAGCAATTTGATTTTTGGAAAAGAGTTTTGGAAAACTAGTAGAACATTTTCAATCAAGTTCCAAGTCAATAACCAAAATGCAAATTGCTAAACTACAATTCATGCAGTGAGCTAAACTAGTAACCATTTTCATGTCAAGTTGTTTAGAAAAGAAAACAATGAATGCAAGAAAGTTCATAGATGCAAGCATAGCACATTCATTGAGATCATGTTATCAAGCAAGCAACAACATAGACACAATTTGCAACTTACCCTTTCATGTTGAAAACATCTCATTACAACATTTGAATACACAATGCATGAATAGGCACAGATGAACCTAGACTACACATATCATGTCACAATACATAGATAGGCAAAGAATGAACCCAAGTTGAACATTTTGGCAAAAATGCATGAATAGGCAAGAGAATGAACCTAGATTGCACATCTTATTGAAGATGCTAGGCAAGATGAACCTAAATTGAACATTTTTGCAAAATGCATGAATAGGCAAGTGAATGAACCTAAATTGAACATCTTATTGAAGATGCATGAATAGGCAAGTGAATGAACCTAACTAGGCATTTATGACACAACATGTGAGTAGGCAAGGAAGTTACAAAGCACAAGTGAATTCAAACATTTAATGAATCACTTGCAAAATCCTAGGGATTTCACATCAACATTTGACATAAGCAACAATGTGGTATCATTTTGATGGCATCAACATTTAGCATATTTCTACAATCAACCACATGAAAGGAATAAGTTGGAAAGGGCATTTGCCTCAAGTAAGATCATTAGCAAGCCATGAAAAATCAATTTGACATTTTATTTAGCAAGCATATGCAATTAAGGTATTGAATCCCTTTAGGTAATCTTTAACACTTGGGATATGCACAAGTGCATAAGCGTCAAATCCTCTTACCAAATCATCAACACAAACATGATTTTCAAAGCAAGCAACAAAAACAAGCACAAACCCTAATTATCTCATGAAATGCGACACCAACATAGAGCTAAAACCTCATTTTATTCTTTGAAAGCAACAAAATCATGCAAGCAAATGACATAGATCAAACTTTTTGGCAAGGATTCACATGATTAAGCAAAGGAATGCACTAAAATCACACAAACTCTAATTTTTCTACAATATGCGAAATGAAACATAAGCCCAAATCAAAATTTTATTCATGAAAATGCAAGCACAAAATGAAAATAGCACAAACACACAATTTATTCCAAGAGAGAGATGCATTTCAAGCATCCAAACCTCCCAAAGTGTTTGTCAAAATGCTTGAAACACATCTCTCATTCAACAACAACAATTATATCAACATTTCAACATAAAATAGAGCACTAAAATGCAAAGAAATGCTTGATATGCAAAAATAGATTGATGATCTACATTTTTGGTGCTAAAATTTTGATGATGCTAAGATTGAGAGTATACCTCAACTCCAAGCTAGAATAGCGAAAGAAATAAGGTGAATGAACACTAAACCACTTGAATTAACCCTCTAATCTTCAATCTTGAGCTTGATTCTTGAGATTTGAAGATGGATCTTTGAAGAGAATGCAAGGATGATGAAGGATTTAGGACTAGAATGTTGATTTGAAGTGAAAAAGTGAAGAAATGAGGTGAAGGAATGAAGAGGGGTATTCGGCCAAGAAGGGAGAAGAGGAGAGGCTAGGTTTTTGAGTGTGAATTGTGTGCAAAAACTTGTGAGAGGTGAGGATATGAGGGTATATATAATGTGCAATTAGGTTTAGGGGCATTTAGGTCATTGTGTACCTCATCTCATTCTAGGATTGCATTTTAATTTTGAATCAAGGGTGAGGATTGAAACACACCTTGATGAGGGGCAAAAAAATGCAAAATGAGAGGGGAATGAAGGGGTAGATATTCAGCCAAGCAATGAGAGTGGTGCCCAAGTTTTGCAAGTTGGCAATTGTACTATTGTACTATCCATGAACCTTCAAATTATCCTCTCAATTTTGATTATTCCTTTCAAGATAATTATACATAAATCTAACCATTTTGAGCCATATACAAGGTATCTTGAAGAATATACCATTTTTGAAAATCCTATCATATAATTTTTGGGAATATTCCTTGTACTATTTTTTGAAATGCTTTCTTGAATTAATTTGAACTTGATTTTTTTACTACACATATAAAATATGCGCACAATTTGAAAAATGATTTTCTTTATTTTTTTATTTTTTTTGTTCAAAATAATACAACTTCATTAAATAAATTCCCAAAAATTAATTAATTGGATTTTCAACTAGCAAAAATTTATTAAATTGAAATTGACCAACAATGCCCCTTTTAAATGCCCCAAAATTCCTTAATTTCTCAAAAATGATTTTGGAAACCTTAGAATGCTTGGGTAAATACCCTAAACCCTTTCTCAAATAATGCATCACTCACAAAATTATTTATTTTTGCTGAAAATTAGGGTTTTGAAACTAGGCGGACAAAATTAGGGTATGACACCTATCAAGTTAGTGGCATCGATATGATCTCAGTGGAGATTATTCCGAGCCGAGTATGGGGGTCAAGGACAGCACAAAACCCTTTTCCATCCAAGTAGTGAAGGAAGTTATTTCATATAACTCCCAACCTTACCGTTGTTAGTATCGTCTCGCAATTATCTCAATGGAGATGATTTCGAGCAAATTATGGGGGTGAGGGACAGCACCTCACCCTTTTCCATCAACACCACATAGTCATCTAACCTAGGGTTCATCAAAACAACAATTAAACAATTTTCAATTAACAACTCTAAAATAATACACTTTTCAATTTCAACTATTTGACACAATTAACAACATACACAATTTTTAATTCTCAACAATTTTCAATATAACTCTTCTCAACAATTTCACTTTAACAAATTTAAATTCATTTTTCAATTACTAACATTCACATTTCACAATATTCACTCAATTTTAACTCATATTTCACATTCAATCCTACAACTCACATTTTACAATATCACTTAACCAATCCTAACCAATTCACAAAAACACACAACAACAACAACAACAACAACAACAAATAATTCAATCCTAACTAATTCAAAACTTAACACACAACAACAACAACAACAACAAATACTTCAATCCTAACTAATTCAATCCTAACCAATTCAATCCTAACCAACAACAACAACAATTTATTTTAAAAACAATAATTTATTTTAAAAACTAACTGTTATGAGCGAGATTGACGTTCGGTGCGGTGGTTCGGTGACGGTGCGCACTCCGGTGCGATTGTAGGCTTCAAACACCAAATTTCAATCCTAACAAATTTCAATTTCAAGCAAACAATAAATAAATTAAAACAACTTCAATAAATAAAAAATTAAAATTATAACAATATCATAAAAAGTGCAAATCAAAACTTACAAATTGAGGGAAATGGGAGCTCCGATGGTGGTGGTGGTTTCGTGGGTGGTGATGGTGGTGGAAGAAGAGGCAAATCGTGAGAGAGAGAGAGAGATAGAGGAGAGGAAAGGAATAGGAGCTCCGGTGGTGGTGGTTTCGTGGGTGGTGGTAGTGGTGGTTGTGTGGTGGTGGAGTGGTGGAAGAAGAGGGAAATCGTGAGAGAGGGAGAAAGGAGAGGAAGAGGAGTTCCGTGGGTGATGGTGGTTTCGTGGGTGGTGGTGGTGGTGGTTGTGTGGTGGTTGTGGTTGTGGATTTGAGAGAAGGGGGTGAGAGAGGGGAGTATTCGGATGGGTGGTGAGAGAGAAGAGTGAAGAATGAAGTGAAGAGTGAGGAAAAAAAATTAAAACGGTTCATTTATTAAAGTTAGCGACGGGTTTTGCGAGGGAACGCATTCCGTCGCTAATTGTCACGCGTTCCTAGGCACTGCAACGGTCAGAACGTTTTGCGAGGGACTGCAGATCCGTCGCTAATCTCCTCATTTTGCGTGCCACGCAATTTCAATTTGGCGCCCAATGTTTTGCGAGGGAAATTCCGTCGCTAAACGTGACCATTCCGTCGCTAATGTCCAAAAAAAACGAGAAGACCAATTCCCTCGCTAATGTTCAGCCAATCCGTCGCTAATTCTTGAATTTACGAGGGACCCGAGTTCCCTCGCTAACGTCCCTCGCAAATTACCTTTTTTTTGTAGTGAAAGGGGGAATAAGCATGACAAAGGTCTTTGATGTAGCAATCTAGAACTCTAGGCTAGTGCACTTATTACAACTTAACTTGGGTGCTGCAGCAACAGTTGCTGCAGCAACAGTTGCTGCAGCAACATAAACTAAAGCAGAATTTAAAAACAAATAATTACTTGACATTTGTGCTGCATTGCCCTTATTCTTTGGATTTCTTTTCTGTAATCATTTTTTTAATGCTTGGGCAATGACAACATTTACAACCAATTACAAACATTGGTGCTTTTTAACATAGCACATTACATTGACTCAAATTACTTCCTAAACTATGTGCACATGACCTTATTCCATTCTTTCATGCTTTGCCATAATATAGCTCAAAGAAACCCCAAACTTAGTCTCTTATGCTACCCTAAGTTTTTAGTAAAAATTTGGCAAATCCCTAGGTCTACCAACAACTAGCTTAGTTTCAGATCATTTCTAATTCACTAAGTTCTATCTGATTTCATGCAAAAGTGTGGGAACAGGAGTAATTTAGTTCACTCACAAACAGGGGCACTAATCACTCAATTCTCACCATTTCATCACTAAGTTTTTGCTCAACTCAACTTCTAAAATTTAAAATTCATTCAACTAACTAGCATACATGCTAATAGAATACATAGACTATAGGTCCTCCCACCTACTTAAGACCTTGCAGTGTCCCCACTGCTCATGCATACTAAAGGGAGGTTTAATTCAAAGCAAAAACATAAAAACAACAAACAACTAACACAACTGTTGAGTGCTATCATAGAACTAAAACACTCAACAGGTTTATTCCAGAGAAAGCATTAAAACAGAATTTAAAAGACATCAACTAAAAAGATTAAGGTGCAGAGGCTCCTGGTTTTGCCCTTGGGCTTGTTCTTGTAGCTCCTCCTCTTTTTGGCTTTGGAGTATAAGGCTTCTGTCTTTTGGGCCTTGGGCTTATAACAGCATCAAGGGTTTCTGTTGTTGCAGGATCAGATTGCTGCAGCACTGATCTTGTATCTGCAACAACAACATCAGCATCAGAAACACCTGCCTTCTTTTGGGCAGTCAATGATGCAGCTACAAGCTCCAAAGCTTCTCTTGCTATTCTTTCATCCTCAGCTTTCTTTTGATCTTCAGTTGCTGCAGCATCAGCAATTTCTTTGACCACAGCAGCAATAGTGGCCTCTGTTTGTGCATCCTCTTTCTCAATAACTTTTGCAGCATCAAGCTCCTCTTCCTCTTACACTTCCTCAAGCTTTCTATTCCTTGTCATACGCTTTGATCTTGACTTCTTGGTGGGTGTAGCAGCAGTATCTTCTTCATTGCCAACAGCAGCAGTTGCTGCAGCAACAACTGCTGTCACACCCCCAAACTTCAAATTGCTCAGAATTAAATTCCTGCAAAACAAACACTAAAACAAACAACAATAACTATTTTATTAGATAAAACCCTGGGCTGCCTCCTAGTAGCGCTTGGTTTAAGAGTCCTCAGTCTGACTTCCCTATAAGATTAGAGGTCCTTCAACTCAGTGGTGATTTTGCTCCTCACCACTGATTCTCCATAATATTTCTTCACCCTTTGACCATTAACCTTGAAGGTTTGCTTTCTCATATCATCACAAAGTTCCACAACACCATGAGGGTACACTTTCATCAACTTGAATGGCCTAGACCATCTAGACTTGAGCTTCCCAGGGAATAGCTTGAGTCTTGAATTGAACAACAGAACTTGATCACCTTCAGCTAGTTCCCTTTTCTGAATCCTCTTGTCATGCCAAGCCTTGGTCTTAGCCTTATACAGTTCAGAGTTCTCATAGGCAAAATGACTCATTTCTTCCAACTCATTCAATTGTAATAGCCTACCTGCCCCTGCATTAGCATGATCAAAATTGAGCTTTTTGATTTGCCCAATGAGATTTATATTGAAGCTCTAAGGGCAGGTGGCAAGCTTTGCCATAAACAAGTCTGTAGGGAGACATTCCCAAAGGAGTCTTGTAAGCAGTTCTGTAAGCCCATAAAGCATCATCCAGATGATTTGACCACTCATTTCTAGTAGGCCCTACCATTTTCTCCAACATTTTATTGATCTCTCTATTGGATAACTCTGCTTGACCACTAGTTTGAGGATGATATGCAGTTGCAATCTTGTGTTTTACCCCATACTTAGCCAAGAGAGTTTCAATCAATTTGTTGCAGAAGTGAGATCCTTCATCACTAATTATTGCCCTATGAGTACTAAACCTTGTAAAGATGTTTCTATGCAAGAACTTGCTAACAGATTTAGCATCATTGTTAGGTAAAGCAACTGCTTCAACCCACTTTGATACATAATCTACAGCTACAAGGATGTAAGAATTGCCAAAAGAAGGAGGAAAAGGTCCCATGAAGTCCATACCCCAAACATCAAAGAGTTCAACCTTTAAGATGTTGGTTAATGGCATTTCATTCCTATTTGAAATGTTCCCACTTCTTTGGCAACTATCACATTTTTTAACCAACTCCTGAGCATCCTTGAAAATAGTAGGCCAGTAATAACCAGATTGAAGCAGTTTTGCTGCTGTCCTCCTAGGTTTTACATCTTTCTTAGCAATCAAATACTTAATGGCAGAGTGATCAGTGTAAACAATTACTTTTGTGCCAACTAAGTATGATCTAAATTTATCAAATGCAAAAACCACAGCTAATAACTCTTTTTCAGTGGTAGTGTAATTTAATTGAGCATCAACAAGTGTTTTACTAGCATAATAAATAGAATGAAAGAGTTTTCCATACCTTTGGCCAAGGGCAGCTCCAATGGCATAATCACTAGCATCACACATGAGCTCAAAAGGCTTGCTCCAATCAGGAGTCACTATCACTGGAGCAGTAACTAGAGCACTCTGCAGTTTCTGGAATGCTGTAGCACATGCTTCATCAAAGACAAATGGAGTGTCATGCTGCAGCAATTGACATAATGACTTTGAAATTTTAGAGAAGTCTTTAATGAATCTTCTGTAAAACCCAGCATGTCCTAAGAAACTTCTAACACCTTTGACATTTGTTGGAGGATGCATCTTCTCAATTACCTCAACTTTGGCTTTGTCAACCTCAATTCCCCTTTTAGAAATCTTGTGTCCCAAAACAATACCCTCTTGGACCATGAAGTGGCATTTCTCCTAGTTCAATACCAAGTTGGTTTCTTCACAACTGTCCAGAATCTCTTCTAAGTTATCAAGGCATAATTGGAATGTTTCTCCAAAGACAGAGAAATCATACATAAATACCTCCATGGATTTTTCAATAAAATCAGAGAAGATTGACATCATACACCTTTGAAATGTTGCTGGTGCATTGCACAACCCAAATGGCATTCTCCTAAAAGCAAAAGTACCATATGGACAAGTGAAGGTAGTCTTTTGTTGATCTTCAGGTACTATGGCTATTTGATTATAACCAGAGTAACCATCCAAAAAGTAATAGAACTCTTTGCCAGCAAGTCTATCAAGCATTTGATCTATGAATGGTAGAGGGAAATGGTCTTTTCTTGTAGCCTTGTTGAGCTTCCTATAATCCATGCAAATCCTCCAACCAGTTACTATTCTTGTAGGAATAAGCTCATTCTTCTCGTTAGCTACCACTGTGACCCCTCCTTTCTTTGGAACACATTGCACAGGACTCACCCATGCACTATCAGATATAGGATACACAATGCCAGCATCAAGCCACTTAATAATTTCCTTTTTCACAACTTCTTTCATGATGGGATTTAGTCTCCTCTGCCCTTCAATACTATTCTTAGCATTTTCATCAAGAATGATTCTGTGCAAGCAGATGGTAGGACTAATCCCCTTTATATCAGCCATTTGCCACCCAATTGCCTTCTTATACCTCTTTAGGGTAGAAATGAGATCATGTTCTTGACTTTTGTATAGGTCAGAAGCAATGATCACAGACAATGTATCATTTTCCCCTAAATAGGCATACTTAAGGTGTTTGGGTAACTCTTTAAGCTCAAGCATAGGAGGTTTCTCAGTGGAAGGAAAATTTCTTCTAAGATTTGAATCCTCAAGCACAAGAGATTCATACTGTCTACTCCAAATTTCCTTCACAGTAGCCTCCTCATGCAATACACCTTCTTCCACAAGTTCACTTTTATCAACCTCAGCAAGAGCTTTCACCAAATGGTCACTTTGCTTGTGGAAGTGTTTCTAAACCACAGAATCAAGAGACACTACAAAGGAACACTCCTCAGTTCCTTGGTCAGGAAACTTGAGAGCATTCATCACATTGAACTTTATCTCTTGATCATTGAATCTCGTAGTCAATTTTCCGTTTTGCACATCAATTAGAGTCTTGCCAGTAGCCAAGAAAGGTCTTCCAAGAATTATGGGAACTTCCTTATCTCGATCAAAATCTAAAATCAGAAAGTCAGCAGGAAATACAAATTTATCTACCTTTGTTAAGACATCTTCAATGATTCCTTCTGGGTATGCAATAGATCTATCTGCAAGTTGGAGAGTAACAGTTGTAGGTCTGGCAACCCCTATACCCAACTGAGTGAAAACAGACTTAGGCATCAAATTGATGCTTGCACCTAAGTCACAAAGAGCTCTGCCAGTATAGGTTTCACCAGTTGAACAAGGAATATGAAACTGCCTGGATCTTTCAACTTGCTTGGAAGCTTGCTTTGTATGATCATACTAAATTCTTCTGTCATTGCCACTGTTTCAAATTCTCCAAGTCTCCTACTCTTAGTGAGCACATCCTTCTGTCATAGCCACTAGAGGAACACTGATGTGAAGTTGTTTTAGCACCTCTAAAAATTTGCCAAATTGCTTGTCTTGCTGTGCCTTCTTCAACCTTTGAGGAAAAGGTGGAGATAGAATAGGTTGATCAGCAACTGGTGATTGAACTGGTCCAGCATCAGATGCTGCAGCATCAACTGTGATACCATCTGTTGCCTTCTTTTTCTCATTTTTCTGATTTTTTTTGTTTATGTTGGTTCCATCACTGGGATCAGTAGATGGTCCATTCAAGTCCTTCCCACTCCTTAAGGATATAGCCTTGCAATGCTCCTTCCCTTTTGATGTTGATGGTTCAGTAGTGGAAGGTAATGATCCACTAGGCCTTTGGGTAAGAACAGTAGCTATTTGACCAAGTTGATTCTCCAAGTTCTTGATTGCAGCCCCTTGAGTTTGATACTGAGTTTTTGTTTCATTCATGAAGGCCTTGAGCATGGTCTCCATAGAATTTTCAACTGGCGGTGCTGCTGCCTTGGGTTGAGCAGGGAATCCTGAGGACCCACATTTGCATAATCTCTCATAGGTCTGTCCCTGTCATTTGCCATGCCTATGGCTGTTTCATTCAAAACTTGTTGCACATGAACAGGTTTCTCACGGTGTTCAGTGGCAATTATGGTATGCCTTTCAGAACCTTGGTTACTAGAGGTGGTGTTTCCCTATGATTAGAAGGTGGCGGTGTAGCCATATTGACAGCTCTACCCAATGAAATAAGTCCTGAGTGATCTTGATCCCTTCTCAAAGCCTTAAACAATCTTTCTATTTCAGGATGAAGTTGAAATTCTGGTGAACTGCGCCTGTGCATATGCTGCAGCAACAGATGCTGTAGCAATCTAATACTGAAACAACCAGAAACAGGACACCAAAATTAGCAACAAAAACCACTAGTTTGCCAATTAATTAAATAGTGTATTAAGCTATTTAATCCCCGGCAACGGCGCCAAACACTTGTTGTGTTGAAATGAGGTAGTGCAAGTGTACACTGTCCGACAAGTAATATAGTAGAAATACAGTTCGTTCCCACGAGGATTAATGCTTAAATGGCGTTTAATTTGATTAACAAATTAGTGATGGTAACAAAAGTAAAGACACAAATATTTGGTAACATTCAAAACAATAAAAAGTAAAGGTAATAAAGATCAGATGATTGGAACAAGTTGAGATGCATTCACTTTCAGTAACTTCATTAAAATGCAATTAATGATATGTTCAGCGCTGCAGCATTAGGTGCTGCAGAAATAGATATATTTTCTCAAATACTTCTCACTAGGGTTTCCTCGCAAGAGTTTATCTCTAGACCCTAAAGGAGTACGCCCTAGGCTGCTTAGGCACCCGCAGTATTCACCTAATGGAATATGCCCTCCTATCTCTAGGGTTTAAGCATGGAACACTAAAATCTCTTTTAATGCACACAATCCATATTATCTTGTGAGGTAAATTTATAAACCATCTCTGAATTTATAAATGCTATTTAGATTAGACGGCCAATCCTAATCTAAGATCGAAATATTATTATACACAAGATAAAATGCTCAACACTTAAACATACTTCATTAATCACACAATAAATTCATTACATTAAGTTCAGCATCCCAACTACAAGAAATTAGCTCATGTTGAGCGTAAACAACAAAGGAAACAACTTAGACACAGAAGTAGAAGTCATACTACAATCTCAAGGAGAGGGGTTACAGTACTAGTTGTTGAATCACGAAGGTAGCTCCAAAGACAACAATGGAGGAACAATCTAACTCTTCAATGTAGATTGCTCCACGAAATTGTAGCTTCCAGTGTTGCTGCAGCAACTATTCCAACAATTGATCTTTGAGTGAGCTTAAGTGTGCACAAAAATGGTGGCTATCTCTATACCAACCTTTTCGGCTCACCCTAAATGAGGAAGAACCACTTGTCCTTTAATGAGCCCAAAAAGTCATTTTTACCCAAACTTTAAGGGCATCAGCGAATATTCCCTTCTGGCACGCACACCCACGCCTGATGATTACTGACACATGTCCATTCCTTGTTTTCCGTGTTCTTTGCAGCATTCACTCTCATCTTGCGCAAATTGGCATTGCTGCCACATTAGGTGCTGCAGCAATTAGGCAAACATATTAAACACACAAATGGGTACCAAAGTGCCAAATATCACATTTCGAAGCCTGCACCTTAGACTACTTCTAAACTACCATAATTGCACAATATTTACAACAATGCTTGAGAATTCACAATGATTTAAGCTTGAAATAATAGATAATAACCATCATAAATGATAGTTATTGGAAAACTGTGAAGGTTGACAAGAATACGCTTCAGAGAGAGGCAAATATGCAAGGTTTTGTGTGGAGGTAGACTTGACCAAATCGTTATTAGTTATGTTTGAAGTTAATGGCAGTGTTTACAAGATAGAGTATGAGGGTCTTCACCTCTTATGTCTCAAATGTGGCCGTTTTGGCCATTACATTGATGGTTGTTCGGAGAAGAGCACACACCCACCACAGCAGGGTGAGAATAGAGGAGAAGGCGTAGAGCAGCAGCCTGTGTATGATGCTGATGCTGGCCCTTGGGTGGTCGTTCAGAAGACTCGGCTGCCACAGAAGGCTCAATTCGGGTTCCAGAACGGTGATGGTGGTTGGAGGTCGTGGAATCCGCAAGCTAACGGATCTCGGTTTCAAATTTTGGAAGAAAATGCAGAAAAAACGACAGAATTAATTACTGATAGCGAGAATATTAATGGAGATGGAAATCAAAGGGGAGAGAATAAAAGTGGATATGCCGGTAAAAATAGCAGTGAGCATGTGGCCACTAATTTCGGTAGCGCGGTGTCAGGTACAGGAAATCAAGGGCCACTAAGAATAAATTCGTTGTGAGCAATAACTCTCAAGCTAGAATTTCGGTTAGTGGAAACTAGGCCTGGACAAACGGGCAGGTAGTGCGGTTCCGGGTTCAATAAACCAGATCCGAAGGAAAACCGAAGAATACATACAACATCCACTTCCGACCATTTAGACGGGTGGGTTTTGGCGGGTGGCGGTTTTGACGGGTGGGTTGACTCGGTTAAGAGCTCATTTATACTGTGGTTGTTTTTCTTATCTTCTTCGGTGGTTTTTGATATTCAGTAGAGTTTCTGCAATTTTTTGAATGTGAAAATGGAGGATGAAGAGAGAGGTGAAGACTGAGGTTGAAGAGAGAGGCACGTCACTTACCTTTTCATCTTTTGATTTGTTTAATATAAAAATTAATACTCTCTTCGGTCTCTTTTATAAGCAAAATTAACTACTTTTACATTGATTAAGGAAATTTGTTAAGTACAATTATTTGTCTAATTTTCATACAAAAAGTTAACCAAATTTACTAAATTAACCTTATTAAATATTTAATAAAAAGGATATTTTATTTGACTTTATTTTAAACAACTCAATTAAATGAAGGGTAAATATGAAACAATAGCATTAAATAAGGTAAAAGTAGTTAACTTTTACTTATAAAAGAAACTAAAATTTGAAACATGTTTTTTGCTTATAAAAGAGACCGAAGAGAGTATGTGAGAAGCAGAAAATGCTATTTAATTATAGCTTCTCTGAGTGGAAGTAGTCTAGTTGAGTAGGTGCGGAGGTAAAGTTTAAAGAAAATCAAAAAGCTCCCCTAGTCTATTGCCTGTGTGATTCTTAGGTAATCATCACTAGATATTATATCTACAAATGTTGTGAGATGCGTTTCTTACGGATGGATTCGGTCTGTGCTGGATTTAGTTTCGGGCAACCCAACCCGCCCAAATGAGACTAGTAGCAACCGATTTTTCTATATAATCTAACCGAGAGCCATATTAAACCGACTTAGGGATGGCAAAAAAAAACAGACCCGCAGGTAAAACCCGTGATGGGTCTGGGGCAGGTAGTCAAATGGATACTCGCGGGTTGAGTAAACGGATAGTCAAACTACCCGTTAGTAAACGGGGCTGGGTCGGGTAGCGACGTACCCGTGCCTGCGGGTACCCGGACCCGTAGCAAAATATACTTAAATACCCCTTATATATACATATATATATATATACCTAGTTAAGAAACCCTAAATTTTCCCTACACTCACACCACTCAGCCGTCTCACACTCTCACTCTCACTTTGTGGACCTGAAGAATTGATTTGTAATTCTTCCATTCTTGTTTTTGGTTCTTTAAGATTCTTCTTATAATGTGGGTTTTAAAACCCCTTTCATTTCTTTGTCTTTAAATACGAATTTCACACTAGAGTATTTCAATACTGTATGTTTGATTAAAAAAAGTTTATGTTTTTTCTTCTTAGTGGACGCTTGAATTAATAATAGAAGTGACGTTTTCTCTGTTATAGGTTTTTGATTTTATTTATGTTTTGCTTTGAGTTTAGACTATGTTATTTCAAATTTTATTCTTTTTTAAAAAATATTTTTATTAATTTACAAATATTCGTGGGTACCCACATGTACCCGTTAAGAAACATACTCATTTAAAACTCGCTAAGCGAGTACCCGTGCGGGTATGGGACGGGTACGGGTCCTATTTATACTAAACGGGGCGGGTAGTGGGTAGTTGCGCCCCGTTGACATCCCTAAACCGACCGAAGAAGCATGTAAAGTTGGGACTATTCTTTAAAGGGGAGATATGGTGCAACAAACTCAAGGGGAGGCTACCGTGGAGCAATTAAAAAGCAATTAATTGAAGAGAAGAGAAATTCTAGCGTGCAGAATATTAACGAGGCGACTACCGTGGAATATTTAAAAACTGATGTGGAAGGCATGCATGAGTCTGGCTGTGAGGAAAAATAAGACAGTGCATGCTCCTGTGCAGATTGTTCAAGGAAAAGGCAGCTCTCAAATGGAGCTTTCTCATCAGCCCAGACCACCAGCCCGTGCACCAATCCGCCGGTGCTGTTGGTGGTGAAGTGACGGACACTTCCATACCTGTAATAAACACTCAGGAAGATATGGATTATGTAGCTGAAACTATGGGGAAAAATTCCTCTGATGCCGTGGTGAAAAATTGCCTCGAGTGGATTTCTCAGATCATCATCCTCTCCTAATTCTTCCTTATGGTGTTAATGTGAGAATTAGAAATAAGCAGTTTCGTTTTCAAAGAGTCTGGAAATCACATCCTATGTATAAGACCTCTATTAGCTCTGTTTGGGATTCAAATTTGGATGTGGTGCACAATATTAATAGTACTAAGGGTCATCTTAAGCAGTGGGGTAAGGAAGTGTTTAGAGATGTGCATCGCAAGAAGAAAAGATTACTTGCTAGAATTGGTGGTATTCAAAGAGTCACTTATAATGGCACTAGTAATCGTTTTCTTCGAAACCTTGAATTTAATCTTCAGCGTGAGTTAAAGGAGTTATTGGCTCAAGAAGAGGTTATGTGGCATCAGAGATCTGGAGCTAAGTGGTTGAGAGATGGTGACCAAAATACTCGTTATTATCATTTGAAGACTGTCAATAGAAGGAGGAGGAATAATATTACAGTGCTTCAAGATTCTAATGGTACTTGGCAAGATGATGAAGGTGTTATTAAAGGTGTGGTCAACGATTTCTATAGAGGTTTGTTTAAAGAAGACATGGTTTTTGGTCCTTATGTTAATTCTTCCTTCTCTTATGGAACGTTGTCCAGAGATGAATTAGAAGCTTTAGGCTCAAATTTGGATGTTATGGAAATAAAGCAGGCTCTCTTTTCTGTTGGTGCTTGGAAGGCTCCAGATCCTGTTGGTTTTCCACCTGGTATCTTTTAGAAGGATTGGGATTTGGTTAAAAATTCAGTGAACAACTTCGTGAATTTAGTTTGGGAGCATCCATCTAACATTGCCCAGGTTAATCAGACGGATATTTGTCTTATTCCGAAAGTACACAAGCCAGAATTTGTGAGTCAATTTCGGCCCATATCTTTGTGTAATACCCTTTATAACGTAGTGACAAAAGTTATTGTTAATAGATTGAAGGGCCTTATGAATAAGCTCGTCCCTCCTTTTCAAACGGGCTTTATTCATGGGCGAAATATCCAAGAGAATATTGTTGTTGCCCAAGAGGTGGTTCATACCATGAAGAGAATGAAAGGTAGGAAGGGAGGTGTGGCAGTTAAAGTGGATTTATCTAAACCCTATGATAAAATCAAGTGGTCCTTTGTTCAGTGTGTTCTCAAAGAAGTGGCTATTCCTGATAAACTTTGTGACATCATCATGGCTTGTATTACCAACGTTCAAACAAATGTCATGTGGAATGGCAACCGGAGTGATTTCTTTCATCCTCAGCGGGGTCTCGACAAGGTGATCCATTGTCGCCTTATATCGCGACTAAGCCTAAGTTTGGAGGTGGTCTAGGCATTAGAAATTTGAATAAAATGAAGGTTTAAATATGCGTTTGGCCCCTGCAAATACACGCACAATCCAAACAGGCCCCTGTAAAAAAAAACTTTAAAATAGCCCCTGCAAAATATAATTTGTTTACGGTTAGGCCCCTCGGTCAGTTTTCCATAAAAAAACATTAAAATAAAAATAATTGCCACGTGTCATAATCTCATTGGACCATTATGCCACGTGTCACTGAACGCCACGTCATCAACCCATGTCACCATGGACACATGGCACTAACATGTGCCATGTCAGGAACCAATAGGTGGTTGCCACGTGGCACTAGTGTGGCAAGGTGGAGAATAATGTGTTACTAAAAAAAAAACAATTTGGGCAAGCATGGGACTCGAACCCATGACCTCAACATGATAATCATGCTCACTTACCACTGCACCACACATTCGTTTTGTGATATTATGCAAACAAAAAACATATATTACATAAAAACGAAAATCATCATCTTCTTCAGCCCAAAAACAGATTTGCGAAAATCATCATCATCATCTTTCATCACCTTCCATCTTTCATCATCTGGGTTCAATTTCGTTTTCGTCATCTGAGTTTAATTTCGTTTTCATCAGGTTTAATTTTAATTTCAGTTTTCCATTTTCCAATCCCAATTTTTCAATTTCGTTTTCAATTTTTCAATGTTGTTGTTGAAGATGAAATTTGGAGTTTTCAATTGAATTGTTGTTGTTGTTGAAGATCTGGAAACGCAAATGAAGATCTATTTGGATAATATATGTTTATATAATAGATCTTCATAAACATGTCTATGTTGAAGATCTGGAAATGCAATTGAATTGTTGTCGTTTTCATCAAATGAAGATGAAATGAACATTTTTGGGTTGAAGATGAAATGAACGTTTTCATCAGATCTGGGTTGAAGATGAAGATGATGATGATTTTCGTCTTTATGTAATATATGTTTTTTGTTTGCATAATATCACAAAATGAACGTGTGGTGGATGAGATCGTACCCACAGTCTACAACAAGTAATATAGAGAAGATGAGATCGTACCCATAGGGATTGGATTAATTCTTTATGCTTAAATATACAGAAAGATTAGTGCAGAGTAAACTACTAACAAATGGTGGATAGTGGTATGTAAACAGAATATAAATGAAGTATAAGAAGTGTATGAAATCAGTAGATAATGAAGGTTGAGATGTTCTTAACCAAATAAGTCACTTTCAAGAGTTTTGTGTTTATATGTGGTGCAGGTGCACTGGATGCAGCTGCATTAGAATTGTGCATTTCAGTCACTGTCTTCAGAGTTTCATTACAAGCTCTTATGTCTAAGCATGCTAAATAAGTTCACTCCTGTCTTTTAAGTACCCACTGTATCACCAAAAGGTCTATGCTATCCTATGTCTAGGACTTAGCATGAATTTAACAAAGTTTTATTAAAACAAATTAACAAAGACTTTATTAAAACACTCACCCTTATTAGTTCTTGAGTTCTTAATTGTAAACCATGTCTGCTTTTACAAATCTACTTATTCTAAGTGATCAACCTCAAAATAAGTGTTGAAAGAAGTATTATTACACAAGAACTAAAATGCACACCCCATATAAAAACACAATAACTTACTTAAAAGATCATTATAAGGCTCAAAACATCCCAACCAAGTGAGTTTAGCTCATGTTAGTCATTGCAAGGCATATATAAACTGAAAAAAATCATATTTATATAAGTGAAATCACAACAAAAGAAAACAACAAGGTAAAGGTTACACGGGTTGAAGATCTTTTGCATGAGTTCCCAAGCAATGCAGGTGCACTGACTTCACTGCACTTAGCTAGCACTGCGTAGAAGTGAAGAAAGAAGTTGTCAATTCCTTCCTTACAATATAAAAACTATCTAAAACTAATTCTAGAAGTATCTTGTTGATATCTTGAAGTGTTACTTGAGGTATTTTTTCAAATGAGAAGAGAGGGTCTTTATATAGCCTTCAAAAAGGTGACTTCCTTGGTGATGTGACTTCCTTGGTGATCAATTTAACTTGAGTTTGAACCATGGTTACTTTTCTGAACCTCCCAAAAAGTAAACTGAATCCCACACTCAAACACAAATGGAGGTCCAATAATGGATGGCCATGTGTCCCTAAGTGTGTGACTCTTCAAAGCTAGTCTTCTATGGTAGGCGCCGAAATTTGAAAATTGCATGTGCCCTTGTGATTAAGCATGATGTTATATATGAAGTGTAGGTGCACTCTGATGATTTGGCAATGCTTCATGCACAGTTGTCAGCTTTCAGTGCAGGTGCACTTGATGCAGGTGCACTGTTGTGTTCTAGTTATTTCCTGAACGAACACATCAAAATTCCAAAATATATGTCAAATGCTTAATCATGAGAATAACCTTCTGTAAAACTCTAGATTTTGTTATTTTATTTATTTAACTACTATTACTACTTATTTTTACTTAGAACTTTAGCCATTATTAAGTTTAGATGCGTAAATAACTCTATAAAAAATAAAGTTATCAACTTGCTGACAGGGGATGACGTGGAATTGTACAAGCTGATCGCCAAGTGGGGGGGAAGGAGTTGGCTAAGAAAGGCTTGAAGTTCCACTACGGCTCCATGATTGACGTCGTGGCCGGGTCTGAGGCCAAGTTGAAGAGATACTTTGATTCTTGTATTGACTTTTCATTTCAATGTCTTTATGTCGTTATACTCCGAGCTGGTCTCGGGAATTTTCTGATGTTGATTCTGACCGTCTTTATTCTTCCTCAGGTAAAATGGACGATCTTGATGACATTTTTGCGAACGCCAATGTTGATACTTCCGTCCAGGTTGAGGTGCCTAAGAGGAAACCTGAAAAGAAGAAAATCATGGAGAAAAAGGGGACGGGTTCGGGGTCAGGATCTGCCCCCGTCCTGGAAAAGGTGGTAAGCAAGTCCCAATCTACTGGTGGCAAGCCTGCCGCTGACAAACAAAAATTTCAATTAAATTCTCCTGCTGCCGTCCAGTCTTCTTCGAAGCCAAGCTCAGAGCCAGTTAGCAAGGAGAGCCACAAGAGAGGCCACTCTGAGAACCAAGTGCTCTACGATGTGTTGGTATAGAGTTATTTAATCTGTCATTCAATGTTTTTAAAACCATTTGTCTTGCTATTACTAAAAGTAATGGAGATTGAGATTTATTATGCTAATGGAGATGATCCAATCACATTTTTCTTATCTTTTTTTTTCCATTGTTTAAGCGATGGCTGCAGATGACATTGTAAAGAAATAAATGACTACCGAGCAGTAAAGAAACAAGGGGCTTTTATTAGCTAAATGGGTCTTCAAGCCCAATTACCATCATCTAAAACCAAGAAAATACTTATCCGCATCGTGAACCATAAGCCCCGACTCACAGAGAAGGGCACGGCGACAGCCAAGGAGAATTGGTATTAAAGGAAGGGGAAAATCTATATAAGTTTAGAATAGATTTAGATTTAGATTTGACCCACGTTTCTGGGCAATATCAATTTGCTTTCATAAAATCCAAACATGTTGAAAAGTAGAAAAATCACGTCTTGCGTTTACCGTGCTCTAACGCATTACCGAACATAAGCTAACTCTATCAAAATCAATTCTAATCACTCTTTACTAAAAATCACAAGTACAAAGATTAAAGTCCCCAAAAACATACGTGCAAAAAAATAATCTTCCCTATATGGTTGTGCATTAAAATCCACCGGAGGGTTTAAACCATCAGTTGCTTTTCTAGCTTTAACTTCGTGAGGAAATAACTTTTGTATTGCATTCCAAAGAGTTATGTTCACAGGGCAGTATGTACTGCACAAAATCACAAATAATTAAATACACAACGATGCGATATTTTTTAAAATCAAATAGTTTACAATATACCTTATGGATCTCCGACATAGAGGGCATCTTTGGCCACCCATATATATGGAACGTTGCAAACATATTCTGCAAAAACTACAAAATTATAGATTCTCAGTTAGAAACTTAGGAGGTAATGTTCTAAAAATTAAATTGATCAATTTGAAAATTTTTTACCAGAAATTTGATTGGGTATCTATAATATTATAAGAATAGAGTGGTATTTGTTTTTGATTTGATTACGTACTTGTGACCACAACAAGTGGTAGTTGGCTCAAAGAATATCTCCAAGCAAACCTGCAAAAATGAATAAAATAACATTATTATGTTTCTTCAATATATGAAGCCACATTAGTAAAAGCATCACAAGAATATTCGTACACAGCATGAGAACTCTTCTATGAGGTCGACCATTGATAGTATTAAGTTTATTTTCTTGATCAAGATGAGAACGGTGCATAACATGAGTTATATGCCCCTTATATAGACTAATGTCATGGTAAAATAAAGAGATTGGTAACTTGTTTTTCAAGATAATAATATTTAAAGTGTTGAAGAGATGAGTTACCCATTTGTGTTTGTTGCCTTCATTTCTGCCGAGTGCTGCCGCTGATATCTCGGTACCTCCTTTAAACGGCTGGCAACGTCTAACTAGTAGCTCCCAGCATTTGTAGTCTCCGTGCTAGTGTTTTTTTTTTAAGTACGGAAGATTTGATAGAAAAGTACTTTCTAGAAACATCAGATAAGAGAAAGAAGTGGAATTTCTAATGTTATTAGGATATAAAAATAGATGTGAAAGTTCAATACTCGACATCTTCAATTCCACCTTCTTACATGCATCAGGGTTCGACCATATCTCATGCCTCATTAAAACCTTCTGATGCAAAACTCTCATTAGGGAAAAAAACACAAAGAAGGACAAAGAGTACTCCCCAAAAATTTTATTGATAAAAAAGAAAAGTAAACAAACATAAGGAGACTAGGATAATACCCACGAGCATAAACAATACAACCGAAGTGGAATAAAAACCATCCTATAAAGGTGTGTAACAACATCACTATAATGACTCTCATACCAACTAGGTTGGCACCAAAGCCATTAACAATCATTTGCATCACACCAAAAATAGGAAGAAAAATGAAAACCCAATCCATCTAAAGCAAGAAAACATGCCCAAGAAAGAGATTAACAGAACCTATAGCTATGCAGACCTAAACTATTCCTGCAAAAAATTGTGATTAGACAACAATAAAAATTGCACATAAGAAACTACACGTAAGTTTTGTTCAATTAGGTATTGTCTTTATTAGTACATAAATTTTAACAGCTACTAGCGCCAAGGATGCATGGAGTACACTACAGGAGGAGTTTCAAGGAACCACCACGTAGATTCTAGTTCCTCTCTTGCGGCTTTGTCATTTGCCTTCTTGCTGAGAGGCTATAGAGTCCTCCACGTAGATTCTCCGACCTCCACTGGTATGACTGCCTCGGTTCCATACGTCATTCTGGTGGAATGTGGCATCGTTCGATATGCCCAGAGGATATAAGAAACGTAAGTTTTGTTCAATTAGGTATTGTCTTTATTGAGCACGACCCTGTTTGCCGACTCTACCTGCCCATTATTTTGAAGGTGCTTGACGGAGGCTAGGTGAAATGCTGTTTGATGTTCAGATCTGTCATCAACTTTTGAAACCCCTTATCAGCGAATTGTGTCCCATTGTCAGTGATCACCACGAAGGGAACCCCGAATCTGGTCAGGATGTTCTTTTTCACAAACTTGATACAATTGTTAGCAGTTATTTGGGCGAGTAGTTCTGCTTCGATCCATTTTGTCAGATAGTTGACGACGACGATTAAGTACTTGACTCCACCTCGGCCAGGCAGGAAAGGTCCGAGGAGGTCTATTCCCCATTGGCTGAAAGGCCATGCTGCCGACAAGGAAGAGAGTTCGGCTGGGGGCATGATGGACGTCGACGTATCGCTGGCAGGTGTCGCATCATCTGACGAGGTCGAAAGCATCCTTCGTCATCGTCGGCCAGTAGTAACCTGCCCTGAGGGCTTTCTTCGCCAGGGCCCGGGCCCCCAAGGGCTGTCCGCGGATTCCTTCATGGATTTCATTGAGGACGTACTCGGCCTCCTCCCCCTCGACACACTTCAAAAGGGGAGTAGAGAACCCACGCCGGAAGAGTTTCCCGTCTATGATGGAGTAAGATGTTGGACGGCGCCGGACCGCAGTCCCTTCCTTGGGGTCGGCTGGTTCTACACCGAGCTCAATGTAATCCTTGATGGGTTGTATGCAGTCTGCGCCTTCCATTACAACGTTAACATCGGACACAGTGGCCGGAGATAGGTCGACACTTGCACTACAAGAAAAACATGATTTCCGGCGGATTTTTACCGTCGGTACATTTCCGGCGGATTTTGCAAAAAAAAAAAGAAAAACAATTTTTTTTTTCAAAATCAGCCGGAATTTTCAAAAATCCGCCGGTAAAATTCGGAGGGAAAAAAGTCCGCCGGTAATTTCAAAAATCCGCCGGAAAAATTCGGAGGGAAAAAAATCCGCCGGTAATTTCAAAAAATCACCTATAAATAAAACTTTCTCCTACACTCCTCTCATTCTCTCATTTCACTCTCTATTTCCTTCTCTTTCTCTTATACATTTTCTCTATCTTATATTTCTTCTTCTTCTTCCTCTTCCTCACACTCCCCAATCTACATAAATTTCTCTATACTCTCTCCTTTTTTCTTCATTCTCACTCACTCATTCATTCTTATTTCTTTTTGCCCATTCTCTCCAATTTTAATACTTCTCATCTCTCCTTCATTCTTTATTCCTCATTCTCACTCCTTCATTCTTCTCACTTCATTCTTATTCTCACATATTCTCTTTCATTCCTTCATATTTCTTGATTCTCACCCCAACCGGTACAAATACAAGGGGAAATTTGAAATTGGACAAAATTTAGATACAGTAGTAACATTTAAATTTAAAAAACGAAATTCTTATTTAAAATTTAAAATTTTAAAATTTTAAAAAAAAATTAATTTTTTTTTAAAAAAATCCGCCGGTAATGCACATTACCGGCGGAAAATCCGCCGATAATTACTGGGGGAAAAATCCCTCGGTAATGTGAAAAATCCGCCGGTAATTACTGGCGGAAATTCCGCCGATAACCATTACCGACGAGTGAATTACCAGCGGATTTCCGGCGGAAAAAATATGCCGGTAATGCCCATTTTCCGGCGGATTTTGTCCGCCGGAAATTACCAAAATTCTTGTAGTGTTGGCTTCATCAGGCTTTCCTGAATGATGCTCCGTAGATTGCCTGTTGGCTTTGTGCTGGCCAGCTTGGCTAGGACGTCGGCTCGGGCATTCTCAGCCTGAGGTACATGCTTCAATTTTACTTGCTCGAAACGAAGGAGCAACTCCCGTACCCGTGCCAGGTATCTCTACAGAATGGGATCGTTGGTTACGAAATGCTTCTTGACTTGGGAGACTACCAGCAGCAAATCTGTGTTCAGCTCTATGGTTTTTGCCTCGAAATTCGAGGCTAGCTTCAGTCCGATAATGTAGGCTTCATATTCTGCCTGATTGTTTGAGGTGGTGAAGGCGAAGCTAAGGAGACCTCGATCATCAGCCTTTCAGAGTTCTCGAGGATGAGCCCTGCTCCACTGCCCTTCGAGTTTGACTAATCGTCGACGTGGAGGTTCCATTGCAAAGGATTGGTCTCGGAGAGTGATGGTGTCATTTCAACAACCAAGTCGACCAAGACCTGAGCCTTGAGAGCGGACCGGGCCTCATATTTGATGCCAAATTCAGATAATTCTATAGCCTACTTGATGATTCTCCCGGCGAGATCGGGACGATGTAAAATCTATCGGATCGGTTGATCCGTTCGGACAACGATTTGGTGAGCTACGAAGTACCGTCTTAACCTTCTGACGGCCACGACCAGGGCTAAGGCCACCTTCTCTATCCTTTGGTAACGGGACTCGGCCCCTTGTAGTACCTTGCTCACGACGTAAACTGGTCTCTGCCCTTCTTCTATTTCCCGGATCAAGACTGCGCTCACTGTTTCCTCGGCGACTGCGAGGTATAGATAAACTGTTTGATTAGTGAGCAAACATGCATATGTTATATTAACTTTATGTGCTATTTAGTTATGGTATTATAGTATTTGTGTCTTATTTATGCATAATTAGGTATTATCTAATTTAACTGTAAATATCCAATTTTCTATACTAATAGAAGGCATATGCATGATTGGATATAATTAGTATGTGTATTGCTTGATGTTTGGGCCATAACCTAAGTTACATTCATTCAAAAATTGTGATTTTGATGTTCTTGGACACCTAAGACAATGTACTAAAGATATAAATGGGTGTAGGAAACAAAGTTTGCTAGTTTGAAGTCCAATGAACCTCAATAATACTAGACAACAATTCTGTCCGAACTTTGGTTGAGTTTTGGCCCATAACACATTTTCATATTTGACCCATATCTCAAGCAATACAAGTCCAATTGATCCAATTCCAGTTGTATTGGTTAGCTTACTCACGTATCTACCACTTTGGATTCATGTACAAAGTGCTGAAAAGATTGGATTCAAGGGTGAAAATGACATGCAACTTGATCATTATGACAATGCTCGGGATTTCAAACTACACAGTACACATTTTGGCATTATATTCACCATAATTCACACAAAACTCCAAATTGAAAGGTAGAACATGATCTGGATAGAAGACTTAATGAACTTCATTTTATCTTGAGGGCCACAATCTAGATTTCAACAAGAAGGACGACTTATCTTGCAATTAATGAGAGGGTCCAAAACTGTCTTAAAATATTCAAGTGTTCTCACCTTTCAAGCCTATATAAAGGGGGCTTTGGCAAGCCATGGAGCATCACTCCCTAACTTCAGAAATATAACATATATTTAGTATCTAAGAGTTGTTTTCTTTGTAATATGAGTAGCTAAACCCTTAGCTAGAGCTAAGGGTGAAGCTTTTGTAAAGTAGTAGTATTCTTCTTGGTTTTCAAAATGATCTTCAATGTTAAATCTTTTGAGTTGTTTAATGATATATGAAAATCATTTTTTTTTGTGAAAGCTTTGATTTGTTATAGTATGGCACAATGAATGCTTAGTTTTACATAACAACAATTGGTTACATAAACTCTTTAAGACAACTACAAAGATAGTTTTCAAAAGCTACAAAGTTTTCTAAGTGTTTAACGATTTATCTTCCAACTGAAATCACTTGATTGTTGGATTTCAATTGAGTTATCAAGTTTAGCCAAGAACAAAGCTATGATTTTACTTAAGTGGAACCCCAAAGGTCTAGTACTTAGTCTTATATAAACTTCAAACCTCACAAATAGATTGGCATACCTTTTCCTTCAAAATATCCCTGTGGTTTGACACTCGGACTTCCGAGAAATTTATTACTTGAGACAAACCTATACTTGGGTGTGCAACCGTAAAGTGTGATCAAGTTTTTTGGTGTCCTTGCTGGGGATATCCCTTGGAGGACGGTCCATCTCTTTGTGAATATTCTCTTTCTTTAGTAAGACTTCAAAAGGTTATCTCTTCTCTATCCTTTATTTTTAATTTTAGCAATTAAGTTAGTATAACTAATAAATATTGTGTGCTTGCAAATTGTATGCATAATTGGTGTCGTGATTTAAAAAGTGGTAGACTAATAAGGAGTGAAGCACCTAATTTGAATAATAATTGTGAAAACATGGACGAAGGTGAAGCAGAAACTCCTAATGATAATCAACCAGTTCGTTCCATGCGTGATTTCTTATAACCTCAATGGAATACCACTCCATCATGCTTTGTTTATCCACCAAATGCTCATAATTTTAGACTCAAGTCCAGTACGATCCAATTACTGCCTAATTTTCATGGACTTGAATCTGAAAACCCTTATTTACATTTGAAAGAATTTGAGGAAATATGTGTCACTTTAAATGAACCAACATGCACCCAAGAAATAATAAAGTTTAAGTTATTTCCTTTTTCTCTCAAAGACAAAGCAAAAATATGGCTTAATTCTTTAAGACCTGGATCAATCACGACATGGCAACATGTACAAACTGAGTTTTTAAAAAAGTTCTTTCCAATTCATAAAACCAACTCTTTGAAGAAGCAAATCAAAAACTTTGTCCAAAAGCCTAATGAACAATATTTTCATTGTTGGGAACGTTTTAAAGATTTGCTAAATGCTTGCCCTCACCATGGTTTTGAAAATTGGAGGACCGTAAGTTTCTTTTAAGAAGGATAAATTCTGAAACCAAGCAATTTGTGGAAATGATGTGTAATGGAGAATTCTTGGACAAAAATCCGGACGATGCTCTTGAATATTTAGACCACCTAGTTGATAAAACTCAATCTTGGTATAATGAAAATACATCAGAGGGTTCAATAAGGTCTAATCTTGAAAATGTTAACAAAGGAAAATATTACCTTAATCAAGAAGATGATCTAAGTGCTAGGATTGCTAGTTTAGCTAGAAAGGTTGAAAGTATGGAACTAAAGAAATCTAAGGAAGTAAAATTTGTGCAAAATAAGGACATTTGTGATATTTGTGCCATTGAAGGACATTTAACAAATGAATGCCCAAGAATTCCTGTTTTCAAGGAGATGTGTGAAGAACAAGCAAATGTAATATCTAATTTCAAAAAACCATTTCCATCTACTTTTTCTGAGACATATAATCCAAATTGGAGAAACCGTCCTAATTTTAGTTGGAGGAACGATAACAATGTTCAACCTTTACCCAACCAAAATACCTCCAATTCTAATTTCATACCATATAACAGACCACAAATAAAAAGCCTAGAAGAAACATTACAAACATTCATGCACCCAAACAACCATAAACACCCAAACTTCACAAGCCATAAATGAAATCAAGCTTACATTGTCTACCTTGACAAACTCCTTGAGAACGACCGAGAAAAGGAAGTTTCCAGCTCAACCTCAACAGAACCCAGCTGGTCAATGCCAAATCTCTACTGAAACACCACCGAAAAATGTAAATGCTGTCACTACTCTACTGAGTGGAAAAACAATTGACAAGACAATCCCCATCAAGATTTCAGATTCAGACTCTACTCCAAACTTACAAGATAAAGGTAATGATGAAGGTAAGGATGAAGGTAAGAATGATGATATTTCTATTCAAAGAAAAAAGCCATTACCTGCCCCTTTCCCTCAAAGATTACACCCAATTAAGAAGTTAAACCATAATCCTGAAATATTTGAGATTCTTCAACAAGTTAAAGTTAACATTCCTCTGTTGGATGCGATCAAACAAATTCCGTCTTATGCCAAATTTTTGAAAGATTTATGTACCGTGAAAAGAAAATTAAATGTTCAAAGTAAGCCATTTTTGATGGAAAGTGTTAGTTCAATCATCCAACAGGATACTCCACCAAAATATAAGGATCCTGGTTGTCCAACTATATCTTGTGTAATTGGTAATACTAAGATAGAACATGCACTTCTTGATCTTGGTGCGAGTGTTAATCTTCTACCATTTTCTGTTTATCAACGATTGGACCTTGGAGAGCTAAAGAAAATGCCAATCACACTTCAATTGGCAGATCGTTCAGTGAAAATTCCAAGAGATATAGTTGAGGATGTACTAGTTCAAATTGATAAATTCTATTTTCCAGTAGATTTTAGTGTTTTGGATACACATCCGGTTTCAAATCCAACATCTCAACATCCCATCATTTTAGGAAGACCATTTCTTGCAAACTCTAATGCTTTGATAAATTGTAGAAATGGAGTTTTGAATCTTTCTTTTGGAAATATGACTTTGGAGTTAAATGTTTTCAACATTTCCAAACAACCACCAGAAAATGATGAAATATATGAAATTGATGTAAATGATAAATACACGTGTGGTTAGTGAGTAAACACGCATATGTTATATTAACTTTATGTGCTATTTAGTTATGGTATTATAGTATTTGTGTCTTATTTATGCATAATTAGGTATTATCTAATTTAACTATTAATATCCAATTTTCTATACTAATAGAAGGCATATGTATGATTGGATATAATTAGTATGTGTATTGCTTGATGTTTGGGCCATAACCTAAGTTACATTCATTCAAAAATTGTGATATTGATGTTCTTGGACACCTAAGACAATGTACTAAAGATATAAATGGGTGTAGGAAACTAATTTTGCTTGTTTGAAGTCCAATGAACCTCAATAATACTAGACAACAATTCTGTCCAAAGTTTGGTTGAGTTTTGGCCCATAACATATTTTTGTATTTGACCCATATCTCAAGCAATACAAAGCCAATTGATCCAATTCTAGTGAAAGTGGTTAGCTAACTCACGTATCTACCGCTTTGATTCAGGGACAAAGTGCTGAAAAGATTGTATTCAAGAGTGAAAATGACATGCAACCTGATCATTATGAAAATGCCCCGGATTTCAAACTACACAGTACACATTTTGGCATTATATTCACCATAATTCACACAAACCTCCAAAGTGAAAGATAGAACATGATCTGGAAAGCAGACCTAATGACCTTCATTTTATCTTCAGGGCCCCAATCAACATTTCAACAGGAATTTCGACTTATCTTGCAATTAATGCGAGGGTCTAAAACTGTCTTAAAATATTCAAGTGTTCTCACCTTTCAAGCCTATATAAAGGGAGCTTTGGCAAGCCATGGAGAATCACTCCCTAGCTTCAGAAATATAACATATATTTAGTATCTCCATGTTATATTTCTGAAGCTAGGGAGTGATTCTCCATGGCTTGCCAAAGCTCCCTTTATATAGGCTTGAAAGGTGAGAACACTTGAATATTTTAAGACAGTTTTAGACCCTCGCATTAATTGCAAGATAAGTCGAAATTCCTGTTGAAATCTTGGTTGGGGCCCTCAAGATAAAATGAAGGTCATTAGGTCTGCTTTCCAGATTATGTTCTATCTTTCAATTTGGAGGTTTGTGTGAATTATGGTGAATATAATGCCAAAATGTGTACTGTATAGTTTGAAATTCGGGGCATTGTCATAATGATCAGGTTGCATGTCATTTTCACCCTTGAATCCAATCTTTTCAGCACTTTGTCCCTGAATCGAAGTGTACGTGAGTTAGCTAACCACTGCAACTGGAATTGGGTCAATTGGACTTGTATTGCTTGAGATATGGGTCAAATACGAAAATGTGTTATGGGCCAAAACTCAACCAAACTTTGGACAGAATTGTTGTCTAGTATTATTGAGGTTCATTGGACTTTAAACTAGCAAAATTAGTGTCCTACACCCATTTATCTCTTTAGTACATTGTCTTAGGTGTCCAAGAACATCAATATCACAATTTTTGAATGAATGTAACTTAGGTTATGGCCCAAACATCAAGCAATACACATACTAATTATATCCAATCATACATATGCCTTCTATTAGTATAGAAAATTGGATATTAATAGTTAAATTAGATAATACCTAATTATGCATAAATAAGACACAAATACTATAATACCATAACTAAATAGCACATAAAGTTAATATAACATATGCATGTTTACTCACTAATCACACCCCCCCAACTAGCTTATTACTAGTCCCTAGTTAATAAAGTGTGACACAAACTTTAGTTTTTCTATTCATTTCATATTACCAATCTCTCTTTCTAATATATTTAACTCAACAAACTATTGTATTCCAAATCTATTCATTATCCACTATTATCTAGCCAAGTGGTTTAATAGTCCTCCTCTTTTGTGCTCAAGTAAAGTGACAAAAAGTTATGAGGCGCATATCATAAAAAATATCACCTCAATGTTTTGCTAACGCTAACAACTTTTAAAATTGGGCTTTTTATTAACAGTCGTAATTCTTCTTTTTTTTCCTTTTTTTTCTTTTTTTTTGTGGGAAAATTAGAAGATGGTCTGGTTCGCTTAAGATTTTCTCCTAACCCATGTAGTGAGCTTTGGGCCAATAAATCCCAGACCAGTTGGCCTTAGGTTTTAGGTGTTTGATCACCCCTCGGGCTTAATGGTCTGAGTTATGGAGTCTATGAAACCAAACAATTAAACCAACTTGTTAGTATTATTATTTTATTTTTTTTTAATTTTAGAAGTTGGTCTGATTTCCTTAAGATTTTCTCCTAACCCATGTAGCGAGCTTTGGGCCAATAAATCCCAGACCAGTTGGCCTTAGGTATTAGGTGTTTGATCACCCCTCGGGCTTAATTGCTCGAGTTAAAGAGTCTTCGAAACCAAACTTCCTTCACACCCTTGAGCTTAAGTATTAAGTATTATACACACGCACATATATACATCAATTTTTTTTTGCCCAATAATATAGCTGCTACCTTTTGCAAAACAACGAAATTAATAAAATTAGTCAATTTGCAACCCACAATCACTTGTCACTGTGTGTGTGGGATAAGGATGACTGAGAAACAACTACTAGACAATACATGAATATAATAGATATGAAATATGTCAAGTTTGTTTAATTGCACATGTTGAAGTTGAGTGATTCAGGTAAGCATAAAAATTTTCATTTTTGATGCGTCTCAAGGGTAGTTGTTTTACCCCTTACTCTGCCATCAAGTTTTTATTAGTACTCTAAATATTTTTTTTAAACAAAACAAAATGGATATCTACTAATCCTCTCCCCCCAACTTAACTTACACATTGTCCCCAATGTTTCAAAGTAGGAGTTGCAAAAATTAGAAGATATTACCTGACACCAAAGAAAACTGAAGAAAATAAACCTGAAACAAAAATCTGCACAAGATTAAAGAGAAAGTGTACCTAGCACGCTTGTACTATTTACAGAGAAAGTGTACCTAGCACGCTAGATGCACTATTTATCGAACAAAAAGCTTCAAAAGTAGTGTTCCCCACATGGGAGACAGTAGTTGTGATTGTGGCTCACATCTTCCGCTAGTTTTACGTCCAGAAACGGTTTAAACGCCTTCTATGAGTCGAGGATAAGCTTCCCATCCAATTTTCTTAAAAATTGGCAAACAGGGTCTTTTAATGTCGGATTCCCAAGACTAAGTGTAGATTCTTTTCGGAATTGCACCCACAAATCGATAATTTCACCTTGCACCGTTCCACAAGAATGCGACTCAAGAGTCAAATGAATATCCTCCAAAGACTCCTTACTCAGCCCATTCTTAATGAAATCTATTTTATCATGTCGATTTTTGGAAGCCCAACCAATATTTCTACTGGTATCAAAGCTAGACTCTTGTTTAAAGGGCCGAGCAGCTTCAAGAGAAATGGCTTCAGGTTGGCCTACGCAAGAGGGTGCGTCTCTTACCCGTCCTCCGGGATTCAACGGGAAAGACTATGCATATTGGAAAGAAAGAATGAGAATATTTATAGAAGGGGTTGATATTGATGTATGGGATGCTGTGGAAAATGGACCCTATGTCCCCACACACATGGTAAATGGTATTCTCACTATCAAAGAAAGAGCTGAATGGACTGATAATGATAAGAGAAAAGTTCAACACAATTTTCGTGCCAAGAATATCATCACTTCCGCCCTCAGTCCTGATGAGTTCTTCAGAGTGTCAAACTGTAAAACTGCCCAAGAAATGTGGGACAATCTTCAAGTCACTCATGAAGGTACTGGTGAGGTAAAAAGAGCAAGAACAAACACTCTCATCCGGGAATATGAACTATTTGGAATGAATCAAGGAGAAACTATACAAGAAATGCAAAAGAGGTTCACTCACATAGTGAATCAACTGGGCTCATTAGGAAAATCATTTCCTGCATAAGACTTGATCAACAAAGTGCTAAGATGCCTAAACAGAGAATGGCAACCGAAAGTAACTGCTATAGCTGAATCAAGAAATTTAGCTACTATGACACTCGCCACTCTTTTTGGGAAACTACAAGAGCACGAATTAGAGCTCGCTCGTCTAGCAGAACATGAAGAAAAAGACAATAAAAAGAAAAGCTTAGCTCTCAAAGCTTCTAGTTCAAATCCATCTGATGATAGTGATGATTCGAAAAAGGAAGATGATGAAGACGAGGAGAATATGGAGCTAATGGTTAGAAAATTCAAAAAGTTCATGAGAAGGAAAAGCTTCCCCAAAAAGAATTCTTCACCCAAAAGAGTCTCAAGCAAGGAAAACTTCCCAAGTCCACCAACTTGCTACGAATGTGGCAAATCCGGACACATGAAGATGGAGTGCCCGAACTTACAAAGAAAACTGTCAAAATTTAAGAAAAAGGGGATCCAAAGGAAACAAGGGTAGAAAAAGCTACATAGCATGGGAAGACTATAACATGGAGTCATCAGATGATTCAAAAAATGAAGAAGCTCAAGTTGCTCTCATGGCCGACCACGGCAGTGAAAATGAAACTGAGGTAGATTCTAACTCTGAAACTTCACAAAATGCATATGATGAATTACATGAAGCATTTCTTGAATTGCATAATGATTCTTTGAAACTAGCTAAAGCATTAACTCAATCTAAGAAAGCAGTTGCTCATCTTCAAAACGAAGTTATTGCTTTAACTAAGGAAAAATTAGAACTTAGAAATGAAAATCATAGTCATGGTTGCTTTAAAGCGAAATATGTATGTGATAAGTGTGCTGAATATGAAAAGAAAATTCATGAGCTTGAATGGACAATAGGAAAAATGTCCAACATACAACATGTGCATCCTAGGTCTCCAAGAAATGATTCCATGAAAAGACATGTGCATTATAGACGTAGATACATTGCTAGTCCATATACTAGATGTTATTACTGTGCCAAACTAGGACATACTGCATCTGTTTGTATAGCTAGAAGCAGGCAAGTTGTGTAAAAGGTGTGGGTTCCTAAAGGGACTCTACCAAGTACTAACCCACAAGGTATGGGGGACAAATTAATACCTTGATAGCAAATGCTCAAAGCACATGACTAGAGATATGACAAAGCTCTTAACACTCAGCCCCAGAAAAAGCGATCATGTGACTTGTGATAACAGCAATAGAGGAAGAATCCTCGGTGAAGGTAAAATTAGTAAAGATCCATCCACCTCTATTGATAATGTGTTCTATGTGGAATATCTTAAGCATAAGTTTCTACGCATTAGACATAAATGTGATAATTAATATTTGACTTTGTGTTATGCACCTTTGAGGACAAAATAAGTAAGCAAGTTAAAGTAGTAGGAAATAGAGATTAGACATTTTTTTTCTTAGAGATCATGTTCAAAAAGGTGATTGTGAGATTGATTTAGTGGTGTATTCAAAACAGCTAGCTGATATTTTTTTTTTAAAAAAAAAACATTGCAGAAAGAAATTTTCTTTTTCATTCGAAGAAAACTTGGAGTCGTTAATTTATCACTTATCTAAATGAATTATGAACTGCTGATTGAATTTTGGTTAGGCTATCTTGTGTTGAAACTCGACTCTCATGTCATTTTGTGGTTTAAGCATATCCTTTTTAAATGCAATGAACTCACTGTTACTATTAGCTGCGTTTTCGACTCACCAACTAAGTTTCGCATTAACCCTTTTGATCATGACAAAAAGGGGGAGAAAACTAGGATTGTCACTTTGCATTTAGATAGGGGGAGCATCAAGTGAGGGGGAGTCTAGATACATATCTCTAATAATAGCGTATTGTTTTGCTTGATGAACTAACCTCCCACCTAAGATGAATTAAAATTTTGTCATCATCAAAAAGGGGGAGAATGTGGATATCTTGTGTTGCAGGTTAAGTTTTGATGATGAAGCAATCTAACACAAAGTGACAAATGGAACTCCAAGGCAAAACCAACTCAAGAAGTAAGTCTGTGTCAAAGGTAGTCGCTAGGAAGTTGGGTCGTGTCTTAGGAATGTATTGTAAACCGCTTTTGAGGATCGGCTCAAATCACTCAACACACTAGCACTCTCATAATTAATCTAATATATGCCTTCAATTGATAAAAACATGTTAAATAGGTTAGGCACAAATAATAACTTGTTGTTTTTTAAAGAAAATAGATTCATGACTTAGTGTTTAAAAGAAATTGTTTTTGAAGTCAAGAATCGATTCTTGATTTGGTATTTTAAAGCAAAGAATCGATTTTAGTCTTGTTTTTAAGCTAGAAATCGATTCATGGCTTCTTGGTTTAAAGCAAAGAATCGATTGTTAACTTGATGGTTTAAGAAAGAACTTGTTTTTGAAAGAAATCAATCGATTGATGACTTTGTGAATAGAAAGCAAACAATCGATTGTACTTATTTATTTTAGAGTTGAAAATCGATTCATGGCTCCCATTTTAAACAAAAGAATCGATTAGCCACTTATGCTTTTAAAAGAACTTGTTTTTGGAAAGAAAACAATTGATTCAAGACTTGGTGTTTTGAAAGAACCAAATCGATTCATTGCTTCCTCCTTGAAAGAAGCAAATCGATTTGTAGCTTCCTCCTTGAAAGAAGCAAATCGATTTGTAGCCTTTTTCACTTGCTTTCATGAACTTGTTTTTATAAAGCTAACAATCGATTATCTACTTGCTTCCTTAAAGCACAAAATCGATTCCTCACTTCTTCCTTCAAGCAAGAAATCGATTTTGTACCTATTATTTTTAAAGCACATAATCGATTTTCATCTTATCTTTCTCAAGTCATTAATCGATTTTTCACTTATCTAAATAGAGTTAAAAATTGCTTCAACGGTCATATTTCTACAAACTCTATAAATAGGATCTAGGTTTTACGATCAAATTAACAACCTACAATTCTAAAAATGCGGACCGTGAACTCATTCACTGTCACACTTCTCCTTTCACGTTCTTCATCACTTTGAGCTAATCTCTCTCAAGGGTTAGGTTGGGAAAATCTTCAAGTTGTTGTATTCGCCTTCTTAGAGGTATTTCTGTTTATTGTAATTTGTTTAATTACTGTTATTTGGTTTTACTAGAGAGTGGGGAATCTCTCTAGAGTTTTGACTGTAACAAGGGTGGGGTATCTCTTGTATGTCAATTGGTTATACTAGGGAGTGGGGTATCTCTCTGCGGTTTTAGATTGTAACAAGGGTGGGGTATCTCTTGTTGTAATGGTTTTTTAGGGCTCTTGCAAGGTGGGGTATCCTTGGTGAAGAGTGTCTGTGTCTGTAAGGGTTTTAAAGCACCCGGTTGAAAGCTTTGTTTTGATAGTGAAAATCTCACAAAGGGTTGTGAGGACTGGACGTAGGTCACTGGGAGGTGACCGAACCAGTATAAATCTTGTGTGTGCTTTACTGTTCTATATTCTAATTCGTTCATTTCATAAACCTGCGCGAAAATTAATCTAAGTCATTAAAAAGGGGAACGCTTTTCAAAAATATCAATTCACCCCCCCTCTTGAGACTGAAGCCACTTGGTAACATCTACAACCAGTGTTACATGTCCATCTTGCACATTTTCTGCAAACGTTCATTCTTTTAGCTCGTCGTTTTTTTGAATATGTACTTTTACCCAACCCAGCGAAACGTGGAACCATTGAATCTCGAAATTCTCCGCCAATTCTAACATTTGCTTCTATTAACCAACGTAAATCAGCTGGGATTCCCTTAATCATTAGTAGCCTTAATCTTTCACACCGAGCATTGTAAATTTTTATCAAGTCACTTTTAACAAAGAAAGGAAAACGTTTGCTCAAAGAAGAAATAACCACATCCATATTACCAAAATGCAATCAAATTCTTATTACATTCACAAGAAGAGAGCTAAGACAATACAAACAACATTTTATTAAAAAAAACTAATACATCAAAGAGCAATATCTACAAACCAAGCCAATGCTAGAAATAGTGCAGTAAGCATTATTAACACTTCTGGGACTGGAATTTTATCAGATTTGAAAAACACAACAATGATGTTGACAATTGCAACAATGGTGAGGATGATGCGAAAGAAGTGTTTAATTTTGTTAGAGTGGATGAGAAATTTTTTTGGTTTGGAAGAAGTTGAAAATGGGAAGTGGAATGAGGTTTTATAGAGAAATTTTTTTGAAAACTAGCCGTTTATAGCCGTTAAAGGAGAGAAGAAAAGGTGATGAAAAATAATTTTTTTATAAAAATGGCCGTTTATAGCCGTTGAAGGAGAGGAGAAAAAGTGGTGAAAACACTATTCATAGCCGTTAACTTGAAGGAGAAAAGAGTAATTGAAATTTTTTTATTTTTTTATTTTATTTACAACTCAGTTTTTGTGGGCAACTGAAATTCCGACTTTGAAAGTCACGGAATACCGAATCCGCCATTTATACCGGAAAAACAAAAAAAAATACTAAAAACAACAATAAAAAAAAAATAACAGAAAACAAGATAAGGCAAAATAAAGTAAAGACATAACAAAAGAAAAAACAGAAACAAAAACAAAAACAATCAAACCATGTACAAAGGGTCAACTAAAGAGACTGACTCGATCTCTTTTGAAAAACTTTCAAGATACGCTTTTAAACGTTGACGACTAACTCTGAAAATGTCACCATTTCTTGGATTCTCAATTTCAACAGCTCCATTTGGAAAAACAGTTTTCACAATAAAAGGTCTTGTCCATTTTGATTGCAATTTTCCAGGAAACAGGTGTAATCTAGAATTATATAAAAGAACTTTTTGCCCAATTTCAAAAGTTTTTCTAACAATGTGTTTGTCATGAAATACTTTCATTTTTTCTTTGTAAATTCTAGAATTTTCATACGCATCATTCCTGATTTCTTCTAATTCATTTAGCTGGAGTTTTCTCACTGAACTAGCTTCATCCAAGTTGAAATTAAACATTTTGATAGCCCAAAAAAGCCTTATGTTCTAATTCAACAGGTAAGTGACACGGTTTTCCAAAAATAGGGCGATAAGGAGACATACCCAGAGATGTTTTGAATGTTGTCCGGTAGGCCCACAATGCATCAGTCAATCTAAGTGACCAATCTTTTCGAGTTGGATTGACTGTTTTCTCCAAGATATGTTTGATCTCCCTGTTAGCAAGTTCTGCTTGTCCATTTGTATTTGGATGATATGGGGTTGACACTTTGTGATGAATACCATATTTTTTCATTAAATTTTCAAATGATTTATTGCAAAAATGTAAACCTCCATCACTTATTATTGCACGAGGCATTCCAAATCTTGAAAACATATTTTCCTTCAAAAATTTTAAAACAATTTTATGATCATTATTTTTACAAGGAATTTCCTCAACCCATTTCGAAACATAGTCAACTCCAACCAAAATGTATTGATATCCAAAAGAAGGTGGAAAAGGACCCTTAAAATCAATTCGCCAACAGTCAAAAATTTCAACGACTAAGATGGGATTTAATGGCATCATATTTCTACGAGTCACCCCACCTAGTCTTTGACACCGATCACATGATTTGCAAAATTCGTATGTGTCTTTAAAAAGCAATGGCCAATAAAATCCACACTGCAAGATTTTTGCAGCGGTTTTTTTGGAAGAAAAGTGACCACCACATGCTTCTGAGTGGGAAAAAGAGATTATGCTTTGAATTTCATTATCAGGAACACATCTTCTTACTATTTGATGGGGACAATACTTGAAAAGATATGGGTCATCCCAAAAGTAATTTTTTACTTCCCTGAAGAATTTTTTCTTGTCTTGTGCATTCCAATGACTTGGAATTTGTCCTGTAGAGAGAAAATTAGCAATACCTGCAAACTATTGTAATTGGAACACAGAAAAAAGTTGTTCATCAGGAAATGAGTCATTTATGGGACTTGTCTCAAAAGAATCTTCACATGTGAGTCTAGACAAATGATCTGCCACTACATTTTCAACTCCCTTTTTATCTTTAATTGTTATGTCGAATTCTTTGAGTAAAAGAATCCACCTAATCAACCTTGGTTTTGCATCTTTCTTTGCTAGTAAATATTTTAAAGCTGCATGATCAGTGAACACAACAATGGGTGAACCAACTAGATAAGATCTGAATTTCTCTAATGCAAATACTACGGCAAGTAATTCTTTTTCAGTGGTGGAATAATTCATTTGAGCACTATTAAGAGTTTTAGTTGCATAGTAAATCACATAAGGTTTCTTATCTTTTCTTTTTCCTAACACAATTCCTATAGCATAGTCACTAGCATCACACATTATTTCAAAGGGCAAAGTCCAATCAGGGGGTTGCATAATAGGCGCAGAAGTGAGCATTTCTTTGAGTTTTACAAAAGCATCTTCACAGGAATTAGTCCATTCATATGTGGCATCTTTTAGTAAAAGGTTGCATATTGGTCTAGAAATTGTACTAAAGTTTTTTATGAACCTTCTATAAAAGCTAGCATGTCCTAAAAATGATCTAATATCTTTCACTGCTTTTGGTGTTGGCAAGTTGGAAATTAGATCAATTTTGGACCTATCAACTTCTATTCCTTTTGTTGAAACAATGTGTCCTAATACAATTCCTTCAGTCACCATAAAATGGCATTTTTCCCAATTAAGAACAAGATTTTCCTTTTCACACCTAGTCAAGACTTTAGCCAAATTCATAAGACAATCATTAAATGAGTTTCCAAAAACTGAGAAATCATCCATGAACACTTCAAGAAAGCGTTCAACCATGTCACTGAAAATGCTTACCATACATCTTTGAAATGTTGCTGGTGCGTTACATAGTCCAAATGACATCCGTCGATTTGCAAAGGTACCAAAAGGACATGTAAATGTTGTTTTCTCCTAGTCCTCAAGTGCAATGGCAATCTGATTATACCCTGAATATCCATCTAGGAAGCAATAAAATTCATGTCCTGCAATTCTTTCTAATATTTGATCCATGAAAGGCAAAGGAAAATGATCTTTTCTAGTCATTGAGTTTAGTTTCCTGTAGTCAATGCACATTCTCCAACCAGTTACAGTTCTAGTTGGAATTAATTCATTATTTTTATTTTTAACTACAGTTACTCCTGACTTCTTAGGTACAACTTCAGTAGGACTGACTCATTTACTATCTGAAATAGGATAAATAGTGTCATTATCTAGAAGCTTGATAACTTCATTTCTCACTACTTCTTTCATATTAGGATTCAGCTTTCGTTGCATTTGTCTTGAGGGTTTGGCATTTTCCTCTAAATAAATGTTATGGGTACAAATTAATGGGCTAATTCCTTTTATGTCAGATATAGTCCAGCCTATTGCCTGCTTATGAGCTTCTAGTACTTCTAACAATCTAAATTCTTTTTCATGATTTAATTTAGAAGATATTATTACCGGGTATGTATCATTTTCACCCAAATATGCATACTTCAAATTTGATGGTAAAGGCTTTAGCTCTAACACTGGTGGTTGAATACTTGATGGACTTGGAACTTTTTCAGATTTTGATAGTTGTTCAAATTTTGGCCTCCACTGTTAACTTTTGAACCCTGTGAAGTCTCAAATAAGTTGGTTTAATTGTTTGGTTTCGTAGACTCCTTAACTCGAGCAATTAAGCCCGAGGGGTGATCAAACACCTAATACCTAAGGCCAACTGGTCTGGGATTTATTGGCCCAAAGCTCGCTACATTGGTTAGGAGAAAATCTTAAGGGAACCAGACCATCTTCTGATTTTCCCACAACACAAAAAAAGAAAAAGAATTACAAGTGTTAATAAAAAGCCCAATTTTAAAAGTTATTAGCCTTAGCAAAACATTGAGGTGCTATTTTTATGATATGAGCCTCATAACCTTTTGTCACTTTTCTTGAGCACAAAAGAGGAGGACTATTAAACCACTTGTCTAGATAATAGTGGATAATGAATAGATTTGGAATACAATAGTTTGTTGAGTTGAATATGTTAGAAGGAGGGATTGGTAATATTAAATGAATAGAAAAACTAATGTTTGTGTCACGCTTTTATCACTAGGGACTAGTAATAAGCTAGTTGGGGGGGTGTGATTAGTGAGTAAACATGCATATGTTATATTAACTTTATGTGCTATTTAGTTATGGTATTATAGTATTTGTGTCTTATTTATGCATAATTAGGTATTATCTAATTTAACTGTAAATATCCAATTTTCTATACTAATAGAAGGCATATGCATGATTGGATATAATTAGTATGTGTATTGCTTGATGTTTGGGCCATAACCTAAGTTACATTCATTCAAAAATTGTGATTTTGATGTTCTTGGACACCTAAGACAATGTACTAAAGTGCTGAAAAGATTGGATTCAAGGGTGAAAATGACATGCAACCTGGGGTTCCACTTAAGTAAAATCATAGAGTTGTTCTTGGCTATACTTGATCATTATGACAATGCCCCGGATTTCAAACTACACAGTAGACATTTTGGCATTATATTCACCATAATTCACACAAAACTCCAAATTGAAAGATAGAACATGATCTGGAAAGAAGACTTAATGACCTTCATTTTATCTTGAGGGCCCCAATCAAGATTTCAACAGGAAGAACGACTTATCTTGCAATTAATGAGAGGGTCCAAAACTGTCTTAAAATATTCAAGTGTTCTCACCTTTCAAGCCTATATAAAGGGAGCTTTGGCAAGCCATGGAGCATCACTCCGTAACTTCAGAAATATAACATATATTTGGTATCTAAGAGTTGTTTTCTTTGTAACATGAGTAGCTAAAGCTAAGGGTGAAGCTTTTGTAAACTAGTAATATTGTTCTTGTTTTCAAAATGATCTTCAATGTTAAATCTTGAGTTGTTTAATGATATATGAAAATGATTTTGTTTTGTGAAAGCTTTGATTTGTTGTAGACATATATAGCACAATGAATGGTTAGTTGTACATAACAACAATTGGTTACATAAACTCTTTAAGACAACTACAAAGATAGTTTTCAAAAGCTACAAAGTTTTCCAAGTGTTTAGCGATTTATCTTCCGATTGAAATCACTTGATTGTTGGATTTCAATTGAGTTATCAAGTTTAGCCAAGAACAACGCTATGATTTTACTTAAGTGGAACCTCAAAGCTCTAGTACTTAGTCTTATATAAACTTCAAACCTCACAAATAGATTGGCATACCTTTTCCTTCAAAATATCTCTGTGGTTCGACACTCGGACTTCCGAGAAATTTATTACTTGAGACAAACCTATACTTGGGTGTGCAACCGTAAAGTGTGGAACAATGCAAGGTGAAATTAAGCTAATTATGCACTTAATCTAAACTTAATCTTGGGAATCTGACTTTAAAAGACCCTGTTTGCCAATTTTTAACAAAATTGGATGGGAAACTAATCCTCGACTCATAGAAGACGTTTAAGCCATTTCTGGACGTAAAACTAGAGGAAGATGTGAGCCACAATCACAACTACTGTCTCCCATGTGGGGAACACTACTTTTGAAGCTTTTTGTTCAATAAATAGTGCATCTAGCGTGCTAGGTACGCTTTCTCTGTAAATAGTACAAGCGTGCCAGGTACACTTTCTCTTTAATCATGTGCAGATTTTTGTTTCAGGTTTATTTTCTTCAGTTTTCTATGGTGTCAGGTAATATCTTCTTATTTTTGCAACTCCTACTTTGAAACATTGGGGACAATGTGTAAGTTAAGTTGGGGGGAGAGGATTAGTAGATATCCATTTTGTTTTATTAAAAAATAAAAATATTTAGAGTACTAATAAAAAAAATGATGGCAGAGTAAGGGGTAGAACAATTACTATTGAGACGCATCAAAAAAATGAAAATTTTTATGTTTACCTGAATCGCTCAACTTCAACATTTGCAATTAAACAAACTTGACATATTTCATATCTATTATATTCATGTATTGTCTAGTAGTTGTTTCTAAGTCATCCTTATCTCACACACACAGTGACAAATGATTGTGGGTTGCAAATTGACTAATTTTATTAATTTCGTTGTTTTGTAAAAGGTTACAGCTATATAATTGGGCAAAAAAAATGATGTATATATGTGCTTGTGTATAATACTTAATACTTAAGCTCAAGGGTTTGAAGGAAGTTTGATTTTGAAGACTCCTTAACTCGAGCAATTAAGCCCGAGGGGTGATCAAACACCTAATACCTAAGGCCAACTGGTCTGGGATTTATTGGCCCAAAGCTCGCTACATGGGTTAGGAGAAAATCTTAAGGAAATCAGACCAACTTCTAACTTATATAATAAATAATAATAATAATAATAATAATAATAATAAGTTGGTTTAATTGTTTGGTTTCGTAGACTAATACACATACTAATTATGTCCAATCATGCATATGCCTTCTATTAGTAAAGAAAATTGGATATTAATAGTTAAATTAGATAATACCTAATTATGCATTAATAAGACACAAATACTATAATACCATAACTAAATAGCACATAAAGTTAATATAACATATGCACATAAAGTTAATATTGTTCTTGGTGTTCAAAATAATCTTCAATGTTAAATCTTTTGAGTTGTTTAATGATATATGAAAATGATTTTGTTTTGTGAAAGCTTTGATTTATTGAGGACATATATGGCATAATGAATGCTTAGTTGTACATAACAACAATTGGTTACATAAACTCTTTAAGACAACTACAAAGATAATTTTCAAAAGCTACAAAGTTTGCTAAGTGTTTAACGATTTCTCTTCCGATTGAAATCACTTGATTGTTGGATTTCCATTGACTTATCAAGTTTAGCCAAGAACAATGCTATGATTTTACTTAAATGGAACCCGAAAGCTCTAGTACTTAGTCTTCTATAAACTTCAAACCTCACAAATAGATTGACATACCTTTTCCTTCAAAATATCTCTGTGGTTCGACACTCGGACTTCTGAGAAATTTATTACTTGAGACAAACCTATACTTGGGTGTGCAACCGTAAAGTGTGATCAGTGTTTCCCCTTCAACTGGTTTCAATAGTGTTGGGGGTTCAGACAGTATTTGCTTGAGCTCGGCGAGGGCGCTCTCGCACTCGGGCGTCCATTTGAACTCTACGCCTTTCTTCAGGACATTGAAAAAGAGGAGTGAACGATTGGCTTCCCCGAACACAAATTTGGAGAGGGCGGCAATCATGCCCATCAGTTTCTGTATTTCCTTGATGGTGGTTGGGGAACGCATGTCGGTCACGACCCTGCATTTATCAGGATTGGCCTCGATCCCTCTCTCAGTCAAGCAGAAACTGAGAAACTTCCCCTTTCTAACGCCAAAAGTACACTTTTCAGGGTTGAACTTGAGGTTGTTTTTTCTTACCTCGTCGAAGATTTCCTGTAAGTCGGTCAAGGGTCTTTCGTCCGCCTTGATTTTCACAATCAAATCGTCGAGGTAGACCTCGACGATCCTGCCGATTTGGCTGCGGAAAACCTTATTCATCATATGCTGGTAGGTGGCCCCAGCATTCTTGAGCCCAAAATGCATGACCCTGTAGCGGTAGTTCCCCTGGCTTGTCATGAAAGCCGTTTTATCTTGATCCGAGGGATTCATCACGATCTGGTTATAACTGGAGTAGGCATCTAGGAAAGACAAGAGTCGGAGACCGGATGCGTTATCCACGAGTTTGTCAATGGTTGGGGACGGGGAAGGCATCTTTGGGGCAAGCTTCATTGAGGTCGGTGTAGTCTACACACATTCTCCATTTCCCGTTGCTCTTCTTGACCAGCACTACGTTGGACAGCCAGGTGGTGTACTTCACTTCTTTTATGAAACCCGCAGATAGGAGGTCGGCCACAACCTTCGCTACTGCTTCAGCCTTCTCCTCACTCTGGGCTCGGCGTCGCTGTGCCACGCACTTGGCTTCGGGGTTGACTGCCAGGTTATGGCATGCTACCTCAAGGGGAATCCCGGGCATCTCGGACGCGGACCAGGCAAATAGGTCGGCGTTTCGTCTTAGGCACGCGATTAAGCTTTCCCTAACCACCTCGGTGAGCTCGGCCCCCACTTTGACAGTCTTCGTGGGGTCATCTCCCAGCGAAACTTCAAGGAACTTACCTTGGGGCTCAGGGAGTTTGATCTTTCTCTAGAGATTTCTAGCCAGTTCGTCGTCATCTTCGTCCCCAGAGCTATCTGGGTCGTAACGGGTGTCGACGTCGGTGAGGCATACCCGTGCAGCGGTTGGCGATAACTTGGGGACCTCTTGCAGCCGGCGCTGGGTACCTTTGAGAAGAAGGTACTGGCATCTTTCTGCGGAGTTAATGTCGGCCAAAACAGTTACGATGTTGCCCGCCAGTGAGTGGAACTTCATCTCCAAATGTACTGTGGAAGCGACGGCGCCGAGCCTGGCTAAGGTCGGTCTCCCCACAATGCAGTGATACGGGGTGATCAGTGGTATTACCAAGAAGGTTGTCCAGATAGTCCGAGCGAGCTTCTTCCGACCGTAAGTCACCATGATTTTGAGGTAGCCCAAAGGTCGGGCCAGTTCATCCCTTAAGCCAGACAAATCCATCCCGAGGTAAGGATTTAAGTCGGCAAGGGATAGGCGGAGCTCCCTTGGTCTACCAGGATTCGCTTCACCTCGACGCCAAGCATGGAAGCCGAGATGATGAGAGGGATGAACTCGTTTGGTTCGCCTAGCAGATAGTCTTCGTCAGAGAAGAACAGGGGCTTCTTGGATGAAGCCAGGGCAGAGGTTGAGCCAGGGGTCAAGCTGGCGATTTCTTTCCATTTGCGCTTCAATGTATTTTTGGTTTCCGTGGTCGAGACGGATGAGCCTCCCGAGATCACCATGATGGAGTGATTGCTCCCACTGTGGTCGCCAATGTTCGGTACCGGAGTACGAGTCTGGTATTCAACTTGAGGTGCTTCGTGAGGATTAAAGGTTGAATATGGATGGGTGGTCGCTGACCTCGGATGCGCCGAGGTGATCTTCTCCCGTGCCTTGTGTGTGGTACCTGCAAGCACTCTGATGCTTAAGTCAGCAAGGGAAGAGAAGAGGTATTTAGGGAGAGAAATGAGTACGTACCTGGAATCACTTATTTTAAGACAATTGTGTCATATCCAAACCGTTGGATCCAGATCGTTGGTTGGGCGGTTGGATGCGGTCAGTCATAGATTTAAGCCCACACTTGTCTTAAGTGGTTAGTGCGGGTTGGGCCAAGCCGAAGTAGTGGGATTTTGGCCCAGTCCAGAACAACACCTAACTATTTTATCTATTTATATATCCACTTAAATAAAAATATCGTTTTGTTTTGTTTTCCTTTTCGCAAATATTTATTATGTGTAATGATAATATATAATAATGAAGAATAATATATATTTGTTCCAAGTTGTGTCATTCATCTAAATTCAACGCATATTAATTACACCTAACTATCTTTATCTACTTATGTCTCCGCTTGAATAACAACTAGTGCGTATGACCCGTGCGATGCACGGGTATACATCTCCTTGAAAAATTAGGGTAATATATAAATATATTTTATTTAAACAATTTTATATCAATCAAATAAAATTTAAGGAATATAAAGTTTGTATATCTATGTAGATATATATGCCATATTAGAATTTCCAGAAAAATGTAAATGAATAATTATATATTCATTTGCATTTTTATCGATTCCGATGAGTACAACTGCTATACCTTTTGGCCTTTATAATTAACCAATTTATCAGATTAAGTTGATCTTTATAATTACAAACTGCTACACCTTTTGCTTGAGTGGTGTGTGTGTGTCTAAGCCAACTTGGTGCTAACGAAAGTCAAACTGATGAATCTTTATAGGCAAAGGAAATTAAATTAAGTAGGGAAATGTAATCAAAAATAAATCCATGGAAATAGAGAAAACTGCAGTGCTTTGTGCTGCAGCTAAGGAGTTCGTAAAACAAATTTTAGTATCAAAGCAATAGTAGTTTAAAAAAAATAATACGGCTAAAGATGCAGGTACAAAGTTTGAAAATGAAATTTTAGTCTTGTATTTGTTTGGTCATTCTTCAGTATTAAATGCTAGAAGTGAAAATAAGCCAATTATGCAAATTGGGTTAAAGCAAAATAACCAGCCAATGAAGTGATAGGGTATTGTAATGAATTTGTAGTCAGGGAAAGGTAACCGTAACGATTGAATCAAAAATTCACCTTGAATAACTACAAAAAAGATTGTTAGTATTTAGTAGACTTCCCACACCCCTACCAATTGTACATACCGCAAAATGCTTGAGAAAAATGTAAATTAATCCAGTTCTTTATTTTCGAAATATGAATGTTAAGGATAATGTTGATAAAAGATATCACAAAATATGACCTCAAGAACTCATACCCTCTTTCCCAAGCCAATCATGTTTGTTCTATGCTAAATCCATGGAGTAGCTTCTTACCATTGACATGTTTTGAAACCAACAATATTTGTAACAGTAGTTTATTCTAAAAGTGATCAAAGGACTAAAACATATCATAACTACAATAGAAATTAATCAATACATTAAAATTTGATCAACAATCACCAAATATCATTTACTTCTTTTGCTCCCTTGAATGACTAATGAAACCCTACATCATAAGCCTCGTACAGTTTTGTCACAAAAGTATCTAATACAAACACAATCACCATACATATCATTTATTTCTTTAAAATCAAAATAATTGGAAGGCTATTATCAGATGCCCCTATAGTTTCCTTTCAACAAATATCCAAATACAATAACATTCTCAATCAACCAAAATACATTTGAGAGTAAGTATGCAAATATCAACAAACCTAAATAGTAAGAAATCATAATGAAGTCTATACTTGCCAACAATATTAAATAGAGAAAATGATTTGAGAGAGCTACCATATGCATAGTCCTTCTGTTGGTGTTAGCTTCCCTAAATCATGTGTGGCCTATTTTCAACTCTCACCTAGAAAAAGAAAGCGAGAAAAATAGAGCTATACTCAAACTAACCAAATCACAAAAATATTTGTACATCATGCTTTCCAATGATAAAACTAAAAACATTGTTGCGGCAAAACAACAGCAAAAGCATTTTTACATAATTGGTATTAGAAATTAGAAAAGTTACTTTAAGCATATCAACAATATACTCTCATAGTAGTTTAATGGGGAATTTTCTTCTAATAGCTCTTATTATTATTATTATTATTATTATTATTATTATTATTATTATTATTATCAGTTCAACTGAATGAAGAAGAAAAATATGGTTCATAGCAAACATAACTAAAGCACATTGACAATCATAATTAAAAGTTCATTTAACTTGTAAGGAAAAGATAATGTTACTCACCTTGTGAAACACTCAGTTTCTATGAGAAACCCACAAAAGAGGAATGATGAAGATCTGATGAAAAAGGTACAAATGTTAAGAATTTTTGGAGGAAATTGTAGAAACGCAAATCTGAATAAAAAACTAATTAGGTTATTGTATTGTTTTCAAATTCAGTAATAACTTCACACTACCAATTGTTTTCAAAAAATGTACGATCTAACGTACATACCAGATTTCCAAGATTGTGCCCCTGTAATGAAAATTCCCAACAGAATGATTTGAGATATCTCAATATGAAGCATCCATGGCACTTTTGACCAATGTGAACATGAAGTCATTGCACTAACAAAAAGAACAAACAAAACATTATCAAGTGGATAGGATTACATTACCCTCTTGTGTAGGTTTATTAAGAATAAACAAAACCTATCCATTGCACAAATTTATAGACACAACAATGTCAATAAAGAAATGAACATTAAATAGAAAAACACATTGCATTAGGCTCTAGTAAAATTTCTAAAATGCAAATTTTAACTCTAGGTTGTTGCACGAATTTGTAAAATGCAACTTCACCATGAAAAAGGTGTATATATAAGTATACATTACATCAAACGCCATGGGTGGATACTGCAAAATGAAGCAACAAATTGAATAAATATTAAAGAGAAGATAGAAAATAGAAAACGTAGAACAATTAGCAGCTCTTGTTCAATTCCACTCCGAAGGAAAAGCACATTTCAATCAATTTCTAAGAGAAAGGGTTGTTAAGAAAAAGAATAAATACCTGAGCAACATAAGCATAATGGTGAAACAGTCATGGTGAAATTTGGAATATGAGCAATAGTTAAGTTCAATATAACCAAAACACAGAAAGAACAAAAAGTGAGTATAACCAAAATTCCTACATTCTTCTATATTCTTTAATAGAGAGCCAAAATATCGATTGAAACATTTTATCAAACACATTCTACTCAACTAATATAAAAGATACAATACCAACCACAAAAACAGCAACTCTAAACCATAACATACCAAATAACAATGCTTGAGTCACTAAAGAGTGATTAGGAGTTGGAATCTTAATAGTACAAAAACCCTAATTTTTTTCAAACACACCAATCGGAATCAGCAATAAAAGATTAAAATCTAACATAAAAAAATCACTCGAATAAATAGTGACTAAAGTATATCATTACATGTCAAGATGAAATTAAAACCCTAACATAAAAAAAATCTAACAAAATTGACATAAATAGTGACTAAAGTATAAAGAAGAAGATGAAAAGAGATGGAGACCAGGTCCACCATTGTTGTTGTTGTAGGTGAAGTCGCAGTTCATATTCTTGCTGCAAGAGTGCTTCATTTCTTTAAGGTAGAAAAAAACATGAGAAGTTCCTCCCTTTTTCAAAAGCAGAAAAACGAAAGCAAGAAGAAGAGGGAGCGAGACCAGAGAGAGGGAAGAAGGGATGAATATTAGAAAATGGAGAAGGAGAAATTAGTGGGATATATGATTAATGAATAGGAGGAATTAGTGGGATATATGGTTAATTGACAGTGATGGTGTTCCACTTTTTTGGCCTTAGTCGCATATCATTGCAATGTTGACCTGGAATTAGAAATTGTGGCTGAATATAATAAGTGACAATAATAAAATTTCCATGTATATTATTTTGTTAATGAGGAAAATTTATTTTTGGTTTAAATTGTTTGTTTTATTTATTATTTTTATTTACAGGTCATGTAATTATGTGGCAATGTTAGTAGTCTAATTAGGATTAATTTGATGAGGTGGGCCATAAGGTTGAAGTTTATAATTGTTTCCTTTCCGAGTATATTCGTAAATGTATTATATATAGATATAGATATAGATATCATTTTTTTGGTTTTCCGATTCGCAAATATTTACTACGTGTAATGATAATAATAATAATAATAATAATGAAGAATAATAATATAAATTAGTTACAAGTAGTGTCGTTCATCTAAATTCAGCACACATTAATTATAGCTAACTATTTTTATCTACTTATGTCTCCACTTGAATAAGAATATCGTTCTTTTTGGTTTTCCATTTCGCAAATATTTACTACGTGTAATGATAATAATAATAATGAAGAATAATAATATATATTCGTTGCAAGTAGTGTCGTTCATATAAATTCAGCACATATTAATTATACCTAACTATTTTTATCTACTTATGTCTCCTCATGAATAAGAATATCGTTCTTTTTGGTTTTCCATTTCGCAAATATTTACTATATATAATGATAATAATAAAGGATAATAATATGTGTTCGCTGCAGATAATTATTACGTGTATGAAGTGCCAATTGAATAGGTAATGAAGCTATTTGTATTAAATATAAGTGTGTGATTATTGTTGAATGTGTTTTGTATTTTGAGTGGTTGAAATAAGCAAGAAAATAGGTTAATTTAGAAAAGTGCAACTTCGATTTTGCTGGGAACCAAATGTTTTTGCTCAGCAATATACTTGGTAATGCAGTTGGTTTTCCCTATATATACTTTTTATTTTCCTTATATTATTTACTTGGTGTCATTTTTTTTTATAACTCAATTTGTTGAATGTTGCTATGTGTTGTCCTTACATTAATTCAACACCTATTCTACTTGGTGTCTTCTTGCATGCCAATAATAGTTTTAATTTGGTGTCACATATGTTTTAATTTTGGTGTCTTCTTCTAAAGATGAAACCTAATATAAAATTATGGATACTAAACACCTATTCTACTTGGTGTCTTCTTACATGCCAATAGTAGTTTTTATGTTGTGAATCATTTAGGTTGCAACATATGAGAAAAAAAGCTGAAGCAATGAAACTCAATTTTTTTTATTACGTATGGGAAAAAATCTTAATCTTTTCTTAATTGTTACTGTTTATGTTAATTAGATGTCACCTTGCATGCTTTCCTTCATTTTATCAAGCCACGTTTACAGTTTTAATACATATCGTGTCGTCTTCTATTTTTTTAGTAGGTAATTTGGCTACACGTCTATTCCCTCTTCTAACTCATTTTCCTTTCTCATCTCTCGCTCTCTTTCATGTCTCCCTCTCGCTCGTGTTCCGTGTGTTTCCTCCTTTTCTTCACTCTTCGTTCTCCCCTCTTCCTTCCCTCTTCACTCCCCTGCTTTTGGTCAGTTTTATGCCTATTTTATTTCTGCTTATACTTTTATTTTGGTGTTCTTACATCTTTTCTTCTGATTTTGTTTTGGTTGTGTATTTAGGTTTTGTTTTTTCCATTGAATGTACTTCATCTATTTTCTTCATCTCCATCTTATGACTTTATTTTGCACGTTAATATTCTTTTTATTGCTTTACTTTTGATACTTCATAGTTTCAAAGTTTTTGTTATGTCATTTTACACTTTTATGGTGATGTTTATTTAGTTTTGAAAGTTGGGGTTTTTAATTTCAAATGTTGTTCTTCGATTTTTATGAGTAATACTTTGATGCATTTGCAGGTTCCAGGTTCTCGTGGTTTTCAAATCTAACTCATAGTTGTTTGTCAAAATGTCTTAGAAGTTAGAATGGAAAATTAGTTGCAAGAGCTGCATATGATTTCCTCTATTTTGTTTTTGAAATTATTAATTATAATGACTTTATTTTTCAGTGCTATTTTGGCATTTTATATTCCAATGGCACAATCTATCGAGTACTTTTGGTGGGAGAATAAGAAAGAAGCAACAAAAAGTCATAAGCCAAAATTTTTTCAATTTTAGTTCTTGATAATTATCAAACAAGTTGATATTCATTATAGTTCTGCAAAGAATAATCAAACATAGAGTTCTGTGAAGCTTATTTACATTAAAATTGCTATTTGTTGATTTATTGTATCCTGCCGATGTCACCGAAGGTGGATAGCTTTTTTGAAGTGGTAATTAATTTTTTGCAGTGTGCCAATCCAAGTGAGTTAAATTCGTTTGTTAGTTTTCCATTTTATTTTAGATGTTTTGTATAATGATTTTACTTTCATCTTCTGAGTTGAACATGTCCGGTTCCTATTGTTTTGTCCTGTTTTCTTTGGGATTTTAGTACCCTCACTCATTTGTAGACTCATGAATAAACGTACTTAATACACAGAGAAGTCGCAAATCGTGTGTCATCTAATTTTTTTAAAGGCATAATTCATTTGTTTTTTTATGGTATAACTTTATTTTGTTCCATGTGTTTTTAACTATACTTTTTTGTAGAGTGCCACGTATATTTTTTATCCGTTTTTTTGGAGGCATCACTCATTTTTTTTTTAATGGTATAACCTTATTTTGTTTTTGTCCTATCACTTTTTTTGTTCCATGTGTTACTAACTATACTTTAGTCAATTTTGTTCCATGTGTTTTTAACTATTTTTTTTTTGGAGTAGCACGTATATTTTTTAAACCAAATTTAAGAGGTGTGTTTCACAGATATTTACTACGCATAATGGTAATATAGTGAACCTTCGGTTTTGCTGGGCACCAGTGTATTTGCTCAAAAATATACTTGGTCTCCTTCACATTTACTTAAACGAGTTCCTATTTCTATTTTGTTCGGTTGTTTGTTTTATATCTTTTGTCAGTTGTTTGGAGTGATGTACATATTTTTTTACCAAAATGTTACATGTGTTTCTTTCAAGAATTAAAGAAAATAACTATTTACTTCCTTTTTTGTTTGCTACGCATAATGATAATAAGCTGCAACTTTGTTTTGCTGGGCAACCATTTGTGTGCTCAACAACATACTTGGTCTCCTTCACATTATTTGTAGTTGTGCTTGATTTAATTAAACGACGCTACCTTCACCGAATGAATATTATTGTTATTTATTGTTATTGTAATTAGACAGCATAAATATTTACAATTCGTTCATGTGCTAACAATCAAAAATTACAAAAGGTATATATTGTTTACAGAGTTTTCAATGAACTAACATGAGAGATTATGGTTAGAAGTATTTCTATTTTGTTCGGTTGTTTTCTTTGTATCTTTGTCGATTGTTTGGAGTGATGCACAATTATTTTTATCTAGAAAAAATTATTAGTTTAAATTTTGTTAAACCTGCGAGGGAAAGAAACATTTAAAAAAATAATATTACTATAAATATTTTATTATTTAAGATTTATTATTATTATTATTATTATTATTATTATTATTAATGTTGTTGATTTTAACTATCCCCAATTACTTTAAAATCCTGCTACCAATTGAACCGTGAAACATATGGAAAAAAAGTTCAAGCCATCTAAATTTTATTTGCTTAGTCATATTGTTTATTTACATGTCTTCCCATCAAATTGTTACATATATAGTTGCTTCATTTGGTTGCATGCATCCAATTTTTTTTCTTAGTCATATTGTTTATTTACATGTCTTCTCATCAAATTGCCACATAATTGCTTCATTTGGTTGCATGCTGAAATTTTCTATTTTGATGTCATCACCCAATATTGCTATCATTGTATGAAGTTGTGTTTTGTGTCATTCTCTGATATTACCACCATTAAACTTATCTACAAAGACATGTCACCCTATAACTTAGACACCTAGCAAAAATAGTAATAAAATACCACATAGTGCTTCCTATACAAGACACAAATCATGAGATTGCACCATATAATTTTGTATGCATTTTTTATAGAGCGCCAAACTGATCTCACGCTCATCACCATCTCCGTTTCTTATATATCCTTTTTTTTCTTTGATAGGAGTATGGTATTGTGTCCTTGCTTTTGGAACAATATCACAGTCTAATTCATGAGTACTTGGGGTTGATTGATTATGTTGAAAAATGTCACCATTGGTGTTCTCCTCTGGCTATAGTAGAAAGATCTGTGAATACTAATAATTACATCCCGCTGAAGAATGCTTGCCTTCTCCAACCAACATGCTCTACTTTCATTGGAGTCTAGGCTACTTTTAGAATGTTATGTAGTAAAAGCACTATTTTGCTATGTCAAATATTTTTTCCACATGAGGTTGTCAGAATGTTGGTCAATGTAAATGTTTCTTCTAATATTTACATTATGTCTTTTAACTTATGTCATCCAATGAATATTTTATAGTGTTATAGCATTTTTATTCAATCATTTTCTTTCTTTTTCTCTAATGTAATTACTTTCACGCTTATATTTTTGTTTTTTTAAAGGCCTGCGCTTATGTGTAATTTTACAGACTTTTAAGTAAATGCGAATGAGACCAAGTAATTAATATAAGGAAAGTAAAAAGTGACAGGAAACATCAAGTGTATTCCCAAGTCTCTCGATAATGTCACTGACCAAGAGAACTTGGTACCCAGCAAAACTTCCCACATGCGCCATCCATTTTTTTTTACATCAAGTTGTTAAAACTGTCACGACCTGAATTGGACCATGACCGGCGCACAGACTACTTTCCTAATCTGTCAAGCCTCGATAAGACCAAGTTGACCGAAAGAACGATCAAACAGATATAAAATAAGTTTAAAGAGATAAATAGGACTTGTTATAGTCTCTATTATTTACTCACCAACTTTCTAAGCAGTTGAGAGAAGAGTCGAAGACCGGAATCGATGAGATGAATTCTCGGAATCTAAATTAAGATGAAGTTAATTAATGTTTTAGATAAGATGTATAAAATTACAACAACTGCTAACTTCTATTTATATTATAATTTGATAACGCATCTAGTTTTTGTCTTTCTTATACTTTTCTGTATTTTAAACTTCTTTTAGTCTTTTTGCTAACTCAAGTTTTATTGACTACCCATACCCATGTCTAGAATATAACTTAATCATACTAATCCTTCACGATAAACATCTTTATTTCCTTTTGGTCTTAATAAATTCCTTTATAAACTCCAAAACTAAACTTTAAAGCTTTTTACTAGCTCGTATATACTAACCTTATTTTCTTGTCCACCTCTAGCTTGAGAATGTCAATACAATGTATATATATTTCTTACCTAATCATGTACCATCGAGATAATAAATAATCGTAACTATTTTATATTTTAGATAGGACTTCTCTCTTACTAACTATCAAATCCTAACTTTCAAGATAGGAAAGGGATATGTTATAGTAGATATCACATTTTGAACATTTTTATTTTGTTTTCTAATTAGTTTAACTCATGTTCTATAAATATAAAATATTACGTTTAATTGAAATTTAAGTATTTTTATATATTTATTATATGTTGATATCTAGAATTATCTCTATATTTAATAGGTTATTATATATTAGTTGACCGGTAGGGATAAAAAACAAAAAAAAAAGTATAAAAAAAAATTAGACATTTAGCATCGATTCTACTATATAACCGATGTTAAAAGTACTAGTAAAAGATATTTAGTATCGGTTCTACTATATAATCGATGCTAAATGTACTATAATGAGACATTTAGCATCAGTTGTATAGAATAACTGATGTTAAAAGTACTAGTATGAGATATTTAGCATCGGTTGTATAGAATAACCGATACTAAAAGTACTAATAAGAGACTTTTAGCATCGATTGTATAGTATAAACGATGCTAAAAGTACTAGTAAGAGACGTTTAGCATCGGTTACGGTTAAATAGCCGATGCTAAATGACCCTCAGTAGATTTAGCATCGTTCGATAATCGATACTAAATGTCCAAAACAACTCATGTTAAATGTCTTTTCTGCACTGGTGATTGAACTTCTCTCTTGCTAACTATCAAACCCTAACACATAAACTTCCATATCTAAATAGTTCATACATTTCTTACCTTGTATAGGAAGCTCACAACTGGATTTATCATCTCTTAGCTTCAATCAAACAAATCAGAACTCTTCAATTTCTTTCCCAGTATAAATTTGTCCTCACCAAGATGGATGGAGAGGAGAGTACTTCTTCACTTTATCCCATAGTCGATGCCTTCTGAACCTTCCCTTTCAATTCTTTACTTCTCGGTGGTTTTCTGCCTGTTGCTTTCTCAACCTTCCCTTTCATTTCTACTCATTGGTTTTTCTCTCTCTCGGTTAGCCTGTTTTCTATATTCGTATGGTTACTGTTTTTGAAGAGGCAACTGTTATGGTGAGTGTATTTTAGATATTTTCCTTATCTTCTAGTGGCTGCTATTAAAAGCAAGCAAAGTAGGGGCTGGGTGGTTCTAGAAAGGTAAAGTCATACTAGTTTATTTATTATATAAAAATCTATTCTAAACTCTTCTATTCACCTATCATTTTCTTTTGTGAAATATCCCACCCACATGTCTCGGACATCCCAAAATTGTTTTTTTTTTCCTTATATAATGTTATAATTAATTAATTAGTGTGCATGAATTTTAATACTCTTAATATTTTTATTTCTAGATAATCTTTTAATGTTACAAAATTACTCTTATGTCCAATGCTCTTCCACAACTATCTTGAATGAGTCCAAAAATTATACTTAAAATTTTAAGAGTGTTACAGTACGACTAACTTAAACTTGTATAACTCAAGACAATTCAATATATTCATCTCAAAAGAACTCAATTTTTCATGAATTACCGTTATTTCATCAACACATAGGGTGGAGGAAAGGATTAGGGATGAAAAACAATCAATTTGAGATCGAAATAGTTGAAAAATAGTGGGCCAAACTGATCCTGACGTGGCAAGCAACACGAACCGTGGTGGCTAGTTGCAATTTTTGGTGCTACAAACCGAAAGCCACACGGATGCCAGTGGTGGCTGCCACGGTCCGTGGTGGATCACCAGTAACCCTGTTTTGCTAATTTTTGTTCCGATTCTCAACTCAATTTGATTCCGTTCCTTTCCCAACTCATTCCAATTATCGAAACAAATATTATGCACACCACAACTAGTCCAAACATAACAAATATCAAGCAATGCATCAATACACAACTATCTTGAATGAGTCCAAAAATTATACTTAAAATTTTAAGAGTGTTACAAAAAAAGTCACACCTCTATTTTTTGTTTTTTTAAAGGCCTGCGCTTATGTGTAATTTTAGAGACTTTTAAGTAAATGCGAATGAGACCAAGTAATTAATATAAGGAAAGTAAAAAGTGATAGGGAACATCAAGTGCATTTCCAAGTCTCTTGATAATGTTGCTGAGCAAGAGAACTTGGTACCCAGCAACACTTCCTACATGCTCCATCCATTTCTTTTTTACATCAAGTTGCTAAAAAAGTCTACCTCATTCTTTTTTTTCATAACTCAAAATTTAATAAATGTTGCTATGTGTTGTCATTACATTAATTTAACACCTATTCTACTTGGTGTCTTCTTGCATACCAATAATAATTTTAACTTGGTGTGCCACTTCCCACATGTGTCATCCATTTTTTTTACATCAAGTTGCTAAAAAATTCTACCTCATTCTTTTTTTTCATAACTCAAAATTTATTAAATGTTGCTTTGTGTTGTCATTACATTAATTCAACACCTATTCTACTTGGTGTCTTCTTGCATGCCAATAGTAATTTTAATTTGGTGTCACATATGTATTAATTTGGTGTCATCTTCTAAAGATGACAAGTAATAAATTATGCACACTAAACACCTATTCTACTTGGTGTCATTTTTTTTCATAACTCAAAATTTATTAAATGTTGCTATGTGGTGTCATTACATTAATACAATTCCTATTCTACTTTGTGTCTTCTTGCATGCCAATAGTAATTTTAATTTGGTGTCACAAATGTTTTAATTTGGTGTCATCTTCTAATATGGTGTCATCACATATGTTTTAATTTTGATCGTGTTATTCAATTCACAATTGATTCAGAATGTCTTGCTCTGCACCTCTGCTTCCACCGCCAGAAACAACTGAAAAGGTCATTCACATTCTTTTTTCCCAAAACACAAAACCTGTTTCTTTCAATCTCATTGCCCTTCAAATCATTCTCTACTTCACCAATTTCTTCTGTGGCCCTGTTTAGTTAATATATTATACTCATGTTACCAATTTCAGATGAACGGTGTGAAACCCTTTACCCCGAAAGTAGTTATAGTTGAAAAAGTGCGAAAAGATGAGTAAATTTGTTTTTCAAATAAGATTTTCACTTTATTTTTTAAATACCTTTTGCAAGTAAAAGATGTCTGCAACTTTCTTAAAATCATATAAAACAGTTTATACTAATAATAAAGACTATGTGGCAAAGCTTTTCTTCGATAAAAACATGAAAACAAGATAATACCTTTAATACAATTAAATTAAAAAGTAATAACAACATGTAGTATGATACTACAAGCTCAGTGATCCGTAGTGTTCACATCTCCACCGCTGCACTGCTACTCAAACGACACCTGGATATCAATCTAAAAAAGTGGTGCACGGGTGAGAAAGAACGTCCAAACCATATAAGGAACATAAGACTGAAACTAAAACAGCGAAGACTACCACAATCCATCAAATCATGTCAAATAGTCAATCAAGTGAAGCCACAAAGGGCTCGTATAAAAGAGTGATAAGATCATATCACACAACCAAATGAGAACCTTGTAAGCGACGAACAAAACCCGCATACTTGATCATTCATCAACTGGGATCGTCATTCTCAGCGAACGGCAGATACCACCACGATGAATCCAACGAACATGCCACGCGTGACCGGTCGTTCATCAATTATTGTCATCATCTTCAATCTGGTGCAACGTCGAGAAGATCCTACTCACTACTCCGCGATAAATCTGGATGAATCTAACTCTGGGTAAGCGGATGCAAGTGCCCTCACATCCCGGGAAATAAATAGAGTATAGTCAGGGTACCCCAGTGTTTTATGGAATGCCCCAGCAGTCGGGGACCCCCCCCCCCCCCCCCCCCCCCACTAGGCCTACCTGGAAGGCCGGGTCGTGGCCGCCTCCAATACTACTCCCATAATAGTTTGCTTACCACCCCACCTATCATCATCCCTACCATCCTTGAGGTACGGCTCACCCATACTGCGACGAGTCCTTGCCCAAACTGCGACTAGGTTCCTCCTATACAATTTCAACTATTGAGGTACGGCTCGCCCATACTGCGGCAAGGTTCCTCATACAATCATCAACTTTTAAGGTACGGCTCCCCCATGCTGCGACAAGAATCTTCAACACGAACCTGTTCGTTAATCATCGACGAAAGATAACTTGCCCGTTGTGCGGCAGTCTTCGATAACAATACACATAACGCAAACCAAGAATCGCCACAATTACGAACGTCAAGTCATTTAATGACTTTATTAGTTCCAAGTCAAACTTGGCTACATTGACTGATATTAAAATATCGACCCAGAACTTAAACACTATTAACTTCGTATCATTTAGTACCTATCATTCAAATCCATTAGCACTTTATTTACATACATTTAAATTATTACAATCATCCGGTATAATCACAGTCCTCTAAATAATCTACATACATTTAAATAATTACAGCCATTCAGGATAATTACAGTTATCCAAATTGAATAGAGATAATCAAACACAAATAGGAATTGAGATAATCAATACTATTATAGTCCTATCCCCTATTCCCCATATAGAATAGAAACCCCTTACCCCCGTACCTGGTATTAAGCGTGTCTTCCAAGGCGAAACGACAAACACAAATTACGAGTTCTCGAGCGTGATTCGATTCCAGCGGGGAAAGTTTGACTCAAACACCTACAACAACAACAGTCCAAAAGTCAAACACTAAAAGTATAGCTATGATTAATCGATTAATTGCTCTTCACAAGAATTAATGGTGATTTTGAAATTGAGGTACCTATCATAATTGTGCCATGTGATTGCAACGATTCAGAATCTGTGAGTCAAGAATTCGAAGGTCCATGTCTGAATCGTGGAGGGGCTTGGCCTGGAAAGACATCCAACTACACGGAGAGTTCGTTCCTAGCGTATCAATGGTGGGTTCGTTGTTGATTGGGCCAAACCGTAACACAGAGGCAAAGGGGATTCGCAAACTGAGATTGAAGTCAGCGGAGGGAGCGGTGGTGAAGCTTCCATGGCAGCGGCCATGGGGTTTTCTCGCGGGTGGGTGGTGATGGAAACACGAGAAGGAGGCTTCCAACGGTGAAATTGATGACGAAATTGAACATTTTGGGCTGTTTGAGTAAGTGACATGGGGTGCAGGAAGCAGAGAATAGGGTGCCGTATAATTAAAAACTTTGATGTGTTTAAAAAAAACCAAAATCCATTTTAAATCCATTTTTCAGCCCAATTTCACAACAACTATTAATTTAACACTTGAATAGCCCAAAATAGTTTTCCAAAATAAATAACATCAGAATGCTAATATTTTTAAAACTAAAATAATTATAAAATAACAAACATATATTACTAGTAGCAGATAAAAACACATTAAATATGATTTTAACTAATTTTAATAACTCAAACACACAATAAATTAAAATAGTTTAATCTTATCAAACCAAAATAATTGGTAAAACAAGTACATATTAACAGAACCACATCACACGAACATCGGGGGGTGTTACTTTCAACCACCCTTAAAAAAATTTCGTCCTCAAAATTTCATAGGCTAGAGGATAAACTAAAAGAATAAATACTCGAAGAGTTCATACATACGGGAGGAAAAGATCTAAGCCCTGTCAGAGTCGTAAGAGAGGATGAGTCAACAACATCAAAGGAAAGAAATGGAAGACAACGACGAAAGGCAAGATAGAATGTCGCACGAGAAAAATTTTTTGACCAAGAATAGTGAACATTTAATGTACAAAATATCTTCCATGTATTTCGGATTTTAAATAATGTGTCGGCCTAACACAGCTTTACAAACAAGACTCCACCGAAGTATATCCTTCCACGTAAATATCCACAGTGTCACAACTCAAGAAAAAATTAGTCAGGACACATTTTAGCAATAGCAAAGAAATTTTGAACAAAGATTGAACAGTGAACCTTGCCTCTTCAATGTCTAATACAATTTTGAGTGACACAAGAGTTAAATAAAAGGACATTTAAATTGCAAGGATGGAAAGCTAGAATATCAACAAACTTAACTTAGAGGTATCCGAAAGAAGAGTTACATGACGGAGTATTGACAAACTTTGAGTGAAAATGTATGAAAGAAGAATTGGTCGTATAAGAGTAACTAATGAACCCGTGTCACCATGTAAAATATCATAGAATTCAAAACTAAGCACTTCACTAACTAGCATGAAATTCGTTCCAATTATATCAAATACAACTCACAAAACAAGTAAAAATATTATTCGCAAAAGTTAATGACTTAGAAAAATTAACATGTAGGCATCATGATCACTCTTATTATTCTAACGAAGAAACTTGCATGTACTTTTTAATTAATTACCAACATGTCATTTCTCTAAGCTTTGTGTAAAAAGAAATAGAACATATAATACCACCAAGACAATTTATTTGCAAGTCATTATATATAATTAAAACACATGCACCAATGTACTTGAACTCAAACTTTAGAAGTTTATACATAACTTGTTCAAACAAAGAATATGTTAACACGAATGATATTATCAATAATATAAACTAAAAATAGGTTGCAAGAATACATATATTATATAAGTATGGATTGTACCCACGCAGACTACTTTTTATTCATATTCATGTAAAAGTGCACCTCATAGAATTGGAAATTAGTAGATAGTACAATCCAAGAAAAATGATAGTAATTCAACAAAACAAACATACTTATGAGATATGCACAATTTTAATCTAAACAGTCAATCTTAATATCCAAACACAGTCGCATAGCCTAACTCTCAATAATATCATATGCAATACAAATACAAAGATTAGCACTTACACAACATGATTTTCTTTGACAAGAATATAGTATAGGACCCTAAAATATGCATTTTAGTAAACTAACCATTTTTCAAACAAGCAGAAAAATCAATTGCAATGATATTAGTCACGAGGCACTAAAAAATTAGCTTAAACAAGAGTTATTGGTTTATGCATAATAACCAATGTCGTATGGTATAGACAATACAATTTAAATTAGAAGACATAGTTTTCAAATTTTCAAATTTCAATTTTAAAGAGTAACTAACACGCCTTTCAAAATTAATTGCTAGCATATTATATCATAGTTAGAAGAGTTCACAATATTGCACACAGAGGGGAATTAAGCAATTAGAACAACAAGATAAACCAAGTTAACATAATACTAATAATAACATAAAAATATGGTCCACAATTAGACAAACAAATACACGTGAATGCTATTATAAGATAAGCGAAAGCAATAATAACAATAGCATTTAAAAATGGGTATTACTTATAGTGGTCAAAGTATAGCAACAGTTAATAATGAATTAGTACATTAAAATAACAAGTTGCACAAGACACTGAGTCTGAAATACCAACACACATATAACAACACATATTCAAAAAAATCTTTATACAAAGCTTAGTATCAATTAATCAAAATAAACTTAATACATATTTGAGCATCCAATATTAAAGCTGGTTAAATAGAGGTTCACAAGCAGTCTGAGTACTTTTTTTTTTTAAATCTCTAAATTAACCATGTAACTTCATTCTTTAAAAGTATTAGGATAATAATTAAATCATAAAGACTTGGAGATTTTACGCGTTTAGAATTTAGAGTAAACAACGGTACAACATGAAACTCACGAAACAATTCTCAAAATTCAGAGTTTGCAAAATTGCACGTTGAGAGCAATTAGACAAATAGAATAAAACAAAATAAAACAAATGGATATAGTAATAACATGAGATGATAGCGAACAACTAAGATCATTATATCCACTTGCAATTATAAAAGTAGTAAAACAATAGTTCTTGTAGCATTTTATAAATGAAACTAATCAAAACATTGCTACAAGTTATATCAATTTATAGTGATAAGACAACTTAAATAAATCAAGAGCATTTAATCTAAAGTATTAATTCACCAGTAAAATATACTAACACAAAACACTCTATACTTAACTAAAATAAATTAAACAAATTTGTGAGCATAACCAAATTAAAACTAGTTTAATAGAATCTCCAAAACAGTCTCAATACAAACTTTATTATTAAGTCATAAAACTGCATATCACTAAAACTGTATATATATATATATATATATATATATATATATATATATATATATATATATAAAATCAAATCATACTTATATGAATTCAATGTGCACAAAACAGGAAAGTTACAAAACCAAAGGTACAAACACAGAGTTCACAAAGAAAGGACACGATAGACACATAACGCGAGACTTAAAGGATAAACTAAACTCTATGAAGGATTTTCTCCAGTATGGGAGTTCTTGGGTTCTCACATAGGTGCTAACTTTCTTTATATCATTTCTAACTTTAATACTCTTTCCTAAGAATGCCTATCACTCGTCCTATTATCTTGAGAACTTAACCAACTAATTTGGTCAACCTCACAACTACCAAGAATCAAACAAGCAATACAGGTAACTCTACTCAGAGTTCACACATCGGAAAGCACAATAGATCATACATACAGTCCAGTTAGGACCGAACTGCTCTGATACCACTAAATGTGACACCCTTTACCCAGAAAGTAGTTATAGTTGAAAAAGAGCGAAAAGATGAGTAAATTTGTTTTTCAAATAAGATTTTCACTTTATTTTCGAAATACCTTTTGCAAGTAAAAGATGTCTGCAACTTTCTTAAAATCATATAAAACAGTTTATACTAATAATAAAGACTATGTGGCAAAGCTTTTCTTCGAAAAAAACATGTAAACAAGATTTATAAAATTATCAACTACTAAATCAATGAAGCATTTCTTCCAGTATAATAACAATAATGATCTTAATTATGAATAAGAGTACAACCCAGATCCCGATGTCACATAATCAAAACAATTTAACCTTTAATACAACTAAATTGAAAAGTAATAACAACACGTAGTATGATACTACAAGCTCGGTGATCCGTAGTGTTCACATCTCCACTCCTGCACTGCTACTCAAACGACACCTGGAAGTCAATCTAAAAAAGTAGTGCACGGGTGAGAAAGAACGTCCAAACCATATAAGGAACATAAGACTGAAACTAAAACAGCGAAGACTACCACAATCCATCAAATCATGTCAAATAGTCAATCAAGTGAAGCCACAAAGGGCTCGTATAAAAGAGTGATAAGATCATATCACACAACCAAATGAGAACCTTGTAAGCGACGAACAAAACCCGCATACTTGATCATTCATCAACTGGGATCGTCATTCTCAGCGAACGGCAGATACCACCACGGTGAATCCAACGAACATGCCACGCGTGACCGGTCGTTCATCAACTATTATCATCATCTTCAATCTGGTGCAACGTCGAGAAGATCCTACTCACTACTCCGCGATAAATTTGGATGAATCTAACTCTGGGTAAGCGGATGTAAACAAGATAATACCTTTAATACAATTAAATTAAAAAGTAATAACAACATGTAGTATGATACTACAAGCTCAGTGATCCGTAGTGTTCACATCTCCACCGCTGCACTGCTACTCAAACGACACCTGGATATCAATCTAAAAAAGTGGTGCACGGGTGAGAAAGAACGTCCAAACCATATAAGGAACATAAGACTGAAACTAAAACAGCGAAGACTACCACAATCCATCAAATCATGTCAAATAGTCAATCAAGTGAAGCCACAAAGGGCTCGTATAAAAGAGTGATAAGATCATATCACACAACCAAATGAGAACCTTGTAAGCGACGAACAAAACCCGCATACTTGATCATTCATCAACTGGGATCGTCATTCTCAGCGAACGCCAGATGCCACCACAGTGAATCCAACGAACATGCTACGCGTGCCCGGTCGTTCATTAACTATTGTCATCATCTTCAATCTGGTGCAATGTCGAGAAGATCGTACTCAATACTCCGCGATAAATCTGGATCCATCTAACTCTGTCCTTGCCCATACTACGACAAGGTTCCTCCTATACAATTTCAACTATTGAGGTACGGCTCGCCCATACTACGACGAGTCCTTGCCTATACTGCAACAAGGTTCCTCTTACAATCATCAACTTTTAAGGTACGGCTCGCCCATGCTGCGACGAGTCCTTACCCATGCTGCGACAAGGTTCCTTCGAAAAATCTCGATCACGAAGATATCGCTCGTCCATACTGCAACGAGTTCTTGCCTCTCGTGCGACAAGATTCTTCAACACGAACCTGTTCGTTAATCATCGACGAAAGATAACTTGCCCGTTGTGCGGTAAGTCTCCGATAACAATACACATAACGCAAACCAAGAATCGCCACAATTAAGAACGTTAAGTCATTTAATGACTTTATTAGTTCCAAGTCAAACTTGGCTATATTGACCAATATTAAAATATCGACCCAGAACTTAAACACTATTAACTTCGTATCATTTAGTACCTAACATTATAATCCATTAGCACTTTATTTACATACATTTAAATTATTACAGTCATCCGGTATAATCACAGTCCTCTAAATAATCTACATACATTTAAATAATTACAGTCATCCAAAATAATTACAGTTATCCAAATTGAATAAAGATAATCAAACACAAATAGGAATTGAGATAATCAATACTATTATAGTCCTATCCCCTATTCCCCATATAGAATAGAAACCCTTTCCCCCCGTACCTGGTATCAAGCGTGTCTTCCAAGGCGACACGACAAACACAAATTACGAGTTCTCGAACGTGATTCGATTCCAGCGGGGACAGTTTGACTCAAACACGTACAACAACAGCAGTCTAAAAGTCAAACACTAAAAGTATAGCTATGATTAATCGATTAATTGCTCGTCAAAAGAATTAATGGTGATTTTGAAATTGAGGTACCTATCATAATTGTGCCATGTGATTGCAAGGGTTTAGAATATGTGAGTCAGGAATTCGAAGGTCCAAGTCTGAATCGCGGAGGGGCTTGGCCTGGATAGACATCCAACTACACGGAGAGTTTGTTCCTAGCGTATCAATGGTGGGTTCATTGTTGATTGGGCCAAACCGTAACACAGAGAAGGATCAAAACGAAAGCTATTCGTGGAGAGGCAAAGGGGATTCGCGAACTGAGATTAAAGATAGCGGAGGGAGCGGTGGTGGAGCTTCCATGGCAGCGGCCATGGGGTTTTCTCGCGGGTGGGTGGTGATGGAAACACGAGAAGGAGGCTTCCAGTGGTGAAATTGATGACGAAATTGAACTCAGAAGGTAATTCCGAGTGGGGGGGTCGAGTTTTGGGGGTTGGCCGTGGTGAGGTGAGTGAAATCCCGTGGAAGAGAGAGGATGGGGTTAGGGTTCGCTGGTTTGGCTGGAGGAAGGAGAAGAAGTCGCGGGTTGGGTTTGGATCCAGTGGGTTAGCGCGAACTTGGCTGAGTCTGGCTTGCTGGACTGTTTGAGTAAGTGACAGGGGGTGCAAGAAGCAAAAAATAGGGTGCTATATAATTAAAAACTTTGATGTGATTAAAAAAACCCAAAATCCATTTTAAATCCATTTTTCAGCCCAATTTCACAACAACTATTAATTTAAAACCTGAATAGCCCAAAATAGTTTTCCAAAATAAATAACATCAGAATGCTAATATTTTTAAAACTAAAATAATTATAAAATAACAAATATATATTACTAGTAGCATATAAAAACACATTAAATATGATTTTAACTAATTTTAATAACTCAAACACACAATAAATTAAAATAGTTTAATCTTATCAAACCAAAATAATTCAATTCATATCCAAAGACACAGACATATCCAAAAAAACCAAAATAATTCATAAAACAAGTACATATTAACAGAACCACATCACACGAAAATCGGGGGGTGTTACAAACTGCGTTTCTTTATTAATTTGTTTTTGGATGGCACTCAATAGTTATGTTGTAATTCATTCCTTTTACAATGTTGTAATTCATTCCTTAAAAAGGTTGTTTTCTTTGGTACATGTAAAGAACTCATACTTTATATAGCTTGCATACTTAAAGAAAAGTCCAATTAGCATTTCTGCGTGCCTTAATCATCTAAAAATGTTTACCTTTTAAAGAAAACTTTTGATCAACATTTTTTTAATCTCACATGAAACGAATTTAACCTTTCTAGCAAAACTTTTGATCAAAAAAATACTAAAATCATGCATGCATGCATTCCTCTTAATTGTTAACACATGTTACACTACCAAGCGTGTAACATGCAAAGTAGATGCGTTTTAAACTTTGCTTAAGGCTTTTATGTTTAATTGTTAACACATGCTTTTCTATTGTTTTCGCAGCATCTACATTCATCCTTTTGCAATACCGTTGTTCCACACGTAGTCTATCCAACATGGTTGTTGTGAATAGCTGTCTTTCGCTTACTGTGTTTACAACATTTTGCTAAATCATGTCCTTGGTTGTCATCCTCTCCTGTTTCCCTCTAGCTATGGTAGAAGGCGCCTATGAAGAGTAATGAGTGTATGATATTAAAGAATATATGTCTTGCCAATCAACATGGTCTTATTTGATTGGAGATGAACCCGTTTTGTGTATCTTAGGTGGTAGGAGCAACATCTATTTTGTAGTGTAAAATATCAGTATCAGATATGGGGTTGCTAGACTGCTGAATTATGTATGCCTTTTGTTGCCAATGTTCTGTTATTTAGTACACTGAATACAGGAAAAACTGAGGCATATGAATTGAAATCACAACACCTAATAATTGGTACAGTGATTTCAGGATGTTAAAAAAATGTCAATAATTTGATGATGTTAATAAACGGGTGTCCATAAATAAGAATTGAAACAAACGTAATGCCACTAACAAAATATATATATACACGTGGCAATACTATTAGAAGCCAACTAATAATGTAATTCCCTCCACTCTAATAACAACAATTAATAACCATATATACCTATCTATCATCTCTTTTATGTATGAACTAATGTAGCTCATCTATAATATGTACAAAAATATATTCTGAATAATTGTCTGCATGTCTTGCTTAATCAACAAATATATACTAAAATTTTATCTACATCTATAAATATTTCTCTATTATTTATTACTCAATTATTTTATTTCATGCGGTACTTATATCAATATCCTGACTTAATGATGTCACATACAATATAAAAGTAACATCTACTTATTTTTTTCATAGGTATCCATGTTTTTTACAATACAAATTTATTTCATTATTGTTAAACTTTAGTATCTATGATCTACATAAGTTTCACAAGTATTACATGTGTTCTTTTTTTAGAGTAGCAAACTTATGTTCCATATTATTATCCCAAATTTATACATAAGTTTAGCCATTCAAGGTCTAATATTTAAACATATTTTACATACATACACTAAAATAGCCAGAACAATAATTCTAATTTTCCATACTTATATGTTTGCCTAATATTTTCGATTACAAATTTTAATTTATTTTTATTATTGTTTACACATGTTTTACATGCATTCATATGTTAACTAATAAACTGAATGACTAATTAATTTCCATTTTTTTATAAACAGTGTCTTCCAACTTATTAAGCATAAATAGCGCTATAGCTTTTTAAAAATATATTTTTTCAAAACATTTGCTGCCTTTTTTAAAAAAACCTCTCTTAACTTCAACTATTGATACCTATTTCTAACTTTGCCAACTAATTTTTTTATTCACTATCTCTTTAAATTTTTATTTGCACATTGACACATGTAAGTTTCAAGATTTGTTTTCTACTCTATATATTTATTCATATTTTTTATTATTATCACTTATTTTTAGAGTGTTTTAAACATATTTATTTGTCAAGGTTTACCAAATTACTAAATTTAAAATTTTAATCCTTTGATATTCCATATCATAAACTGAAGTTGTGAGGAGCGATTTGAAGGTGTGGGGAGGATTTCATATCTTAAACTTTGATGAGGAAATCTGGAGCAAAAAGAGAGAGAGATGATGCGACGTTCTTAGAGGGGGACCAAAAACAAGAGGATATGAGTGAGATGAGAACATTTTCAGACGAGGTGGGAGATGAGAAATTTGTATGCACATTTCTAAAAAAATCAAGAAATGAAATCAATTAAAAAAAATCATCATTTCAAAATGAAACTGTTCTGGAGTGGGCCGAAGCCCACTATCCAGTGCTCTGGCACTAGATCGGCCCAACCGGGGGGGCGCAAAGCAAGGAACCGCATCAACGGCCCGGATCTGTCCGTACGTCCATCCAACGGCCGAGCACGACTCACGCTCACTATTTAAGCACTCATTGCGTCAGTTGTCAGGTACACACTGTTCATCAATACCTATATTTTTGCTCGTCCTTTCCTGACTTGGGCGTCGGAGTGTTATCGCAGGTACACCCGCCCGCTGGAGCAGAGCTAGCTGAACGACCAAGGCATACAGAGATCTGAGACCTGGAAAACAGCAAGCAAGGACATCTAAGGAACAGATCAATTGGCGACCACAGTGGGAGCCCGCGCGCTTTCCACCATTCGTACGGATGCCACCAAAGGCAGCTCGGGGCCGACCAAGGGCCACCGCTCGTCTACAAAGTGTGGCTGAAATCCCCACTCGACCACCTCCGGCAGGTGTTGAAGGCATCAGCGCCACCCCCGCACAACAAGTTACCGTGGAACTCCCCGCCGACCTGGTCCAAGAGCTCCGAGAACTACTGCGCGACCGTAATCAGGCTCTGAATCGCAATGATGACCGCCTCACATACCTAGAAGATCAGATCGCCTCAAGGAGAGCGCACACTGCACCAGAGCAACGACCTCACCATGAGGGAGCTTCAACCGTGCGGGCACGCCCTTCAAGGGCCCATCGATCGCCTCCGCGAAGGCAGCTGGTCCATCGATCTCCACCCCCGAGGAGGGGACGAGGAGGAGCGACCACGCCACCAAGAAAAACCCCGTCCACGACCGATTATACTTACTGGCCCGAAGAATCGTCGCACGAAGGTTCCTCCCACGGTTCGACTGTTTCGCCCGACCGTTCTCGAAGCCGATCTGTCGAACGATGCTCGTATCGATCGAAAGCTTACGCCAAACACTACGGTCAAGATAGGCGGGACGCCGGACTTGGACCGTATACTAGAGAGATAGACGAATTCCGCATCCCGCGCTCTTTGCAGAAGCCTCCAACCGACCTTAAGATGTACAACGGCATGAAAGACCCGGACGCTCATTTAAAGCACTTTGATATTATGATGAAGTATCGAGGAGCGCCCGGGCCGGTCAAATGCAAGATCTTTCCCCTTACTTTAGAGGGGTCAGCGTTGGATTGGTTCACCGAGCTTAAACCCAATACCATTTCATCCTGGGAACAGATGGCAAGGGTGTTCACCGCTCGGTTTACAACTTCTAGAGTCAAACCAAAGTCCCAAGATGTTCTGATCGCCATCAGACAGGGTCCGGAGGAGTCTTTGAGGAGTTATGTGGAAAGGTTCAACCGAGAAGCCGACCAAGTCAGGAACTTAGACGACAACCAGAGGTTGTTCTTCCTAAGGACAGGCCTCTTAAGAGGAACTCGTTTTGAAGTAGAAGTGGGACTCCACGTTCCCAGAGACCTGGAGACGTTCCTCAGGCGATCTCAAAGGTTCATGAATTACGAGGAAAGAACGACCGCCATAGAAGCCGCCGAGGCGGGCATGAGTCAGCGCCCGCGACCAGAAAAAGATCAAAGGGTTAGGGAAGAGTATAACGGCAGTCGCCCGAGCAAGGAAAATAAGGCCAAAAGGTTCGCTGAGCGCACCAAGTTGAACACTTCGTACGCGAACATATTGGCGGAATGTGCGAACACTGAATTCAGGGATATTAAACCACCAGAACCTCTCGTGCTTAAAGACGGGCAGCGCCCATCAAAAAAATACTGTAGATACCACAAGAGCAACGGGCATGACACCAACAATTGCATGGCTCGTAAAGATGATGTGGAGGCCCTAATCAGAAGAGGAAAATTGAATCAATATGTGAAAAGAGATAACGGTGAAACGCGAGAAAGGCAAGTGGCACGTTCACCTAGGAGAGGGAAAGCAGAGGCAAATGAAACGATCAAAGTCGTAGAAGAGGGCGACGATGATGAAGACCCAGTAGACACGAGAAGGTCAAGAGGGAGGCCAGTCGCCATGGTAATCTCGGGAGGAGTCCCCACCAACGCCTCGACCAACAGATCGATCAAAAGGAGATGGGACGAAATCATGAGCGTTGCCTCGACCTCGGCTCCACGACCACTCAGTGGGCGGCCAGCCATCTCCTTTGGAGACGAGGATCTCATTGATGGAACCCCCAACTACGAGGTTCCCTTAGTCATAGTAGCAGTAATGGCAAACACGGAGGTTAGGAGAATATTGGTGGACCAAGGGAGTTCAGCAGACATAATATTTGAAGACCTTTTGGACGTCCTAAAAATTTCAAAGGATGATCTGAGGCCGTATAGAGGAACGGTCTTGACCGGGTTTAATGGAGCCTCAACAACTCCTATAGGACGGATAGAGCTGATGGTAACTTTTGGGGACGACACGATAGAGAATCCCCTCTGTAGGACTGTCAGGACGGATTTCATTGTGTTACCCTGTAAGTCCGTGTATCAATGCATCATTGGTAGACCAACCCTTGCCCGTTTGGAAGCAGTGCCCTCCACCGTCCACTTGAAAATGAAATTCTACACCAAAGCTGGGGAAGTTTCCACCATCCAGGCAGACTTATTGTCCGCCAAGCGAGTTTTTCTTTTGGGGCTTAAAGAAAAAGGGAAAAGCGTAGCGATAGAAATAGAGAAAGAAATGAAAAGCGGCGGGCAAGTTAACCTGGCCGACCTAGATGCCCGCTATGACCCTGATAGCGAAGAAGAAGAAGGGGACGATCTTCTGACTAAAGAGCTAAAGAAACGAATCAAGCGACCTGAACCAGACGGGGAATTCTATCGCATCATGCTAGGTGACGACCCGGGGAAAACGATCAAAATAGGGAAAAACCTTCCCCCTGAGGTTCGGGATGAGCTCGTTCAATGTCTGAAGGATCATGCGGACCTGTTCGCTTGGAGTACGGCCGACATGCCCGGTATCCCACCCCAAGTAGCCTGCCACCACTTAGCTGTGGATCCGGGAGTAAAATGGGTGGCTCAAAAAAGAAGAGTTCAGAAGGAAGAAAAAGCTCGAGCAGCATGCAAAGCCGTTGAAGACCTGCTCGAAGCAGGGTTCATTAAAGAAATAAAATACACCACGTGGTTATCCAATGTCGTCTTGGTCAAGAAGGCGAATGGAAAGTGGAGGATGTGCGTGGACTACACCGATCTCAACCGAGCATGCCCGAAGGATGCTTTTCCCGTCCCAAGTGTCGATCGTCTTGTCGATAATGCAAGTGGATACAAGATCCTGTCTTTCTTGGACGCCTATTCCGGGTACAATCAGATTGCCATGCACCCACCAGATCAAGAGAAGACCGCATTTATGACGGACAAGGGGAACTTCTGTTACACGGTCATGCCATTTGGATTGAAGAACGCTGGAGCGACCTACCAGCGCATGATGAACCATGTCTTTCAGGATCAGATAGGGGAAACGGTGGAAGTGTATTTGGACGATATGATTGTCAAAACCAAGCAGGACCAAACCCATGTAAACGACTTGAAAGAAGTATTCAAAGAAGCCAGAAAGAATTCGTTAAGGTTCAACCCAGAAAAATGCACTTTTGGGGTTAGAGCGGGAAAATTCCTTGGTTTCCATCTCACAGAAAGGGGAATTGAAGCCAACCCAGACAAATGTAGAGCAGTGACTGAGATGAGACCACCGACGACCAAAAAAGAAATACAGAAACTCAATGGTATGGTGGCTGCTCTCTCTCGTTTTATCTCAAAGGCAGCAAACAAGTCTTTGCCCTTGTTTAAATTGTTGAAAAAAGAGACCACATTTGAATGGACGCCCGAGTGCGACCAGGCCCTCGAACAATTGAAGACATCTCTGGCAGAACCTCCAATTTTGACGACCCCCGAACCTGGGGAAACTCTTTATTTGTACTTGTCCATCACGGACGAGGCTTTGGCTGCCGTCTTGGTACGAGAAGAAGGAACGAAACAGAATCCAATCTACTTTGTCAGCAAAGTTATGCAAGGACCCGAGCTAAGATATCAGAGGATTGAGAAATTGGCTCTGGCATTGATTGTCTCAGCCCGAAGGTTGAGACCATACTTTGTGGCCCACCAGATCACCTTACGCACCGACCAACCCATTAGGCAAATCTTGCATAGCCCAGATCTAGCGGGCAGAATGATCAAATGGGCTGTAGAATTATCAGAATTCGGAATAAAGTATGAACCTAGATCGTCTGCAAAAGCACAAGTCTTAGCCGATTTTATCGCAGAATTAACCCCAGGGTCAGAAAACCCAGTTCAGAACTCATGGACTTTGCACGTTGACGGATCGTCCAATGGTAAAGGCAGCGGAGCGGGCTTAATTCTTGAAAATGAAGAAGGGACGACCATTGAAGTCTCCTTGGCCTTCTCGTTCCCAACTTCTAACAATCAGGCCGAATACGAGGCCTGCATCGCTGGGCTGTTGCTCGCTTTAGAGATGCAAGTCAAAAGGGTGGAGCTTCGATCAGACTCACTTCTAGCGGTCTCCCAGATCAAAGACGTCTTTTTAGCCAAAGACGAGACACTCCAGAAATATTTGGCGAAGGTCAAAGAGTTGATGAAGAAGTTCGAGCATGCTGAAGTCAAGCACGTCCCAAGGTCGGAAAACGCTAGGGCGGACATCTTGTCCAAACTAGCGAGCACCAAGAAAAATGGTAACCATAGAAGCGTAATACAAAAAGTCCTATCTCAACCAAGTGTGAGGTTAGATACGGCCTTAGGAGCAGAGATATGTACGATCGAATCAACGCCTTCCTGGATCGCCCCCATCTTTAACTACATAAAGAACGGGGAGGAACCCAGCGACCCAAAAGAAGCTGCTCTCGTTCGCAGGCGAGCATCGTCGTACTCAATAATTAACGAGCAACTCTACAGAAGAGGGTTCACCATGCCCCTGCTCAAGTGCCTCCTCCCAGCAGAAGCGGCCTATGTGTTGAAGGAGATTCATGAAGGAATCTGCGGGAACCACTTGGGTTCACGAGCTTTGGCAAAGAAGGCTTTAAGAGCGGGCTACTTCTGGCCCACGATGGAGGCGGACGCGAAAGACCTAGTCAAGAAATGTGACAAGTGCCAGAGGCACGCAGATACCCACGTTGCACCTCCAACCGAGCTGAACTGTTTGACTTCTCCATGGCCGTTTTCATGGTGGGGAATCGACCTGTTAGGACCCTTTTCCCTCGCCCCTGGTCAGTTTAAATTTCTGATCGTCGCAGTGGACTACTTCACAAAATGGATCGAGGCCGAGCCCTTAGCCAAAATCACTTCGAAGAATTGTCTAAAGTTCGTCAAAAGAAACATCTTGGTACGGTTTGGGATTCCCGAAGTCATCGTGTCAGACAACGGCACGCAATTCACGGACCGACATTTCCAAGAAACTCTAATCGAACTAGGCGTAAAACAGCGTTTTACGTCGGTCGAACACCCGCAAACAAACGGGCAGGCGGAGGCGGCCAACAGAGTCATCCTCAGGGGGCTAAAGAGAAGACTGGATGAAGCCAAGGGAAGGTGGGCAGAAGAGCTTCCCTCTGTGCTATGGGCGTATAGAACCACGCCACACTCAACCACGGGAGAGCCCCCTTTCAGGATGGTCTATGGAACGGACGCACTGATCCCTGTGGAAATGGGAGAGTTGACTTGGAGAACGGCCAATCCTCTACAACCATCCGAAAACGAGCAGGCAACGAGAGAAGAGCTTGACCTAGTGGAAGAACTGCGGCACAAAGCAGCACTCAAAGAGATGTTGGTCAAACAGAACATGGCCACAAGACACAACGCCAAGGTCGTTCCTAGATCGTTTGAAGTGGGACAGCTCGTCCTAAGAAAGGCAGATATCGGTCAGAAGAATGCTGGCCAGGGCAAGCTAGCCCCAACTTGGGAAGGACCCTACAGAGTAGCTGCCAAGACGGGCAAAGGAGCATATATCTTAAAGACCATGGGTGGAGGGATGATTGCAAACACTTGGAATGCAACAAACCTTAGAAGATATTTCACTTGATGCCATGTAATGTATAAAAGAATGTCATGTTTCCAGTTAAATGATGAATAAAAATCAAAACGGGCGGGACACTCTTTTTCCCTACGGGGTTTTTTATTGAGGCCCGCTCGTCCGTCAATAGAACGACGAGGAATTTCTTAAATCCTTGATTATGGTGATTGATCCATCCAATAACGAACAAACCCGAAGGCGAGTTAAGTTCAAACCGAGTTTGATAAACTGCCAAGGGTCGAACTTAAGCGACCTTAAGTCCGAATTCGCTTGCAAACGAGCTAAATCTAAAGTAGAAACTTGGTAAGCTGTTTGCAGGTAGCTTCGCAAGCTTAGACCGACCCATACGAACATGAAGAATTCAATAGTTAGATAAAGCAAAAATCTAAATAAACGATTATGACAAAGGTTTAAACATTAAAAGTTACCCGGAGAAAACCGGGCTATTTGATGATTACAAGTAAGGGACGGCCACGAGACCCCCAAAGCAAAAAACGATACATTCTTGAAAAAGGAAGACAAAGGCAATCAAAGTCCAAACGGACGAGTACAAAGGGAGTAGCTCATTCAGGGCGACGATAGACGATCGTCTCCTCTTGGATAACGTTCCCATCGTCGTCTTTCTCCGCGAGGCGAACGATTTGCCCGTTTTTCAGGAAGTGGTCGTTGTTCACTATCTCTGTGTTAATCTCCAGCGATGGGTAACAATACCGAATCTGAGCTACGGCCTCTTCGAAACGCCCGCTAGCAATAGAGATGGTCATGTCTTCCAGGGCCTCCAGGTCGCCCCTCGCCTGATCACGCTCGCCTTCGACGGCCTTCAGACTCTCCTCAAGACCGACCACCCGCTCCTCCAGCTGTATAACCTTGGTAGACTGCTCGGCCAAACCGGCAGTAGCGTTGGCAAGTTTGACCTCGGCATCTACCTTGGCTGTCATGGCCGCATCACGCTCGGCAGTAACTGCGCCAAGTGCGTCCTTCGTGGGTTGGAGAGCGACCTCAGCATCCTCTAGTTTCTTTTTGGTGCTCTCGAGCTCTGCTCGCAAATCTGTAATATGTCCAAGAGCGGACTTATACTTGTCAGTTTTATCCAAAAGATCACCCTCCAACCACAAGTTTCTGTGAAGTAAGCGCGTACCTGCTTGGCGGCCGGCCTCCTCAGATTTGTAACGAGCAAGCTTTTGAGAAGCTGCTTGGGCAATGTCGGCTACGAAGAGGAGGGGATCGGCCTTCAAACGTTCAAAATCCACATCCTTGAGATCGTCCAAATCCAAAGACGACCTTCTTGATACCTCTCTTCTTTTTTGAGGAGGATCAAGGTCGATCGGAATAGCGTCCAGAGGACCTTGAGCCCGATCTCTCTTTTTGGAAGATAAGTTTGTTCCTTGATCGCCCCCAGTAGGTCTATGATCGCCTTCAGCACGAGATGGTTGGGACGAAGAGGCAAAGGACACCTTCTTCTGCTTCCTTGACTTTGTCTTCGCCAAAAGAGCTTCAAAACCGATGCCCGTCATTTCAGCTGAAAAAGCAAAAAGATGAGTTAGGAGGCAGGGCAAATAAAGCACGATTAAAGTAAAAACGAAAATAAAGGCACACCAAGTTTGTTTTCGGCTTGCTCGGATGTCCGGAGACAAGCGAATTTATTGCAGGGGATGACTCCTTCTGGCAGCCAAGTAACCAAGGTCTCTAACATCTGAATACTCTCAAGATCATAGTCGCTCAGCCTCCTTTGATGCCGATAATGGATTGTGTCGCGATCGTAGTGTGAGTGCGACCAACCTAGAGGAAACTTCATTGAGGAAACGCGACCTTCGTCATCCACGGTTCCCACCATTGCCTTAGCACGATCATTAACAGGAACGACCCAGAGGAAAGCGTGCCTCCAAGTTTTTACCGATTCGCAAAATGGCTTAAAGAGCCTGATCGTGTTCTTCCGTCCCTTCAAGGAAACTTGCTCCCATCGCCTGGGTTCACTCCTCATCTCCACTGTGCGACTAACGTCAAACAATGAGAAGAAAAGACGGCAATTTACCTCCCGATCAAGAGCGGCCATTATTACCTCGAACGACTTAACCAGCGCCCAAGCATTAAAGTGAAGTTGAGAAGGGGCAACACCAAGAGTCCTTAAGACACGCCTCTGGAAAAATGTAAAGGGAGGTCGCACCCTCAAATCACGAAGGACGTTGGAATACATGATAAATTTTAAAGAATTCGGGATTACGGCAGCATGCTCGTCAGGTCTTACGCCCTCCGCTCGCCATTCCTGATCACCATAACCTATTAACTTGGTGAAGAGAGGCAACACCTCATCACCAGGGGGGAAGACAGAGCGTTCGTTGATTATAGCGGAGGATATCCAGGAGCGGTCGACATCAACCCTACCCCTCCAATCGTGCTCTTCGGGCAGTACCTCGTTGACTGGAACCGGAGGGGGCGAAGGATTCATTCGGGGAGACTGGACGGTATCAACCGTGTTTGACGAGCGTCCGGAGGACGATGAAGAAGAAAAATCGGTAGAAGAAAAGGTCTCAGATGGGAACCCGCTCGTGCCGACATCTCCGGAGTGAGCATGCTCAGCCATACTCGCAGGTAGACGACCAGAAATTCTCGCAGTTTTCTTTGTTCGCGCCACTGCGTTGACCTGTGAGGAGAAGGAAAGTCAGGCTCACCCTAAACGATGAGTTGCCGAAGGGGGCGACAAGGTCGACCCCGAGCCTGACGCCCCCTCCTCGCCCTATGCAAGCAAAATTAGCCAAAATAAACAAGACGAAAAGGGCATACCTGGAGTGGGAGAGAAGTTCGGTCTAAGGGTAGTATACTCCTTGATGAATAAAATCAATCGACCAGAAGAATAAGACCGCCTGAGTTGAAACTCATGCACGGGTAAACACCTGGCCAGAATAAAGAAGCAAGCTTTTTGATCGGTCTAAGAGTTTGTGACCGTTTTTTGAGCTCCGGCAATAAAAGTGGAAACTGAGAAGGAGAGGGGGCAACATATTTATAAGGATTGGAAAGCAAGCAAGCCAAACGACACGACCCCTCACTTGCACACGCCTTGAAAACCAGACCGCCATCATGACAAAGCGCCACCTTTTTCAGAATTCGAGGCACCATTAATGATCCCTAGGGAAAATCGAAACGTCACTTCCTGACAGGAGCCACGTATCATGCGAGCGTAAGCGAAGCCCACCGCGAATCAGAAACGATCATAAAACAAGCCTACGCCCGCCACACGAGCGACCTTGGCTTGGGGGGCAACTGTTCTGGCGTGGGCCGAAGCCCACTATCCAGTGCTCTGGCACTAGATCGGCCCAACCGGGGGGGCGCAAAGCAAGGAACCGCATCAACGGCCCGGATCTGTCCGTACGTCCATCCAACGGCCGAGCACGACTCACGCTCACTATTTAAGCACTCATTGCGTCAGTTGTCAGGTACACACTGTTCATCAATACCTATATTTTTGCTCGTCCTTTCCTGACTTGGGCGTCGGAGTGTTATCGCAGGTACACCCGCCCGCTGGAGCAGAGCTAGCTGAACGACCAAGGCATACAGAGATCTGAGACCTGGAAAACAGCAAGCAAGGACATCTAAGGAACAGATCAGAAACCATTCTCAGTGGCTTTCCAATAACCTTTACCAATAGCCCTATTCATTAAAATTACAGAAATTTAAAAATTACAAGATCTAGCACTGAAAAATAAAAGTGAGGAGCAAAAAATGGCACATGTTCATCTACACGCTTAAACTGAACTGAAAAAAATTACAGTGTAAAATAGTGCCATTGCATGGCCAATCTGAAGTTGTGAGTAGCGATTTGAAGGTGTGCGAAGGAGAACTGAAACTTTGACGAGGAAATATGAAACAAAAAGAGAGAGATTATACGACGTTCTTAGAGGGAGGAGCAAAAAGAAGAGGATATGAGTGAGATGGAACATTTAGAGAGGAGGTGAGAGATGAAATGTTCGTATGTACATGTGAGGGAGATGAAGTAAGGGGAAAGTGAGAGAATCAGAGATGAGGGAGAGTGAGGCATGAGAATGAGAAACTGTTCCCAGTGGCTCTCCAAAAACCTGTACTGATGAGCATAAAAATTGTCAGATTATATTTATGTAACATTGTGCATTTAGGAAGGGTAGTTCAATATATTTATTTAAGATACTAAAAAATTGAAACAAACAATATGAATAAATCAAACTTTATATTATCATAAGCAAATAATCAAGCCTATAAAGTGCCAATTGAATAGGTTAGGAAGCTATTTATGTTAAACATAAGTGTGCAATTATTGTTTAATTTGTATTGTATTTTGAGTGATTTAAATAAGCAACAAAACGGGTTAATTTACGAAAGTGCAACTTCGGTATTGCTCAGCACCAAATTTCTTTGTTCAGCAACTTACTTGGTAATGTAGTTGGTTTTCCCCATAACTTTTATCATTCTTATTAAAGGTCAAATAAAAATTAAAACTTCAAAGTTAACCAAAAACCATATTCCCCAAGTTGTCAAAGAAAAAAAACACAACCATATTCCCCATCCTCGTGCACTAAAAATGATAATGATGATATTTCTTAAAATACTCTTTAGTCTTGAACATCTTGTTGAGCAAGATAAAGTGGTGCCCAGCAAGACAAATTAAGTTCGAAGGGAGATAAATCCGTTTTGAATATTTTGCAAAGCAAATTTACCTCAAAGGGAGATAAATCCGTTTGAAATTTTTTTAAGGGTGTTATTTTCGAATTTTCAATTTTTGTGGGGTTATAATCTCAAAAGGTGGGGGTACAAAAAAAGACATAGCTTTTTTGTAATGAAAAAAAAATTGGGCCTTAAACAACACAGCCCATTAATATATTTCTGTAGGTCGGGTAAGATTACTAATTACTAAATAGATATAAAAAAAAAGTTGGTTCATTTATCACCGGTCAGAACTAACAAGAAACTCACAACGTCCACGATGGTTTCGCCAGCCAAGCTCGAAGGTTTTATGGGAAGAACTATTTCTGCTTTTTTGTCATCATCAATGAGGTTTTTCATCCTTTATTTTCAATTGAACTACTTTTGTATCATCCGTTGCATTTGCTTGCAAACCTTTTCCCTAACTCTTTTTTTAGCTCATTCATCCTTACATATTCTGAGTTTTTCTCTAAATTAGACATAATCGTTTAACACTTTTTGCCTATCACTGATGAATTGTTGATCTGTAATGATATTTTATTGCATGGTTGATTTAATCTTAACACCATTCACTTTGATTATCCGTTCGTCTTCTTTATATAAACAATATTATGGGTTTTTCTCTAAATTAGAGAAAATCGTTAAACCCTTTTTGCCTATCTCTGATGAATTCTTGATATGTAATCATCTTTTATTGCATGGTTCATTTAATCTCAATACCATTCACTATGATTATGCTTCCATGTTCTTTTTTCATAAAAAATATTTTGGGTTTTTCTCTAAATTATTAAAAACACGTTTAGCACTCTTTTCTTATCTCAGGTGAATTATTGATCTGTAATCATCTTTTCTTGTATGGTTCATTTAACCTTAATACCATTCACTCTAACTATGATTTTGTGTTTTTTATAGACAATGTTGCGTTTTCCTACCTACTTTGTCTCATGATTTTACCCCTATTTTCAATCAGTGGTCATGAGGTATATATTGGAATAGATTCTTCCTCTTCAGAATCTGATGAGTCAACATCTTTTGGATCCCATCGCTTAGCTGGTCTTCGAGCAGGGAGTTGTACTTTGACTTGGGAGCAACAGATTTCCAATTATATAAGCAACAGGTCCGGTGTCCTGGTGCGCATCCCTAATTTACTGTATTTACTTTGATTTACTATGTACCAACTCTAATTTTGTCTTTCTTTGTAAACTGAAATAAGCATTTCCCAAAAAACATTGCAACCGACATACCAGATACACAGAAAACACTTATGCTTCATGATAATTCAACTAAAGTGACATATGAATGCGTTATTCGGATTGCCCAATGTTCAAAACAAGAAAAATATCTAACAGGATAAGCATGGGTAGCTTTTGTAAAGGAAAATAAGTTAAGAGTCAGTGATATTCTCAAGATGGAAATTTGAGGCTCACCACTTGCTGTTTTTGTTGACTTAATTAGGAAAGGTTCTGGAAAGAATGATTGATTAGTTGTTACTATAAACAAGGAAAACTGATGTTGTTCTTTTGATGATTCTGTTATTTCGTGATCCTTAAGTAATATGTACATTACATAGACTTCCTAACTGCTTTGTATCTCCTATCCACTGCTTTTGTAATGCTTTAGAATCTTAACATGTACTCCATTATTGGGCTGTCTGTTTTTCATCTTTAAGTTTATGCTGGTGCTTTTGACAATGGGTGCTTAGCTTTAAAATTTTAACCATTACCTCAAATTAAAAACAGTAAACAGAACAGCTACTGCACTAATATCATACATGTGCTCACTGCTGGGTCAATATTAGTAGCACTGATAATACACCTATGAAATTAGATAGCAATTTTAATTATGTAAGATCATGTAATCATGAACTCAGAATATTTGTATGACAGATCTCAGACTTATAATATACCAACATATAGCATACAAATTATTCAACATATTGGAAAAACAAAAACAGTTTACTACTCACAACACCTACAAATTAACCTTATCGTGTCATAAACAGTTGACAACATCACTCTAAAAATGTTCCTATTTACTTTTTTCTTTCAACCACTCAAAATACAATACACATTCAACATTAATTACACAGTTATCTTTAATACAAAATACACTCTATTACATGTAGTGTTTTCCATTGGTTTAGTCTCAAAAAGATGCTTCTTCCTCTAACTCATCGTTAGAAACCACATTAGACCCCAACTTTCCATACCACCTCCTTGGGAAAAGTACTTCTACAATGTCCTGCCAAACAACAAATAGCTTCCTAACCGCTTCAATTGGAACTTCATATACATAAATTGTAATTGTGCTTGATTTAAATGAACAACACTACTTTCAACGAACAAAATTTATCTCCTAATGCAATCACTCGATGTTTTGTGACTTCATACCAACCCTTCTCTATCATACCACGTGTTGGGAGAAGTACCTCCACATTGTGCTGCCAAACAATGAATACCTTTCATTCACACTTCATACACATTATTCGTAATTGTGCTTGATTTAAATAAACGACACTACTTTCAACGGATCAATATTATTATTATTCATTATTATTGTCATTACACACCATAAAAGTTATAATTTGTTCATGCACTAACAATCAAATACAATATTCACCCTCCCCCTTTGCCAACGTGTGCGAAGCACGGGTTCTGGGTCTAGTTTTCAATAGTTGCTCCACGTTTAATTTCAAATTGTTACCACAAAAAAATCAAAAATAAAAAATTATATGAGGGTACAAAAGAAAAAATATAACAAATAGGCTCAAAGGAGGCAACTAATGGATAAATTCAACAAATAACTTTGAGGCCAGAAAAAACCTAAATTTCCCAAATCTTTTTACATGATGCAAATCAATTTTCGCCTTGAAATCATCAAAAGACAAATTCTAAAATGTAACAAATTAGGAAACACACTCAAAGAAAGAAAAGGGGTAAAAATTTATGATTTAATATCAATCCCCTTATAAAGGCTCAAATCCCACATTTAGAAGCTAGTTCACAAAAAGTACTCAAGAGGGACAAATGCTAATTATCAGCTTCCTAAGGACATCCTCACAATTACAATTAAGCACAAGTCTGTCAAGTAAATTAATTATGGGATCCCCTAAAGGCAAAATCTCTATTTTTTTCAACTTGAAGCATAAGTCACTAAAATAAGCCAGAAAAAATGCTATCAACATATACGGTGGGTATGTGCATTAATAGAGATCAAGTGGCAAAATAAACTCTCCTCCCCCACACTAGCATGAAGCATGGTCCTCAATGAAAAATATCAAATTGGCACAAAACAAAACAGAAACAGAAACAAAAATAAAAATAATTGAAAATAAAACACAAGTTGCCTCTTGCGAAGCGCTTGTTTAACATCATGAGCCTGATGATAGTTGGTGCTTATTCAGGGGGCTCTCCAAGAGAAAATTTGAAATCTAACGCAGTGCACCTTCTTAGCTTTCTAACAATGTGGTTCACATTATTCTTTCTTTTCCCACGTGGTAGATGAAATCCAAAGGATTGTGGAATTTTTATTTTATCTGCATCCACCACAATGCTAGGATCCTGCAAAATAAGAATTTTTTCCAAAAGGCCCTGCATCTTTAAATCACTAAAAATATTACTTTCAACCACATCATTAAAAGAAGGAGAAGTAAAAGTAGAGAAATTTTCACTGAAATTTAAAGCTTTAATCACATCCTCTTCTTTACCACTCATTAGAGTTACCTTTCTCTTATGAACCTCAATCACAACGTCACCAATGGTTAAAATAATTTACCCAAAAATGGGGTATTTCTCCTCTTTTTCCAAATCACGAATAGTGGATCTTTCTCATTCTCCTCACAAATGCTCACATCAATCAAATCTGTTGTTTCAATTTGACTCCCCTCAGTAGGAGTCTCTTCATATTTTTTGGGCAAAATTACATCAGAGGACCTTTAAGTTATTTATTTCTAATAAGTTAGCCCTTTAAGTTTTTTTTGTAACAAATAGGCCCTTTAAGTTACCAAACGTTGACACTGTTGGCCCTTTTAGTAAAATGCCATATCGTTGCTTACATCAAAATACACCAAAATATGCTTGGTTGCATCAAAATACATAAGCTAGAGTAATTACAATATATAAAGTAGCATTACATCAAAATATATAAGCTAAAGTAATCACTTAAAGGGCCTATTTGTTATAAAAAGAAACTTAAATGGCCAACTTGTTTACAAACAAATAACTTAAAGGTCCTCTGGTGTAATTTTGCCTATTTTTTAAGAGCTTCTTCCTCTTGATTATATTCCATGGAGACACCTTCATCTATCGTAGGAATACTTTCTTTGTATTATTGCTCAACTTTTTCATTTTGGGTAGACCTAGTTTGTGAAGGGGTTTCTTGGGACTTTTGAGATAACAAAGCAATGAGACTTGAGACTTGTTTCGTCAAGATATCAATTTTTCCCCCACCTAGCAAGTTTTTCCTCCTCTTGCCTATGCACTTTTTGGGGTTTATACGAGTCATCCCAATTAGAGAAATACGGTTCACAAGGAGGAGGGTTGAGATTGTCTCTTTAGGGACGCAAGTTAGAAACTATAAACTCTTCTGCGTGATTGTCTCGCTCAACTCACTAACGTTTTCATCTAGAGTTGCCCGTCGTTTTGGGTCCTTGCGTATCTCCCACCAATTTTCAATGGGAGGTGGCTCATAATCATCCCAATAGTCTGAATAAGGCTCATAAGGAGGAGGAGGAATTGGGCCTTGACATTGAGGTGGTATACACCAAGTTGACGTCTCTAAATTCCTTTGTTCCTTTGCTTCTCTAATGTAATCTCTAAGAGTTTTAACCATGGTTTAGGCTTTTCTCTGCAAAACAAGGTGAACTGCAACGGTCTCTTGGAAAAGTATTAGCAACTATTTTTTATATATTTTTTTAACAAAAAAATTTAATAAAGTAAAGAAAAAAACGTCTAAAGCAATAAAAATCTTTTTCGTTTAATATTGCTAAATTAATCCCTGACAACGGCAGCAAAAACTTGTTGCGTTAAAAACAAACTTAGAGCAATTGTACTCTTTCGCAGAAGTAGTATAAAAGATTATCGTCTCCATAGGGATTAATTAACAACTAATAAACTAATAAAGATTATATATTGTTTAGACGAACAAAAAATAGTTTTATGTAAAGGAAACAAAATAAAAATAAATAAATAACAAGAATTGAAATGAAAAGATTTAATCAAAGTGGAGAGAGGTCTAGGGTTGCGGTTTCACTTGCAATCTTCGATTCCCCTATGTCGAATTCTATCCAAATTCCCTTATTTTATTTATTTACCAATCCCTTTACTAAAGCTATTAATCTGTTTGGTCATTCATTATTAATATTCTTTTTTCCCTAAACTAACCCTTGTTTGGTCATGCAATAATTTAAATTTAAGAAAAGCATAAAGAACAAAAGGGTTGAATGATTGGAAGACTAAATTAAAGTTTGGTCATGCATTAATTATAGCCCCATATATCCTATAGATCCAACAACTAATTGCAGTACGGTCGCTGATCAACTAATTGATTATGAACATGAAAATGGTAGCTAATCCTAATAGTGTGATAAAAACAATAGGACAATATTAATTGAAATAAAAACATGAATTCAAATAAGAAACTAGAACATAAAAGTCTCTAAACTTGCAAGATCAATCTAAGACTCTAGAAGAGGATTAAGGTATCCATAATAATAAAGAAAAATAAAAGAAAAAAAGGGTTCATGAGTTACAGAGATAAGAATAATCCGGAAATAGAGAAAGTCTTAATTTTTGTCTTCAATCTCCTTCTTTTGCTCCAAAGCTCTCTCACGGTGTCAAGAACAATGCCGAAAAACTCTTTTTCTCCTCTCCTATATGTTGCCGTAACTACCGCTTTTTTTCCTAATTTTGTGTTAGTGCATGCGGCTCCCCCACATTCACAAGTGAAACCCTCCTTTTATATTAGTTCCTTTTCTTTCTCTCCAAGCTTGGGTTCTTTTGATTGCAAGAGCACATTTTTATCTCCATCCATAAATATTAGGATTCAGATCTTTCCTAAATATTTGTTGTATGCTATCCACTCCATGCTTCTTTCTTTCTCTCAAAGTAAGTCACATGTGCATCACTTTCAATTGAAATCACCAAGAGAATTGTCTTCTTGGCCATCTTGCATTAATGGGCTTGGCAATATATATATATATATATATATATATATATATATATATATATATATATATATATATATTACATTTAAGTGGCTCTAAATTGAATTTTAATTCTTTTTTATATTTTGTTCTTTTCTGCAAAATAAAGAGCAAATTAAGTCAACGATTTATATAATTAGTAATAATTGCTCTAAAAATGACCTAAAAATATCTCTAAAAATACATTAATTTGGAGTTTATCAGATGGGTGTACTTAGCATCATTTATTTATTAATTTAATCATTTACGTGATTTGACAATTGATTTTGGGATTGGGATAAGAGTAAAAAGAATATCTCTCTCTAATTGAGAGCTTCTCTCTCTAGCGAGTCTTTGGCTCTGCTAGGGTTCCTTCCATGTGGCTCCGCCGCTATATTTCATCCATTTTCTTTGTGGAGGTTGCTTCCTCTCTCCGCGGACGCGTGAAAGTTCCTCCACCCGGGTTTGTAACTTTCCACCATTCTCACCTCTACCTACAGCCCCTCGTTCCACCGCCACCCATTTACCTCTTCCCCAAACCTCCCTCGCCACCCTTTTTCAGTTTGTTCTCAGCCATGGTGTCTCTTCCTACACCGACTTTCCCGTGTAACACCCCGATTTTCGTGCGTTGTGGCCCTTTTATTATGTGATTATTTTATGAATTATTTTTAATGGATAAAATTAAATTATTTTAATTTAGTATGTATTTGAGCTATTAAATTTAGTTGAAATCACATTTAAATGTATTTTTCTATGCTATAGTAATATAATGTTATTATTTAATTTTTAGAATATTTGTGTTTGAAATATCAATATTTTAGTCTACGTATTTTATTTTATGAAATATTGGTGTTTCAAGTATAATTGATTTTTAGGAATGATTTTGGGTTATTAAGGTGTTAAAATAGTGTGTATATTTAAAAGGGGTTTTAAAAGTAGATAAAAATATGTTTCTATGCTTTTTACTTGCGCACACCCCCCTATTCTCTTGCTAGGTGCGCCCCACTCACTAAACCCAGCGCTTAACCCAACCCACACTGCCAGCCCAAGCGCTTGGACCTGAACCCGACCCGGCCTGCACTCCCATCGTCTTCTCCCCTCAGCAACACTGTTCTGCAAAACCCTAACAAGCCTTCCTCCTCAACTCGTTTTTCCTCCTCAAGCCACGGCTGGATCCGAAAATCCATACACCAACTGGAAATCAAGCACTGAGTTCATATCCGGTGTTGGTTTCATCTATTTCGACCGTCTACTCATGATCCCGTCGTCATCCCTTTTCGTCAAAACCCCATGACCGCCGCCGCCACTAGAGCTCCTCCGGTCGTAGTGATTGAGTTCCTCAAACGTGTCGTTTCCTTCACGTCAACTACCCTTAAAATTCCAATTCCAATCATACACAATGCTAAAAGTGCAGTAGCCGCACTCACTCGGTTGCTCCATTATCCTTCTTTTGGCAAAACATACCTACTAATATCTCAAATTTGCTTCCTCCTTATATGTGCCTAATGTAAGGCTGTTGCCTATTTCCTTTGTGGCTTTCACTTAGCTATATGATTTCACGCCACCAACACCTTTTTGTTTGAAACCCAATTCATTGAGTTTGAATCATGAGTTGCAATGCAAGATTCATAGAAAGATAAAGTTGCTGGATACATTAGCGCTTCAGATCAAACAAACGTTCCACTAATGAAAATCTAATATTATTTTACTAATATCACATTATACACATCATCATTATCACATTTAAATACCTAAAACAAATAAAAAACAAATTGAAATTAACATTGTTCAACTAATATTATTTTATCTATTTATTCATCTACACCTTTTGTTCATATCTTCAAAAAAAACCTTCTGTTCATCTTCAACATCAACATACCCAGAAAAAGACATGGTTTACTTTCCAATCCTCCAACCATACAACAGACCAAGAAACGCAGAAACTATAACTTCCGTAATCGCAGAAACTATTGTTGAAACAGACCCACAAAAGAAACGCAACGAAACTATTATTGATTGAAATCAGATCTGATAGAAACGATTGTTGAAACCTAAACCAGATCTGATAGAAACGATTGTTGAAACCAGATCTGATAGAAACAAAACGATTGTTGAAACCAAATCAAAGAAACGAAATAGATCTATTGATTGCAGATTTGGGTTTCTCTTGTTAACGATTCTGCAGATCTAGATTTTGCAAACTGATTCTGTTAAAGATTGATGATTGATGATTGATGATTATTGATGAAGATTGAATATTAATGATTGATGATGATGATGAATATTTTGCAAATTGTTGGGTCCTGGGTTTCGTTGTTGTATTTGTTGTTTTTGTCAAATTGTTGATGTTGTATTTGTTGTTTTTGTCAAATTGTTGAAGATAACACAAATCTGGGTTTGGTTTTCTAATTGTGTTTCTGTTTTATGTTTTTTGTTAATAATTTTTGAAAACTTTTCAGATTAATGTTTTTAATGTTTTTGGTTATTTGTTAATTGTGTTGATTGATTTTAATGTTTTATGTTTTATGTTTTTTGTTAATAATTTTTTATCAATTAAAAATGTTAAATGTTTATGTGTAATTTCATTATAATTAAATAATATATTTTTTGTCACGTCATTTAATGAATTTAAGATGTCACGTCAGCAGTTAACTGTCAGTGTAGCGTCGGCAGGGACGAAAGTGAAACCAAAATGAAACATAAAGAACCAAAACGGACCAAAAAGAGATAAAGGACGAAAGTTAAACTTCGCCCAAAGATAAATGACCAAATGTGGTATTTAGCCTAATTTTAATACGTAGTAGAATAAATAATTATTTAATTAAAATTGTATTTTAGATTATTAATTAAGTACTCGTTGTCATGTATGTATTTTGACCCAATCGGTTGTTTGCTGGTGAGTTCCGGAGTTCGTGACATGTTCTTATGCTTTTTAAAAGATTTGTCGTTAATAATGAATTAGTACATTAAAATAAGGTTTAAATATGTATTTAGTCCCTGCAAATGTCCCTATTTTTCGATTTAGTCCCTGCAAATTATTATTTTTTAAATACGTCCCTGCAAAATAACTTTTTTTGAATATGCCCTTCCGAAAGTTGGAATTTTAAATACGTCCCTGCAAAATAATTTTTTTTTAAATACGTCCCTGCAAAATAACCTTTTTTTTGAAATACGTCCCAACAAAAAAAAAATTATGATATTTTGCACGGACGTATTTAAAAAAAAAATTATTTTGTAGGGACGTATTTAAAAAAAAAGCTATTTTGCAGGGACGTTTTTAAAAATTTTATTTTGTAGGGACGTATTTAAAAAAAAAGTTATTTTGCAGGGACGTATTTAAAAAAAAATTTTGCAGGGACTAAATCGAAAAATAGGGACATTTGCAAGGACTAAATACATATTTAAACCTTAAAATAACAAGCCAGACCAATGCACAAGACACTGAGTCTGAAATACCAACACACGTATAACAACACATATTCAAAAAAAACTTTATACAAAGCTTAGTATCAATTAATCAAAATAAACTTAATACATATTTGAGCATCCAATATTAAAGCTAGTTAAATAGAGGTTCACAAGCAGTCTGAGTACATTTTTTTTTAAATCTCTAAATTAACCATGTAACTTCATTCTTTAAAAGTATTAGGATAATAATTAAATCATAAAGACTTAGAGATTTTACGCGTTTAGAATTTAGAGTAAACAACGGTACAACATGAAAGTCACGAAACAATTCTCAAAATTCAGAGTTTGCAAAATTGCACGTTGAGAGCAATTAGACAAATAAAATAAAACAAAATAAAACAAATGGATATAGTAATAACATGAGATGATAGCGAACAACTAAGATCATTATATCCACTTGCAATTATAAAAGTAGTAAAACAATGGTTCTTGTAGCATTCTATAAATGAAACTAATCAAAACATTGCTACAAGTTATATCAATTTATAGTGATAAGACAACTTAAATAAATCAAGAGCATTTAATCTAAAGTATTAATTCACCAGAAAAATATACTAACACAAAACACTCTATACTTAACTAAAATAAATTAAACAAATTTGTGAGCATAACCAAATTAAAACTAGTTTAATAGAATCTCAAAAACAGTCTCAATACAAACTTTATTATTAAGTCATAAAACTGCATATCACTAAAACTGTGTATATATATATATATATATATATATATATATATATATATATATAAAATCAAATCATACTTATATGAATTCAATGTGCACAAAACAGGAAAGTTACAAAACCAAAGGTAAAAACACAGAGTTCACAAAGAAAGGACACGATAGACACATAACGCGAGACTTAAAGGATAAACTAAACTCTATGAAGGATTTTCTCCAGTATGGGAGTTCTTGGGTTCTCACATAGGTGCTAACTTTCTTTATATCATTTCTAACTTTAATACTCTTTCCTAAGAATGCCTATCACTCGTCCTATTATCTTGAGAACTTAACCAACTAATTTGGTTAGCCTCACAACTACCAAGAATCAAACAAGCAATGCAGGTAACTCTACTCAGAGTTCACACATCGGAAAGCACAATAGATCACACATACCAAATGGAGATGATCTGGGCAAGATTTAATCGTATGACGGGGGAATAGAGATTTGTCTTCAAGAAACAACTTAATGAGCTTGCATTCCCTACCACTTCTTCTATGGTTCCACCACCATTTAAAGTCAAAACTAAAGGTGCACCAAAGAAGAAAAAGATGAAATTATTTGATGTCAAGCGTGATCCTTCTGGTTGGGAGCATGTGGATGAAAAGCTGAAGATGACACAAGAATCTGGGACTTCCAAAAAAACATCTCAGTCGATAAAAGGGCTTTCTCCTAATATCTCAAAGCCGTCTTTACGATTGAAGGTATCTCAGAGTGCTTACAGAAAATTAACACAGCAGGGGGAGACAAAACTTCTATTACCGTGGGTTCCTCAACACTTACACTCTTATGTTGCGAATATTATTGATGTTGAGCTTGATGGTAATTGTGGGTTTTGAGCATTTCCTGTTAGTCAAGGTCTTGGTGAGGATAGTAGGCCTTTAATTTGGCAAGAATTAATTCAAGAAACAAAAGACAGAGACCAACTGTATACTGACATATTTGGAGAGCACAAACTTGCGGAGCTTCGACAAGCGTTAATGATTGAACACTACGGTATTCAGGAGGAGGATAAGTGGTTGAATTTGCCTGAGATGGGGTACTTTATAGCAACCAGGTATAATGTGGCCCTAATTCAGTTATCTTTAGGGATGAATTTTACTTATCTGCCTTTGAGAGGTGCTTATTCTTCTTCTAAGATTCGTAGTATCATATCTATTCTGCACGTGAGGGGTAACCATTAGGTGCATATTTCTCTTTCGCCTACCTGTCCTTTGCTTCCGATTGCTCATTTATGAAAGCGTAATGTATCTCACGAATCCCTTACATGGTTGGATCCGTATACAGGTCGCTTCGCCCTATGACATTCCCTTGCTCCAGTCTTGCCCCTTCCCACTGATGCGCCCACTGTGGTAGATTTAGCGGATGATTTTGATGGTTGACTTTTGACTTTTGTTGTATTTATTTTTGTACCACTTTATATATATATATATATATATATATATATATATATATATATTCTCAATTTTTTTTTGTGAGTCGCATGTACCATAAAACAAGGTAAATCCGCTTTGTATTTTAACAAATCGGATGTACCCCCACCAACAGGTACATACGACTTGTTAAACATACAAATCGTATCTACCTGCGTCCTAGGTATCTACGCTTTGTATAAATAACAAATCGTATGTACCTATCAGTAGATACATCCGATTATCTTTTTTTTTCTGTTCGTATTTAGATATATACGCTTCTTAAATTTACCAAATCGTATTTACCTCTTAAAAAGGTAAATCTGATTAAGTCAGTTTTCAGAGACGTATTTTACGATTTTCATATTATGTGGGGGTATTTTGTCAAATGGTTGGGGGTAAAACAAAAACCGAAAAAAGTATTTCCCACGTGAATGTGAGCTAGGAGATGGATTCCCATTTAAAATTTCGGCCCAAGCCTGCCAGCGTTAATTAACTACACAACGAGTCGTCACAGAAGGATGTAGAAGTGAAATCATCCCCGTGCTGGTCTGTATATATACTGCACACGTCATAGAAGGATCTAGAAACCCTACTAAACACCTTCCTATATAACCACTCATCTCTCTTCCCCTTTCCAATTCTCTCGTAAAACCCAAACTTCTCATATACTCTCGGCTCCGTCTCTTACTTTCTCGCTCCAAAAGATCTATCATGGCGGAAACCGAGACGTTTGCTTTCCAGGCTGAAATCAACCAGCTTCTCAGTCTCATCATCAATACCTTCTACTCTAACAAGGAGATCTTCCTTCGTGAACTCATTAGCAACGCTTCCGATGTAAGTTTTCCAGATTTTTCTATTTCTCGTGTTTCTTTATCTCTCGTAGACGTGCACTTTTTGGCTTGATCTGTTATCTGCATATATTTTTCATTCGAATTCCAATTGCCGCTAATTCGTGCGATTGGTTTTTTCTCTCCTGTTGTAGTTTCAATTTAAAATTCCATGAACTGTAACGACCGAATTGTTTAGTAATTTAATTTGATATTTAATATATCATATATGATTATTACATGTTTTGGATTTTTCCGCTCTGTCATGGACTAAGTTTTCAATTTTTCTTCATTTTGTTTTAATTTGTTGTATCGTTATTTGGCTTGTTATTATTTTCTATTGATATTCATGAGAAATGGCATTTGTTATATTATTATGGTCCTTTGCTTGGAATGATGAGAGGAATTGAATTGTATTGATTGTAGGAATGAGCTTGCTCTGGGATTTGTAGCTTTTTAATACTGTTTTCTCCAAAATTTGTGATTGTGTATGAATGTTTCTGTTTATTGCTGTTGATGTTGAATGTGAGTCTGATTATGTAACATTGTAGGCTTTGGACAAGATCCGTTTTGAGAGTCTTACTGACAAGAGCAAGCTCGATGGTCAACCAGAGTTGTTTATCCACATTATTCCAGACAAGGCAAACAACTCCCTAACCATTATTGACAGTGGTATTGGCATGACCAAGGCTGGTAAGTTTTTAGATTGTTTCTTAATTATCAATTGACAGTTGGTTTTTGAGGCAATGTATGATTTCTAATAATTTTTGTTGGTTGATTTTCTTGCAGATTTGGTGAACAACTTGGGTACTATTGCTAGGTCTGGTACCAAGGAGTTCATGGAAGCTTTGGCTGCTGGTGCTGATGTTAGCATGATTGGGCAATTTGGTGTTGGGTTTTACTCTGCATATCTTGTTGCTGAGAAGGTGATTGTTACCACTAAGCACAATGATGATGAACAGTATGTGTGGGAATCACAAGCTGGTGGGTCGTTTACTGTTACCAGGGATACATCTGGTGAGGTTCTTGGCAGGGGAACTAAGATAACTCTTTACCTTAAGGAAGATCAGCTTGAGTACCTTGAGGAGCGTCGTTTGAAGGACTTGGTTAAGAAACATTCTGAGTTCATCAGCTACCCAATTTCTCTTTGGGTTGAGAAGACTATTGAAAAGGAGATTTCTGATGATGAGGATGAGGAAGATAAGGATGAGGAGGGTAAAGTAGAGGAGGTTGATGAGGAGAAGGAGAAGGAAGAGAAAAAGAAGAAGACAATTAAGGAGGTGTCCCATGAATGGAATTTGGTGAACAAGCAGAAGCCTATCTGGATGAGGAAGCCAGAAGAGATTTCTAAGGAGGAATATTCTGCTTTCTATAAGAGTCTTACAAATGATTGGGAAGAGCATTTGGCTGTTAAGCATTTCTCTGTTGAGGGGCAACTTGAGTTTAAGGCTATTCTCTTTGTACCTAAGAGGGCTCCTTTTGACCTCTTTGACACAAGGAAGAAGCCTAACAACATCAAGCTCTATGTTCGCAGGGTCTTTATCATGGACAACTGTGAGGAGTTGATTCCTGAATATCTTGGCTTTGTCAAGGGTATTGTTGATTCGGAGGATCTTCCACTCAACATTTCCAGAGAAATGTTGCAACAGAACAAGATCTTGAAGGTCATTCGTAAGAACTTGGTCAAGAAGTGCATTGAGCTTTTCTTTGAAATTGCTGAGAACAAGGAGGACTACAACAAGTTCTATGAGGCTTTCTCTAAGAACTTGAAACTTGGAATCCACGAGGATTCTCAGAACAAGGGAAAGATAGCTGAATTGCTCAGGTATCACTCTACCAAGAGTGGTGATGAGATGACAAGCCTCAAGGACTATGTCACCAGAATGAAGGAAGGTCAGAATGATATTTTCTATATCACTGGTGAAAGCAAAAAAGCTGTAGAGAATTCTCCATTCTTGGAGAAGTTGAAGAAAAAGGGATATGAGGTTCTCTTCATGGTTGATGCCATTGATGAGTATGCTGTTGGTCAACTCAAGGAATTTGAGGGCAAGAAGTTGGTGTCTGCAACCAAGGAAGGTTTGAAACTAGAGGAAAGTGAGGACGAGAAGAAAAAGCAGGAAGAGTTGAAGGAGAAATTTGACAATCTCTGCAAGGTGATTAAGGAAGTCTTGGGCGACAAGGTTGAGAAGGTTATCGTATCTGATCGCGTTGTTGATTCACCTTGCTGTCTTGTTACTGGTGAATATGGATGGACTGCTAACATGGAAAGGATCATGAAAGCTCAGGCATTGAGAGACAGCAGTATGGCTGGGTACATGTCAAGCAAGAAGACCATGGAGATCAACCCAGAGAACCCTATCATGGAGGAGCTGAGGAAGCGAGCTGATGCTGACAGAAACGACAAATCTGTCAAGGATTTAGTGCTCTTGCTGTTTGAGACTGCTCTGCTCACTTCTGGTTTCAGCCTTGACGAGCCCAACACTTTTGGCAACAGGATCCACAGAATGTTGAAGCTTGGATTGAGCATTGACGAGGATGCTGGTGAGGCTGATGCTGACATGCCACCATTGGAGGAAGCAGATGCAGATGCTGATGGCAGCAAGATGGAAGAAGTTGATTAAAGGGACTGAAGTGTGCGGTTTTTTTAGTCGAGTTATGATTAGGATTTTTAATTTTTTGGCTATGTTGTTTTACTCCTGCTTGTTGACAACATTTATGCAAGTTAGATATAATTTTCTGGATTCAATTTCAGTTTATACATGATCCGGTTATCGTGAGTTTTGTTTTCGTTATTGAATTAGTTTCTACGATTCTGGATTGTCCATTTGCGTTCACAAAATCGTTTAATTTAGTCAAGAAAATTAACTTCTGCGCGCGGTGTGGAGTGGAGAGGGAAGGTCGCGTTCGAAAAACAAAGATGTTGGAAGCCGCCATATGATGAAACATCTAAGAAAAAGAATGCATGTTTTATTTGTCCAAAAAATATAACAATTTAGTATTACATTCTTGACGAAATATAAGAAAAAGAATGCATGGTTTTTGGCCATAAAATATAACAATTTATTACTTTTATTTCGTATTTCTGTTAATATATATTTTATTTTCAATTAATGTATATTCCAATAACAACAATAATTTCATAATAAGAATAACAAGTTATAATATTAGTTATATCTATTAGATATTGAAAATAGAAATTCATACGCGAGAAAGTAACGGAAAAGAAGAAATACACAAGTAGCAAAGGTACTCGCGTATGAATTTCTATCTTTCAATATCTATTAGAAATATAAATTCCTTTAGGTTGTAATTAGGAGATAATTAGTTTGTTAGGAAATTGTTAGTATTTCCTAGAGTTCTATATATATAGAGCACATTGTAATCACTTTTACTATCTTTTTTCAATATGATTTTTTATGAAGAGTTTTTACCTCTTTTACCTCATGAGTATTCATATGCTCTATATCTCTCCTATGAGTTCAATGCATGTACGATCTTATGATTCTTAACAATATCTTTCCCAATCACATTGTTTCGCACATTTTCCTCTTTAACCAAACTAGAAGGGCGGAAAGAAAGCCTATTAGACCATGCTGGAAGTGAGATTTTAATTAAGATTGTTATACAAATGATTTCCTCTCATGTCATGTCAATCAGTGGCGGAGCCACATATGGTTGAGGGGGTTCAGTTGAACCCCCCAAAATTTATTTTTTTTGGCTTACCACCCTATAGAAATATTTTTTGACACACCTGAATATTTTAAATTGCACCAATAGCCTAAATTTTGCATCCACTTGCACCAAAGGCCAAATTTAATTTACCCAAAACACAACACAATCACTGTTTCACGCACACACAACTCTCTCTCAGACTCTCACGTTCTCTACGAGCTCTGTCACTCAACTCTCTTCTCACGGTGGGCGGTGGCTTCTTTGTTCTCTCTCTCTCTCTCTCACGGACCTGGCTTCTCTGTTCTCTCACTCACTCAGTCTCACAGCTTCTCTGTTCTTCTCTCACAGCAACAACTTTCTCTTTTCCATTGAACTCTCAAAAACACTAAAACAAGTTAGATTTCTTCTCTTTTCTAGTCTAATCTACTGAAGTGATTGTTTGATTCTTTGATTGAAAACCCTAATTGTTTAATTTTTGATTTGGGGAAAATTGAAAACCCTAATTGTTTAATTTCTGATTTAGGGAAAATTGGTAACCCTAATTGTTTAATTGCTTAATTTCTTCCTTGTGACTTTTATTTTTAATTTTAAAATATGTTCTCTACTAGTAGGATAGGATGAAGGATATACGAAGCTTCATGCCGTTGACAATGACCTTTTTAAATACCAACATTCTGTTGAAAATATTAGTATATATATAATTTAAAGCTGGAATTTCATTAATATGATCAATGTTTGAACAACAAGCTGTTTTGTTCTTTGTTTAGTTTTTTAGCTTGTTTTAGAAAACTTTTCAAGAAAAAAAATAGTTAAGTTAACAGTGTGTATTAGTCTCCAATTAGTATTTGCTTAATTCTAATTAGTATTAATAGTGTGTTTGAACAAGGTCAACAAATGGATAAATTTTTAGCAAATTGTGTATTTAAAATTTTTGACACCCCTGACCTTGGGGTCCTGGATCCGCCACTGATGTCAATGGTTAAGTTCCCCAAAACTTTCTGCTCAAGCATATGCTCTATGGTTATTAGGTTTTAGAGTGAGCTATTAAAGGATGCATTGGAATAATTAGAAACACTAAACCATTTCCAAACGAGAGGGAGACTTATGATTTAAATATTTTGCCTCAATGAATTTCTGTCTACTAGCTAAACGAGCTTTTGTTTACTTGTTACATCCTCCTTACTTAAGGTCTCCTATTGACATTCTTTCTCTTGTAGTTGAGGATCTTCCTTGATGGTGTGGCAGTTCTTGTTGTGGTATGGGCCTATTTTGTAACCTATAATGTCGGGGACCTTTTAGCCATCTATCAACATTGAGGATCTCCACGACAACTCAATTCTCTTCACCTATTATTACAACTAACCACAGTTAGACCTCTAACCTTAGTTAACTTAATCATAGTTTCTGTTTAACCCATTTAGTTAGATTATAAGGTTAGTTTGTTTTACATTCTCTGATGTATATACTCTGTAATCTGTAACTTTGAGATTCAATGAATGAAAGTAAATTCTATTTTCTCATTTGCCATGGATAGTTTTCCCTCTTCTCTCTCAACACGCAGTCTATGAAGCACTGAAGAAGACATAGACATCAGACACAATACTAACACTAACACACGAATACCAACAGTAATTTGAAAAATGGAAGTAATTAAAGTGTGTGTCGGTATATAACACTACACATGTCAGATACTAGACACATCTACCTTAAGTGCGTGACTAATGTTTTCAAAAACGTGTTCAACTAACATATTAAATTTTCAGGAATTTTTGGTTTCTAATATATTCTTAACTCATTCACAGTAGTGGTTTAAAGTATGCCTCTATTTTCATACTGAGCTTGAATCATTTTTCATCTATAAGTTGGGGAAAATTTGATTTTGTAAAGATCATAATAATTTTTAAAGAAACCACTATCATTTTTGTTTACAAAATTGTTTCTCTTTTTAATGCCTTTCTTGTTATCCAAGTGAAAAGCCTTGCTCCGCCCGTATGTAAAAAAGGTTTTAAAACTTTTTTAAAGGATTTATTTAGTATGTGTTATGGTTAGTCTTTTGACCACATACACCCTTTCTTTCGCATCTATTCACACCACGCAAAAGCCCAATATCAAAGGGCCCAGTCCGAACATCAAGGGTTCAGCTTAAACCACCAGATCGGACGGTCCTGATTCATTGGAATCAACCCCACCCCACTCTATAAATACAACATTCATTGCCTCATTAATGGTAAGCATACTCGTATTTATCACTTCATTAAGACTATTCCACTGACTTTAGCATCGGAGTAACTTTGCAGGTACAACACCATCAGGATCGGATACGGTCATTGACTAAGGATATCAACCACTGACTACCTCGGACCACCCTTCAAGGTCGGAAGTAAACAGTATGCACTGATAATGTAAAGACTTCTTTTACGCTATTAACGAATCTTAATTGTCACATAATCAATATATTTGATTTTTACACAATTCATTTGGAAAGTCACACATATCATAAACTTAATTCTAATTAGTTGACCGTGTAAAGAAGTTCTACACTGACGCAAACCAATTAAACTCTTTTTAATATTTAGGCTTAAGTGCACTTTTGGTCCCCCAATTTTATTATTAAATGTGCAATTTTGATCTCCCTGTTTATTTTTGTGTAATTTTGGTCCATCAATTTTACTAAATGCTCAATTTTGATCTCCTTATTATAGAAAATGATTTAATTATTTAAAATAAAAAAAAATTATATTTTAACATATAATTTAAAATAAATAAAGTATTTTTAGATTTTATATTTTAAATAGTTAAATATTTATTTAAAAAATAAAAAATTACTTAATTATCTAAAATAAATAAGCTATTTTTATATTTAATATTTTAAATAGTTAAATATTTATTTAAAAATAGAAAATTATTTAATTATCGAAAATAAATGAGCTATTTTTATATTTTATATTTTAAACAGTTTTATGTTATTTAAAAAATAGAAAATCATTAAGTTTTTTATTTTAAAAATAGACTATTCTTATATTTTATATTTTAAAATATAAATTAAAATAATAAAATAGGGGGATTACCTCATTTATTTTATTAAATATTTATTTTAAACAATTAAATTATTTTTATTTTTTAAAATATAAAATGTAAAAAAAATTATCTATTTAAAACATTTATATAATTTTCTGTTTCTTAAGGTATAAAATATAAAAGTAGTTTATGTATTTTAAATTATATATTAAATATAAAGTATAAAAATAATTTATTTATTATAAATAATTAAATCATTTTCTATAGTAGGGGATCAAAATTGCGTATTTAGTAAAATAGGGGACCAAAATTGCACAATAGTAAATAGGGGGATTAAAATTGCGCATTTAGTAAAATAGGGGGACTAAAATTCCTCAAAAAATAATAGGGTGATCAAAATTGTACATTTAGTAAAATAGGGGGACAAAAAGTGTATTTAAGCCCAATATTTAAAAGAAAAGTATAGATGCAAATGACAAAATTTAAATCTTACAGATTACTTTGACGGATACCGATCAAACTCTTTAAAATTTCAAAGAAAGGTATCGATGCTATCAGCAGCAAAATTTGAATCATACACATTACTTATGCTTGCAGTAAATCATCCTCCCCCACAAAATGTCAAGCTTGCCATGTGCTTAATCCATGCAATAGACAAAGAATGTATTCTTTTCTCTTTTTGGATTTTTCTATTACAAGAACATGTTCTTGTCTAATTTTTCCGTTACAACATATTCTTTTTTCTAAGAACAGTCTCTAGTTCGTTTACTTTCTGTCATCACATTATATTCACTTAACCCTTTGTCGGATTTAGCATATGTTACATTTGCCAAAATAGAACAATTAAAAATAAAATTATAAAAAAAAAGAGCAATTAAACACACCATGTGAATAGCACCTACACAATCTTACAAGGGGCCCGTTTGGATAGAGTTTATTTTGAGCTTATGAAAAATAGTTTATGCAAATAAATAAGTTTTTTTGTATTTTTCATAAGCTTGTCAATGTAGTTTATGGAAAAACAACTTATGGAGATATAACTATTGTTAGTGAGAACTTGTGAGTTAACATGAAAACTTATTTATCTCCATAAGTTGTTTTCCACAAGCTCAAAAATAAACTCATCCAAACGGGCCTAAGGAATCTCACTCAAAGTAAGCAAAAGTGCAAAACAGGGCATTTTGGTAAATTTTTGGATCACTAGAACCATCTTGTGCCCTATAGTAAGAAAAGCACTATAAATAATGAAAAATTTTCTACTAATTCAGGTGCCTATCTCTAACTCAATAGCTTCTTCAAAGAGTTGAAAATATGATCAAAACACTACTTTTATGGTTCTTTTTGTTGATCTTCATCTTCACTTTTTCAGCTTATGGAAGCACAGCTACACCAGAAATTAAAGGATTAAGGACTTCAAAGCAACAAAAGGAGCCTAAATGTAATCAATTTTGAACTTTTTCTTTGCTAGATTCTTTGTTACTTTTCTTTGTCATTTGATTTCTTTATCCTAATCACACACAAATTGCATTTTGATCATTAAATATATGCAGCTATGTATGGTATGATGTTGGAATCAAGCAAAGGATTGCATGTTGTTCAACGTATAAAAAATATGTCAAAGAAAGCAAGGACAGTTTATGGGGGAGGCAATGATGTTAAGAGTCCACATAAGAGTAAGAGTAGTGCAACCACTAATTCAATCAAATCTTCATCATTGTTCATTGCTGCAGTGCTTTTGATTGGTTGCTTCTTTTGAATTCCTAGGCTTCAAGCTAGTGATAGTTACATGATTTGTAGCAATATACTTTTGATTTGTACCATATACATATAACTACATCTGAATATTGGGTTTATAATTAACCTTTCATTTTGGTTAGAAATTTTCCTTTTTGAAAGCCTTGGGTTAGCTTTATTTAGTTAGTTTCTCTTACATGATGTTAAGAGTCTCGCATTCAATGGGAGTCATCTCTCACTCTATAAGCCAGTTTTGTATAATTGAGTCAAGTCCAACCCAAATTCTAAGTCATGATTTGTGGCATTTCATTCTAGCCATTAATAGATGTTTGTTAATGCTCGATACTATTGTGGGAAATGAAGTAAATAAAGTTGTACTTGTATCTTGCCATCAAAATCTTTGGTTCGGGTCAGGCTACGGATTGGTTCGGATTTATTTAATTTATTGAACACCCAAAATCCATGCCAATCCTATGATGTGAGACTCTGAAGTTGTATGTGTAAAATGCTATAATTTTATACCGTTTTATACTTAGCTAGATCAGTAAGAATTAAGTAGAAAGAAAAAGGGGAGAAGAAGGGAGAAGTTAAAAAAAACTGTCGTTAAATCATTGAAATTATTGCTGTGTTTTTTTGACATATTTCAAAAGTAGGAAGTAACACATTATTTAAACCCCCCAAAAGTTGGTCTACTAGAGCAAGACATAATTTGTATCTAGCATATTGCAATTTTAAATCTCATTAGTCCCTTGGAGTACAGGTAAATGTAATTTTCTTCCCTGTCTCGGACTAATCTAAGGAAGGTTTTGTTATAAACAATCCTAGAAAGGCATGGGAGCTGATCCAGTGACTTGATGGCGGGGTGCCTTGCTGCCTTTATCTTAATATCAGCTGTTGGATAAATCAAGTGATCCAAAGCGTGCCACGTGTCCCTTTTCTTTTTTAAAAAATTCAGTAAAACAAAACCACCACACACCTCACACACAAACAAGCCTTCAACTCCACCACCCCATTGTTCCTACCGCCGCCTCACCGCTCTGGCCGTTGCACCACCCATTGCTCCGGTTGGCATGCCTCCGCCCTGTCTCGGCCATGGTAAACGTGTCGTCCCCACAAGCACTGGCAGAAGCAAAAGTGAAGTACTTGATAATCATTCCAGTGAGTTGGAGAAAGAACAAAATGAAGGAAATGAAGAAGCATCAGACACTGACACAATAAAGGACTCAATCAATATCATCTAAAGATGATTCTTTCACAAATGGTTATGGTAGAGTTGAAAAAGTTTCATAAGATACTAAAAGTAAGGTTAAAGTGAATCCTTCAATCGCGGATCAAGGGAGCTATAAGCTCAAATAAATCCAAACAACAAATATTTTCATCTTCATTTGCATTTCAGGTTAACTTTCTGAGGTACAAATACCATTGTGCTGAGAGAGATAATTTCACAAACATTTGGGAATTATTGTCAAGAGTAACAAACAAATGCTCAATCGTTTGGAACTTTAGCATCGGCACCACGTTTTGCTGAGGTGCTTGGGCCAATATTAGCAGCAATTAACAAGACAGTGGTTGATGCAACGGCGACCAGAGACAGGGGCAGCGAGGTGACCGGAGCGGTGGGTGGTGCGACGGCCGAATGGGTGAGGCAGAAGTAGGAACAATGGGGTGGTGGAATTGAACGTCTCGTTGGTGTGGGTTGTTCTGTATTATTGAGCTTTAAATATAAAAGTGGACACGTGGCACGTTTTGGGTCACCCGATTTATCCAACAGTTGATATCAAAATAAAGACAGCAAGGTACCGTTTCATAAAGTCATAGAATCCGCTCCCGAAAGGCATGGGCTTGCGCATACAATACAAGCTAGGGTGAAAATGATTGGTTTTAGTGTAAGGGATGTTCTTTTCCCACACCCATTTTGCCCTCTCGCACTCTGAGACACATTTGGTACCGAGTTGACACATTCGATACCGAGTGTGTTTGGGAAATGAGAGAGTGCAATGGAGGAGTGAGAAAAGAAAAAAAACCTTAGTGTAACTCCACCAATTTGCATCTTAACTACATGATTAGGAGTGCTCATGTCTTAGTAGCTGTTGCAACCGCCTTTGCAAGTTTTTTTTGTACTTTTTCAAATTTTTATTTGCTCTTTTCCTAATTTGTCCTTGTTGGCACTATCCACTATTTTGAGTTCTTAACTTAACACTGCCCTTAAGCAAATTATTTAATTAAATCATTGTCTTCTCACTTTGCTCATTTGAACACTACAGTGAATCAAAGGGTGATATTACAGACTACTTGTTTCAACTACATAATCAACACTCGCTTTATCAGATAGGCAAACATGGTTGTTCATAAAAAAAATTGTATATGGTACAAATCAATTGGACTAAAAATGCAACTAAATTTTCTTTAAAAAAATGATCGATGCTAAAATATGTTTTGCATATAATGGATAGTTTTATGTTAAGATTTTTACATCTAGGTAAATACTTTGCATATGTTTTAATAGAGAATCCAATCAAAATTTGTATATATTCATCAAAAACAGAGAAATACAAAATTTCCGCTCCACAATGTTCAAAGTTGTCACGAAAAAATTCTTTCCAATTTCATAGCATAAAAGCAAAGTTCTATATACTTGCTCATCACTAAACCCTTTTTTCAAGAAAAGGAAACCACAAATATATCTGGAAGATGTGATGGAAAATGTGAGAAAGTTTAACCACAACAAATAATCCCAATAAACCAAATATCTTACTCAAAAATATATCCAAGTAAATCAATCTACTATATTTAAAAAGGAAGGAAAAAAAAGAGGTGGCTCTACAAAGGAAAGGCGAAAAATACCAAAGGCGAAAATTATGAACTAAATACTTGAGCTTCAAGTATCATCTACTTGTGAATGGAATACAAAGCTTGGAAATGTTGTGGTGATGTCCCTGCTCAAACACATCAAAATCAATATCAGAAAAAGGTCTAGTCAAATACAATGCAAAAAACAAGGAAAAGAAAAATAAGATAAAAGTATGTTCTATAAAAATATATTAGAAAAATGTGGATTAAAAAATTACTTGAGATATTGAAGGGTCATGTTCTTCAAAAGAGACGGATGCCGCAAAACAAGGTTTCTCCACTCCTCCTTGTCAATCTTCCCATCATGCTTTGTATCTGCTTCCTCAAAAGTCTGAAGCAATCCAAAATTTCATGTTAAAACAATCAAAGTGAATTTTCAAAAAGAGAATAAAAAAATGCTTGCACAGAATTAGAAATGCAAGTGACGGAAGAATGGGGTGGCACCTTGTCAATGATGCTTTCTATAACATCATCTGATAGATTCATACCCGATTCCGCAAGTGTAGCAACTACCATTTGCTTCACCTGTATAACAAAACCAGAGAAAAATCAGGTTTGTTTCGAATGAGGGGAAAAAAACTTAAGATGAGTTATAAATAAGAAGACGATGTACCTCTTGCCTTTCAATAAAACCCTGCTGCTTGAGATCATATAGTTGAAAGGAAACTGAAATATGATAATGCATTGGCTTAGATGACGTACTGAAAATTCATCCTAATTTTTTTAAATAATCCTTAAAACATACATTCAATCTTATCATCGATGGGGGCATTTGGATGGAAGACGGAGAGGGCACGGGCAAACTCTTCAAAACCTAGGATTCCATTGTGCTTTGTGTCAAATAAATCAAATACCTGATGGAGATAGAGACAAACTCGATCAGCAAAGCAATATGAACCAGTATTATTTGCACAGATACAGATCAAAAAGAAAGGAAAGCAATACCCGATCAGCAAACAAACTTTCTTTTTTATTCGTCTTGAACAATGCCAATTGGAACTCTTCCTGCAAAGGAACTAGAAAATTAAATACAACATCCAAAAGATTTCGAAAACTAGACCCTTCTAATGAAGGAAAACAATGAAATAAAATAACAAAATCATATAAGATATAGATATAGAGTGGTGAAAAAAACATCAAACATGATATGTTTTGTTTAATTACCAGAAGAGCTCACTCAACTAATGAAATCTAACATGCGAGAAAAAGTTGTCCAATGACAAAGAAGACAAACCTTATTAATCAGCCCATCATCGATTACAGCACTGCTGATCTTTTTGAAGAGCTCATACAGTGCTTCTATCTCACTAACACTGACTGCATACATGTACAAAATAAGTAGCTACTGTCAATACAAATATTATGTATTTATTTCCAAAAAGTAGTGTGAAAGGTAATGGAAACAGCAAGCACTGACACTCCTGGTTGAAGACATGTTTGGTGGCGGTGTCCGACACGTATCATGTCGGACTCCGACACCAACACTTCAATTACTTGTATTTTTCAAATTAAAACTGGTGTCTGTGTCCATGTCGTGTCCGGTGTCTGTGTCTGTATCGGTGCTTCATAGCTCAAAATTCAATGGAATAATACAAGGTACAAGACTTTAGAAGCGCATATTCTCAATCTTTCATTTGTAAACTAAATTTTTTTTTAAAAAAGGAAGTTGCGGTAAAAGAATCAAAAGAAAGAAGTAGTGTTAGTAGCATACACACTGTCTCCCTTGCAAGAATTTCAGGATCTTCAAGGCCTCTTGACTGGTTATATATGTCAATGTCACAACAACGCAATAGGGAAGCAAGTAAAGGCTTAAATCCCTCTAAGCACTGCAACATGATATCTCCCGCAAATCAAAATGCTCCATAACTGTTCCAAAAATAAATGAGTCAGATATTCCATTTAGTTCATTCCTCAGAAAAAGTCATCATTAGTTGGCTCATGGAGTGAAAACCTTTTAACCATTTCCAACTTCAGGTAGCCAATCCCAAATAGCAAGATCTGCAAAATTTAAATAGCTACAATGTGAACTAAATCTGGGTGCAAAATTAAAATAAAATATGTCAGAGTCACAGCATCTCATTCTGATACTAAAAAGTACTAAAATTTAAAACACAACATGACAAGTTACATATTCTAACCATGAAATTGTCTATTAATTTGCATTACATCATATTAAGGCCGTGAGTTGTACATTGCTCTCTTCCTTTTTCTTTGAAAAACATGACACTGCATAAATTTGTACCTAAATGTGCTTCTTACATCTATCTGACACTCCTTAAAATTAAATCAAGATGTTTGTATCCGTAAGGCCTAGCTCAACAGGCAAATTCCGAAATTGTTAGGCTGAATATAATGTATGGGGTTCGAACTCGAGACCTCACAGTTGTTTGTGAGTTTCTAGTGGCACTTGCCACTCTATCTACCGACCCAGAAAATAAAAATCAAGATGTTTGTTGTAGTAATTTGATGCATGGAACCATCAGATATTCAAGGAACAGATAAGGACCTCCAGATAGAACCCTACACAGATATCCAAAGCAGCAGTAGAAGCAAACAAGCCTTATGTTTGGATTGTTCAAGATAAGATGAATGAATGGAATATTTTGCATCTAATACCCCATTTTTCACACCAACTTGTGAAAAAGGGGGTTATTGTCATTAAAATATCCATCTCATTCTTTTCAATTTCATCCTCTATCAAAAATCCAAAATAATTCCACAATCATATTGGCCACATTAATAACACAGTTTTCAAGAAATCCATAATCACATAGACCACAATATTCAAATCTCTCCTCAGCGGGTTAGCAAATAAAAACATGGATCCAAGATCCCACACCAAGCTTCACACAGAATCTCCTTGAACCAACACATGATTTGAAAATCAATATCCATGAACCAAAAGGATTCCTAATTCACGGTATTTCAAAGTTCACATACCCATTAACTACTCATGCATGAAAAAAAAAACATCGATCTATATGAACCAGCCAAAAAATTCACACGAGCAAACACAAAAAAGAATCGAAATTTACAGAAATCTCAACAACCCCACATCGAAATATAAGACGAAATCATGAACAAAAGTGTGATATAAAATTAACGAGCAATTAGCTGAGGTGGGGAGGAGGAAAAATCAAACCTTGAAAGAAAGGATCAGGAGAGTAGAAGCTGATTGAATGGTTTGGGTCTCTCTGGTTAGGATTTTGAGGATTCACAGCAAAGGAAGTAAGGTGATTGATTGGAACGAATCTCTCTCTCTCTCCTCTCTCCTCTCTCCTCTCTCTCTACGTGAGAAGAAGAAGGTGACGAAAGTGATATGGTTGATGACAGATAAGAAGACAACCTACACGGACATTTGACAACAAAAACAAACAAATAATTCTTCATTAAACATTATTCTCTCTTTTTAGACCAATTTAATTAACTTAAAGAGTATTTGATAAGCATTATCTACATAAACTTTTTCATAACTACAATCGATAATAATTCATACTCAGTATAGATGAAACTAGCCTCATTTCCCGTGCGATTGCACGGGGTGAGCTAAGTATCGACGAATGTAAATACATTAAATCAACTCATTAATGTTGTGAAAAAGTGACTATTTATTAGGGATAGTTTAGTAAAAAAAAATTATGAATCCAAAAAAATTAAATGCATAAAACTACTATTCTTAATTCTTAATATGTGTAAAGGTATATTTGCTTATAATTAAGTCCGAAGGGAGTACATCAATACATCATGCAGGGTTGAATAAAAACCACCATTAAAATAAAAGCACCGTCGGGAGTTCTATTGTTAATGAGGCCGAAGTTCTCACGAAAAATGTTAAATTATAAATATAAATTAAATAACAACATTATAAAATAAAAAATAAACTTTAGCACAGACATTGGAATTAAACATCCATAAATAATAAAAAGAAAAAATCTGGAATTTTTTAATTACGTTATCTATATTCATCAGAAATGTAAAAATTTAACTCATAATTAAAGAGAAAAGAAAACAACACAATTAGAAAGTGAAACACATACATAGGTATCATATGCTGAGTTTGATTTAAAACTGAACACCAATTTAAGTATGCTTCTAATACACGTTGGTGCAAAATTATCAAAATAAAGAAGAAACACCAACTTGGCCATGTAAAATTTTTTCTGGATCCTAAAATACTCAAAATACAATGCCTAGCATCTCACTTTATGTATTTTGTCAAAAAAAATTGTTTTTCATCAAACACGCTATTGAGGAACGAACTTTGCAGATTTGAACATCTAATTTTTTTTGGAACGCGAAAGTACCACAAAATACACCGTAAACATCACACTCTACCTATTTTGTCACAAACTTATCATTGTCTTTTACCAAACTGGTTATTTAGGAAGAAATTTCTGATTTTTGGAGAGTTAAATTTTTTTCTGAATCCTAAAGTACCACAAAAAGTACCATTTAACATTTCACTTTACGTATTTTGTTACAAAATAATATTTTTTCACCATCAAGTACACCAAAATACATCGTTTAGCATCTCACTTAACGTATTTTATCATGAAATTAAATTTTACACCGAATCGATTACTTAACAACAAAATTTGCTTATTTAAACATCTAAAACTATTCGAGATTGTGAAGTATCCATTAAAATATAAAAAAGAAAAAATGGAAAACCTTAAAATATAAAATAAAACAAACTAAAGCAAAAAACAAACATGTAAAAAAATAACAGAAGAAAAAAGGGATAGATAAAAAGAAATGTGAATAATATAAAAGAAAAAAAACAAAAAAAGGTAGTGAAGATGGCGGCAAAGTGACAAGCCGCTTATATTTATAGATATAAGGTAGTTATTAATCGACAAACTTTTGTAATGACGTGTCAACTTATAATTAATATATGTTGTAAAATGGGGTCCTTGCTAGTTTAGCCCGTAGTCAGACGGGGTCCTTGATTTTCCTAGAGCATTGCCCTCCCGGTATTAAGCAATTGCTAGATGCTGATTGATTGGGAATAGCTTTCCCTCGTTGTATTGCTCGTTAGTTTTTCCATCTTTGGGGCGTAGTCCCCCGTTTATTACCAATATATATATATATATATATATATATATATATATATATATATATATATATATGTTGTAAAACAGTTATACATCTATTATGTATATAAATTAAATTCATTAACTAATTGTTTTTTGACCGGAATTAAGTAATTGAGTAAATTTTATGAAATAATAACTCTACATTAAGTAATTGAGTAAATTAAATTCATTAACTAATTGTTTTTTTGACCGGAATTAAGTTTTAAATAAATTCCCATTTGGTTACTTAAATATTGTACAAGTGATTTTTTCAGTAAAAAAACGTAAGTGATTTTAAAATAAATAGATTATTATATTTTATTATCATAGTTTGATTAAATTATTTTTTACGGGTAATTTGATTAAATTATTGAAAGTAATATTAAAAACTCAGTTCTATTCAAAAAAAAAATATTAAAAACTCAGTTTAATACAATAAGAAAATA